>JAMXBD010000608.1:0-600000 GCA_024138025.1 Combretum micranthum
TGAGTTTCCTACAACTTTCCTACCATCATCATGCTATTACAAGTTGTTCATGATCATAAAACATAAGTCTAATGCATGTATGAACCTAAAACAACTAGATCTAGCCTTCTAAACTAGTTTTGAAAGCATGAACACATGTGAATGAGAAATATATGCAATAAATCATAAGTAATAACAAGAATAATAACTTAAATAGCAAGATCTATGGCATAAACAAAAATCAAAGCTATAAAAAGTTAGATCTACCATATATATCAACTTTAAACAAGAAAATAATTGTAATACAAGATAATAAAAGTGGAGAAGAGAAAGATTTCATTTTTGGCATCATCATCCTAAGCTTTTAAGCTTATGGAAGTTCATTTGATGCATGAAACCTTCATTACACTTTACCTATATCACCTATGGAGCTTTGATGAAGATTTGCTTAGAAAATCTTTAAAAATGAAGTGTGGAAGCCATTTTTAGAAGTGGGGGCAGCTTGTTTTTCATGGAAGAACAAGAGGAAAAAAGAAGAAAGAGAGGAAAAATGAGAGAGAAAAGCTAAGGAATGAAAAAGGAAAAAGGAGTAAATGAAGGAGAAGAGAAAATGAGTGTATTAAATGAGTGAAAGAGAGAAAAAAAAAAAACAAGGCAGAAAATTAAGGGGGGGGGCGCTGCGTGAATTGAGTGAGGAGAGGAGAGTGAATTTTGTTGAATTTTGACTTGAAATTGTAATGTAATTAATGGTATGTGTAGCTTTTTGAAGAAGGATTGAAAGAGATTATTTTAATTAATTTTGGAAGGTTTCAAAGGAAAAAGGCAGCCATAAAGAGGGTCAAAATCTGCCATGAAGTGTGGGATTAATGTGTAGAAAGATTGAAGTGAAAAGGAAGTGATATGTGTAAGGTGTACTTGAAGGTATGGGTTGTAAAAGTACTTTATTAATAAAATAAAATAAAATTGAAAATTTATTCCAAATATTTGTAGCAGATTTTTCATAATTAAAATTAAATAATTATTTGAATTATTTTAGTATTTTAACAAATATGTACCGGTACATCAAAATAATACGCAATATGGGCTATAAATAATATTTTTATAACCCGAAAAATTCTAAAAAAATTATTTTATGAAAATAAAATATTTTAAAATATTTTTCAATTATTAAATTAATTTATTTTATTTTTAGTATCGGGTCTTAAACAAATCTGATCCGTAAAGACCCGAAACAATAAATTTTAGAAAAACAAAATTTTCTATAACATATAAAATATTTATCTAAAATATAAGGCTTTATAAAAATAAAAAATTTTGTAATGAAATAAAAATGAATAGTGCAAAGACTAATCAATTACCGGTAATAATGGAAATACGATAAAAAGGTTATAACTGTAACTTTTATAACCCGAAAAATTTCATAACTGATATATTTGAAATCTTATGAAATTACGAGTCTAACGGTACTATTGGTATATTTTTGATATCTCGAGCCCCGGGACACGCTTTTCGAAGTCTGTATCCGAAGGGTTCGAAATAGGTCAAAAATTTACCAATCTGATATTTTTAAACAACTTATATTACTATGAGCTATTCTATATATTTAAACTACATCTCGGCCTCTAGGGTTAGGGGCACTAGATTGCCGGACTTACACTATTGTATTCCGGTTAGGGTTTCGGTGATTTTCCGGTTTAGACCTTTGCCAATTTGGAAACTGATATTTATGTTCATACACATATTTAATTTGAGAAATTTATTTTAAATTTTATTTTTGTAAGTATTTATTATCTTTTAACGTTTTCAGAATTTTGAATTGGTTTCATTTTCGAAAGTTTCGTTATTTACTTTTTAATAATTTGTTTTTGGGTTTATATTACCCGTTTTTATAAGTCGGAGTTAAATATGGAATTTTTCGTACGTAGTGGTTTTGAATTTGAAGACCACTGAGTTCTTATTTTATTTTCGAGGATTTTCATTTTCTCATGATTAATAAATTTTGGATTCATTCATGGTTTAGGACTTGTCAAAATTCGGTTTTAATTTGGAGTGATTTTTAGGGTTTATTTTCGAAGTTCATCTTAAAATTATTTAGTGAAATTTTCGGGCTTACATATCTTTTTGTAGTAAAAGACGTGTATAGGAACTGGATCCATTTTCATCATGCTTTTGCTGCAAATTTAAGTTACTATTTTGTGTTGACTTTATATTGTTTATCAATCATGGTGTTTCAATTGAATTGATGTTATGTAATTCATGTTTGGTCCTCAAATTAAATTTAATCTATTAATCTAATGCCTTTGTTGGTTTACTTTGTGTTTGCTGAATTTTCCTTTTTGTAATTGATTTGAATGCGGTTGCCTTACCTAAATCATTAATTCTATAAACGAAGTATGCAAATGAATTGAACCCATCTCAATTTCAATGAGTTTTTTTGATGAATTATGATTTTGTGATATTTGGTCAAAATGGCTCAAAATATATCATCTTGCAATGCCATAAATTTTTATTTATGAGATTTCCCATTTCTTTTCGGCTGAGATGAGGTGAAATCCATGAATTTCTTTCTCCGATCTTCCTTCTTTTTTTTTTTGTTTTTTGCCAATAAGAATCTCGTCAACTCAACAAACGAGGTTTACAAAAGAAAAATATTAAGCTCGTCTCTTGAACAAACGAGGTTAACCACTTATGACCTTATTTTTTCAAGAAACTAGTTCAACTTGGCTAAAATTAGGATTATTTTCATTGCAATGATATTTTTGTAATATTTGTAAAAATTAATAATATTAATTTCCTTTTCCCCAAAATATTCAGGTAATTTTCTCTTTCCCGATAAAAAATTACACAAATATTAATTAAACAACATCAATTACTAAAATACGAGTACAATAACAAATGTATTGCATAGACCATATTACTTTTGAATGTTGCATGTATTAAATGTGATATTCATATTTTATCAATGTCGCATTTAGTATATGTGACATCCAATTTAATATATGTTATTAAATGCAATATTCAATACTTTGTTATTCATTAATATAAAATATAGTATCGCATTTAATATATGTGATATAATGACAAAATTTATGTAATTATTTTTATATAATTAATATTTTCAAATTTTATTTTAAGACATAAGTTTCATCCCCTAAATATTCTAAATAGTGTTTCTTGTCTAGTGGCTATTGGTTTTTTATTTAATGATACAACTAAATTACAAATGCAATTACAATTTTTTGGCGTTCACAGACTAGCAAAAATTTTTATGAAAAGGAAAAAAATATTATTATTTTATTAAAAAATAAAGAAAATGCCACTAGAAAGAAAATATTCTCAATTTTAGGCAAGTTGACCTCGTCTCTTCAAAAAACGAGGTCAATGTTTTGGATGAACCACATCTCTTCAAGTGACAAGGTCAAGGCAACTAAGACCTTGTTTGTTGAAGAGACAAGGTCAAGGCAGGTAATACCTTATCTCTAAAAGAGACGAAGTCAACACAAACTATCCCCTCCCCCTTTTTACCCAAAATTGTAAATGACCCTTATATTACATTTATTGTTAAAACCTGTCAGAATCATACACAATAAGCTATATAAATCATTCATTAGCCATCGCCCACCATGGCTAAACAATTTCCAAACTTCATGTAATATACAAATAAATAAATCATAATAAAGGGTAATAATGTAATATATTTTTGTTTAAGAGGATAATTTTTTCTTTTAACAGATGGAATTAGACTCAAAGAAGTTATTCCCAAAGAACAAGATGGGAAGGACCTAGGCCGGCTATAAGCCGCTAGCTTTGGGTGCAAGGCCACCAGCTTTTATTGGAGTACCGTTGGCTTTATGCAAGCTTTGGAGCTTCGGAAGTTTTTTCAATCAAATTGTGAAAGAAGGCAGCGTATAGGAAAAAGTCGTCGAAAGGCCGTCGGCTTAGGATTCAGGGCCACTGGTGTTAATGGTAAAAGTTGTCGGCTTTCTGCCGACTTATGTGGTTCTGTTCCTTGATTCAAGTCTAAGCCGCCCTGAGCTGCCAGCTTTGATTCCAGCCTATATTTTTACAAAAGAAACATCCATCCTTATGCTAGGGTTTCCTAAGTCTTATGTAAATACCTAAGGCCTTTAGTTCTCTTCACAGCTCAACTTGAAGCAAATTCTAGGTAAGAATTCCTCTCAAAACTCTTTTGGTTGAGTTTGTGATTAGATTTTAGTTTCTAAAAGTTGTTTCATATTGGTTTTGAGGAATAAAGTTGCTAGAGATGATTTCGTTGGAGATTAAAAACTTAAGTTGTGATTAGTAATTTGGTTCTATAGTCAGGAAGGTGTGAGATCCAAAGCTCTAGGTAAGTATTGAATATGTTCTATCTTTGTTATTTTAAAGAAGGAATCTTTTCTGATAGTTGAATTGTTGTTGATTGAGAAATTTTAGGGTTTTGAGGAGTTTTAAAGAAATTTGCGGTTAGGGTTTCGTTGTTTGGAGATCCTAGAAGACAGGCGTATAGATCTAATATCGTAAATCTTATGTTTTGAGAATGTAAATTTTAGGTTTAGGGTTTAATTATGAATGTGAAATTGGATTTTGATTTGATATATGTTGATGATCTGGTTTTTAGCAGAAATTAAGGTTTATAGTTTTTTAAGAGGATCTATTGCTATTGGAGTTTTGTAAAAGAGTTGAATCAGGTACGACCTTACCTTGCTTGTTGTTTGTGCTTATAGGATTAGAAAAATAAATTGACTAAATTCTATCCGAGTTATAATTAAAAAGTGTGTTTCTTGTATTTGTCTTTGGTTAGTAAAGACCACAGTATGATACTAACGAGACGTCCTGATGATCTATGTGTGAGGGTGTCCCGTGTGAACTCGTACATAGAGATGATTCCAGTAGATTAGGAGTCGTGCTAAGCCTTACGATGGTACGCAGCAATGTGTGGGGAGTATCCAACATCAGTATATGTATATAAGTATTTTATATAAGGCTTGTTAATCGAGGTCATGAGTTACTTTAAGTTTAGGACTAGTTGCAAATGGTTCTAAACTGTGTTACTTGTTGGCTAATCAAAGATAATAACCTGTGTATGTTACATTAATTTTAAGGTTGTATGTGATTTCTTTATATTATATGTTCATGCGTGTTTGTTTGCGGTATGACGTACTAGGGCGTTTTTTCTGATTCCTTTATTTTTTAGGTACAGGTGAAGATGATATTGTTTGTGACTTATCCGGGTATGATCTATATATAGATCATGGAGATGGCGATAGTGGACTTGACTATCCAATTAGAACCAATAGATCTCGAGTATTAGAAATAGGAGAGAGATGTAGAAGATTATCTGGAGTTTTATTTTTATGTTATTAGTTATTGGAAATTCTATAAGGCTAGTTTGTTAGGTTTTATTTGGTTTGATGATATGTAGTTTTGGATTTTTTGTTAATTTATGTTTTCTAGAAAGTTTATCTTATGTGATATTTTAAAGTAATTTATGTAGAGTTTTGGTGATTATATTTGGTAATAATTTGTGGTTTATTATTTTATAGCCTTGGCGTGTTCTTAATAAGAGAAGGACACATGATGAGTTGTAATGCCTTTAGGTTAAGGCGTTACACTTCATAACTCAACCACAATAGTATTCCGAACTCAATCCATCAAAGCTCAATGCCAAACCCAATTCATTTAATCACAATAGAAAGTGTAAAACCATTCATAGCACACAATAAAAAAACTTATAATATGGAAGAATTGAATGAATGATGAGTTAATTACATAAGTGTTCTAATAACTAAAAACAGCAATGAGAAAAAATAAGAATCCATATATAAGAATCATAAAAGATAAAAATCTATGTAATAGCTACTGATGGGTGTCTTGGCTCCCTCGTCCCTGCGTGACAAAAGTCTGAGGGAATGGTGTATGTTGATGGACATCCTAATGGGGAAGCTCCATAATCGGATCAATCTGTATGAGTGTGGCATCCCCATCTCCACCATCAGCACCATAAGGATAAAATGGGACTGGGTCCAGCTCCACTTGGGTGAGTCCTTCCCCCATATCATGTGGCGGTGACAGTCACCTCTTTTGTGGAGCAAGGGAGGTGTGGAACTCGGTGTATGATATGCTGCCATGGGGGTCTCATGTAGATGAGCTTATGATGATGATGATGGATCAAGCTCAGAATGAAGAAAATGTGGAAAGCCTAGCTCATCAGATACGTGCGCATGAGAGGGAAGGCTCGTCTCTAATATGTACACCTCGGGCTCGCCCTCACTCTGACCCCGACCTTGTCCCAACCCACGCCGCTCTCTAGTCGGCCGTCGTCTCTATATTGGCTGAGGCTATGGGTCTTCAGGTGCTGGTGCTAGTGCTAATGCTGGCACTAGGATTATTTAAATTAAGTCCCATAAACTCATCCACTACACGAATGACATCTCGTGCAGTGGCAGGAGTATGCTCTGGTGGCATCTCCAGATGACATCTACTTGCAAGCAAGAGGAAACAAGTAGATCAGTGAATAACAAATACGGTATAAATCCATATATAGTTTATGTAGTCAGTGAACTTACGATATATTGAATAATGACCCCTGTATGACTGATCCAAAGCCTGGTGATCGCATAGTACCAATCAAAATAATCTGCAGATGTGCCAATGGGAATATCTAGTACCTTGACAATGCAATTGCATCTGCCATCCAACTCAGCTATCTACCTAGCGTGCTCCATCGCCCAATTCCACTCAAAATGCCCTCATAAGTTTAGCTTTTGGGGCTCTCATATTAGCTGGATGGTCAGGAATCCCCTGGAAACCACCAAACTTTTTGAGTACCCTGTCTAGGTAGTATTGCTCAATAATGTGAAAGCAAACCAGGAGGACTCGAGCACGCCATATGTTACTACCAGCCCGACAATACTCAGGGAAGGAATCCATAATAACGCATAAGGGTCCCAAACAACCTGTAGAAGAAAAAATGTTTAGTATACATCAGTAAACACATTGAGACAATATATATGTCAACACATAAAATGTACTAACGATACCTAGCTAGGGAGCTATCTATCGAAAAACCTCCTATATCAATAGCAAATTGTATGGGAGAGCGAGTGACATCGAAAGTAGTATCCTAATAACTAATCAATGGTGCGACCCAGTAACTATGTGATATGTTGGCACAACGGGTGATGGTAGGAAGTGCTCCATGCCCATATATAGGACTACCAGTGGTCTTGCTATGTCACTCGTATCTACATGGGAAGCCATGCATAGTTGTCTGTATAGCCATACCAAGCAAGTTGCTCCCATGCGAACTACCCTGCTCTCTCTAAGTCATCAAGCAATTGAAGGTACATAATGTGAACCATATTGGATGATTTTTCCGCAACAATAAAGCCCCCTAAGAGCAGTAGAATATATGCCCAGCATATCGTCGAAGAGTGTCATCTACCTAATCAGGTACCACTCTAAAGTGTGCATCTAACCATGACATCTTCAGCCGACCACCATCTTTATCTACACTAGGCTGTGATCTAACTCCCAATAACCGGTGGCACAGTGCTAGCCAATCAATCTGAGAAGTGCCAGTAACTGCATGGCCATCAACGGGTAGGCCGATAAGTGCAGTAACGTCCTGTAACATCATAATCCACTCTCCCGTCGGCATGTGAAACATGTGGGTCTTTGGACACCATCTCTCTACCAGAGCTGTAATAAAGCGCCAATCCAACTGTATAAATAGTATATGGGCAGCACCTATAAACCAGCATGTGAGAGAAGTGGAACAAGTCTATCATCTAAAATTATAGGCATGCCATCTTGCCATCTAAGTTTCGCCTCTCTACAATGACAATGTAATACCATGTGCTCCTGCATTTGAAAATAAATCCATGACAAACTTTGTGTAGATGATCGAAGTAATTAGATCAAGAAATAATCTTACCTACTCCTCTCATGCAAGCCTCAATCAACAACAACTTGCTATGTAAGTATGGAGTCATCAAGCTCCCGGATCGATCTGCAATGAAGAAAGTAAGGAATAGTATTAGCAAAAGCACATGTACAAAAAAAGCAAGAGTACATGAAGTATGCGTGGTAAATGTAACAAAAGAAATGACATGAACCAAACAAATAGCACTCCGACTCGATTAACCGTAAGGTGTTACTAGTTGCTCGCCTACTAGGACAACTTCTAATGTTGTGGCCTGTCTTCCCACACGAATCGTATGAATAAATTCGTGGGCCATTTAGAATATCCATCTCATTTGGAATCATTTTTCTCTCGGCTTACCCCTTTTCCTAATAAGTCCTGGTAAGGGGTGCCACTTTAGAATGTCAAGAGGAGTCTAATTAGCCTTATCTGCTATAGGTATGAAGGATCAACCAGACACTTGTAGCTGATTCTCCCATTTGCACCATTGCCCTACTTGGCTAACACAATCCATTTGCAGAGTTCCCATTACTGCCATTGCATGAGAGCATAGGATTCTATAGGTCTGCCACTTATTGCATGTGCATATGCCTGCTCGTAACCTTATTTTGTGAATGTGATCTCCCTTTTGGCCATACATTATAAGATGCAGAGTGGTTAGAACCTCAAATATTCGTTTGTGGTAGTCAAACACGTTACCTGATGGGCACTTGCTACATTGTTTCACCTCTCAAACTTCGTTCCAGCATACGGTGTAAGCAACATACCCAAATTCTTTGCTTCACTAGCTTCTCGTCTTTGCCTATTGAATATAGAGTTGCAATTGTAGAAGGCTTTTTTCACTGATGCTGCCACAGATAAGCACCAAGCATCTTTTAGAACGGAATTGTAACTTTTGGCCATGTTTGTTGTACCAATTCCGAATCTTATGCCTTCATCGTAAAATAAAGTCCACATATATGGATGCAACTTGCAAAAGTATCTTGATGTCCGTGACTATGCTTTGCTACATTGAAGTAACCATGAAACCTTCTCATCTGTGTTTGGTATGTTGCTCTTTTAACTAATTCCTTATATTTCTTGCTTTTCTCCTTCGAGTTGAAGTTGCTAGCAACATGCCTGATACACTACTGCCATGGCCACCTTCTAGGCTACACAGCATGCTTACCTTCAATTGCACTCATAATTCCGGCACGCCAGTCGGATATTAAGCAAATGTTTGAACGATCCTTATAACATGTTCCAATAATTTTGCAAGGAACTAACTCCATTAGTCCTCTTTCTCCTCATCGACAAGACAATACGCTAATGGAACTATATGATTTGCCCCATGTACTGCTATTACAATGAGCAGTTTGTGCTTGTTCTTGGTATACAAAAAGGTACCGTCAACAGTGACCACAGTCTGCAAAAAATTAACAGATATAACTTAGTTCATCAATATCAATCCTTTGTAAATAAATATAAGCATATATCCAAAACATACCTAGTACTGCAATACTGTCCAAAAGAGTTTGTCAAGGAAGATGTGTCCTGCTGTATCCGAATCCATAGTTCTCTACTCAACCTTTATTCTGGACTTGCCTCTGTTATCGCATTAAGTATATGCAGGAACTCAACATATGATTGTTCCTAACTTCCATACACCTGTTCAATAGCTTTTTGCTTCGCCTCACAAATTCTCTTCATATGAACATTGTACCCACACTCTTTTAAGATGGTCAATTGTAAGTCCTTTGCTCTCACATCTAGAAATTACGAATCTCCAATATAATGCACCTAGAAATGCTAGTTGAGTCTAACTAAGACTGGTCCTGTCTAGGGGTTCATCCAAGCAGGTGTGCGGTCCTTCATATTTGGTGATGTGAAACCACTCACCATGCTTATTGTAACTACCCCTGAGTCTCCATTTGCAACCTCTATTATGGACATCAGTACATCTAATTGCCCGTGACCTTAGGTCCGAGTCTACCACCTTGAAGTTATAATGATTTGATATATGCCACATTTTAACTGCCCGTATGAGATGATCTTTAGTCTTAAACCGCATCCCAACTTTGAATTCATCGCTGAAACTCCAATTTCTAGCACTCATTTGTTGCGTTCAAATGCAGCATAACCACTACCAACATCAGTAGTGAAAAAAGGTACTGACACTAAGCTCCCAACTACATCAATATCTATGGGAGCCATAAAACGATCATTTCTATTACATTGTCTGTCAGTTGCAGCATCTTCCTAGGGAAAAACTGTCACATTATCATTTCCACTATCATCATAGTCATCACAAGATTTGCTCGTCGAGGAGTCTTGCATCACATCAGTGCATCACATGCCCAATCTAGCATAATATTTTCAAAGTTACCCATCTACACTTGTGCACTACCTATTGTCAGGATTGGAGTTGAGTTTAAGTCAACCAATCCTTGGTTGCTAATATTTCCATCAATACCTACTTCCTATAGGTACCTATGGCACTTCGTTCTCAAATACTGCACATACACAGCACTGACCCTTAAGTGTACACCAACATCTCATGTGCAACATCATCATCACCAGTCACTGAATAACATCATAGCATAGCATCCTATCTCAATAGATACCCTATGATACAACTCAACCCGATATGTAGACCCACTTACCTTAAGTCTATTACAAATTATACCAAGCATTTCCTCATATATTGAGTTCCTACTAACACTGACCATCGCAACTAGCCACTTATCATAACCAAAACCATCATTTCCCTCCACAATGTTGCCATGAGCGTACAATACAAACTTGGCCTTATCCATTTTCTCTCCTTACCTACCCCGTTATCTCATAAAACATAGCGCGAATGCATGAAATTCGCACCATGACTTATCTATTACACTCATCTAATATTTAAGTATATACTAATGCTACTATATTCACCCTAGTCTTCTAATAGTATATGATAATTTATATATGTATACCAATATATGATTTCATGATTGGTTCCTAATTTCAAAAACTACATAGTATAATCTCATACACATTAATTACATTAAATAAATTAAAGAAACTACAACACTAAAAAAAAGGTGGGGGGAGGGGAACGAAAAAAAAACATAAAAAATTGCCCAATTAGATGAATTGAAACGAAAAAATAGGAAAAAAAAAAAAGCAAAACAAAACCCCACACATACCACATTTCCCAAGCCCACACAATAATAGTAACAACATATTTATGATCTCAACATTCAATATTCAACAATGCAACACCAAAAAAAGAAAAAATTCATGCTAAAATTGAGAGGCAATTTCCTATTGATTTCAGCATGATTTTGAGGATTTCGCACACAAATTTCTTCACTTCTTCACAATCTTTTCACTTCCCCAACACTTGGTAATCAATCCAACTCCAAATCACACTCTGATTTGCCCTAAATCACATTAGGAATCGACAAAGCTATGGTTAGGGTTTCGGATTGGAAAAATTTTAGGAGAGAATGCAGCCGCGCGAAATGAGGAAAAGGAGTTGGTGGGCATTTAAAACCCAACAACCTCATCTTTTGAAGAGACGAGGTTATCTACTAAGGGCCTCGTCTCTTCAACAGACCAAGTCCTTAGTAAAGGACCTCCTCTCTCAAGAGACGAGTCATTACTAAAAATGAACCTCGTTTTGTCTCGTCTCTTCTAGAGATGAGGTCAGGAACTAACGATCACCTAACTCGTCTCTTCAAGAGACGAGGTCAACTTGCATAAACTTAAATATTTTCTTCTTAGTAGTATTTTCGTAATTTAAAAAAATAATAATAATATTATTTTCCTTTTCCCAAAAATTTTATCATGGTAGAGACCACATTTGGAACTTTTGGTTTGAAAGACCAATCTCTATAAGGACACCAATATAAGTAGCAATTACAAATTTTTTGAGGCAACTACGGTTGAGGCCATTGTCTTTTCATGGAGGTAGTTAAAAAAATTAATAATGGCATGCTAGATAACACAACCACCAGGATCCAAAAAGTTTCCATATTTCAAAATATGCTGGGTTCTCACACCAAAACAATCATTAACTGCACCAAATTGTTTCTCGTGGCTACTCACTAGTAAATATAAGAAAAATTCTATGGTCTCATCATTAATTTTAGCAGGACCGATTACGTCACTGTCTAACGGCCCATACTATATTCAACCGTGATTGAATCATTAAAATAGTTAATATTCAAATTACTATATTTAATTTAATAGTTAGATATAACGCAAAAGCTCCCAAAAGATAATCAAGTAAAAAAAAAAAGATAAAACAAATAAAATTAAATGACACTGAATAATCTCTTCTACATTATATTATCTAATTGTTCATTACAAAATTTTTCTGGTTGGTTAAGAATTTACAGCGTCAGCCTCAGGAGTACAGCAAAATCTTAAGATTTTTCAGTAACTACCCACTACGAAATGCTGTTTTGTCTGATTTCGTTGGAGGGAAGAAGAGAAAGCACATCTTTGAGCCGGGAGCAGAGCTTTCTCGAGATTTACATCGGCATTATTTCCCTGGATCATTGAGATGATTTGTTGCATAAAAGCTGCATCACATGGCAACCTAATAGGTCCATCCCTTGGCAAGCCAAATTCATCTTGGGAAATTTCCAATAACTCTTTAATGATAAAATTTTCCAGATAACTTAAGGGAAACATGAAACGTTTTTCATCAGCTGTGTAGACAACAAAATGACCCTTTTGCCAACATATGAAGTGCTTGCTCCATTACTGTTGTTTGATTCTGGAAAGGAAACCCTTTTCCGTCTCATGATGGTCACTCTCTGCCACTTCTTGGCTAGCTTGATGAGTTTTCTTGAACTGATCATTTTGCCTTTACTAAAGGTAGAATAGGATTAGAGCACCTGCAATTTGATAACCAAGAAATGTGAAATGTTGATTGTGTGGTGTTGAGTTGAAGGGTGACGGAGTAGCTTATATAATCAATCATTTAGGCCAAGCATCAACATGTGATGTGGGTCACCTTTTGTCTGCTAAGTGTGAGGGCAGACCATGTGCCTTATCGGAAGGAAGTCCTCAAGTGTCAATTGGCACTTTAATTTTGGTATGACTTCTTTTCCGGAAGCTAAAATGACTATGAAATGCTGCAGTTCGATTGAGAATTGACAAGCAAAGGCATGTGCAAGGCATTACTGATAGGCCCCAGTTTAACTACCAAACAAGACAATATAAATGGCTCATGATCACAAGCCTATCATGAAGGGTCATGTTTTTTCTTTGAGAAATCAAGAGGCTCTGACATTCCAGTACGTTTATGTTTTCCCCAACTCCAAAAGTAGGGTCGTCTGCATAGAACCATTAATGGCATAAGGTGTGAGAGGTATCAGGTACGTGTCATGACTAATAAGACTTGATATTGAGCATGGTGATAGTTCAAACACCAGCTGGAGTTTGAGCAAATTGTCAAAAAGTTCTTGACCTGCCTAGACACTGTATTCACTGGTCTGTGATAATCAGTGACTCAACATGTTAAACAACTGTCATGGGCAATCCAATATCTGCAATGACCTACAAAAGCGGACGCATCCACCTTCAAAGTTTTCCTTATATCAGGTACACATGGTTTTGCTTCCTATTGTACTGGGCATATAGAAAAAGTACTGCAGGTCATATCAGCAAATTTTCCTTCCATTATGTGACTTATGCTGCCCAAAAGCCTTCTTTTCATCAGAGAAGCAAATCCCAATCTCCAGTTTTCTCCGCTCTTTTAGTAGCAGATTACAATTTCAGTATCAAGAATTCCAGAATTGGGCAAAATGGAAATAAGCACCAATATGCTAAGGAAAATGGCAAGGAAGTGGAAGAGGTTGGCTGCCATATGAAGCAAAAGGATCACTATTTGTAGCACTAGTTCCCAATGATTGCAGTGCACAATCATCAGGGCACCCCAAGGATCATTTTGTGGTTTACTCTATTGTAAAGACATACTTTTTCCTTCCTCTTTTCGTATCTAAACAGACAAATAATAGATTGGTTGCACAAGAAGGGGTATGGATTTTTTAGTGATGGACATATTATCCTGCCTTGATTCATGTATGATGGAGTATGTAATGTCATTGATGAGCAAAGGCATAGCCAAGGGTGATGAACGGCTACTGCTACTGCTGAAACTAAGAATGACAAACTATAATTGTTAATGATATAAATCCTTGTTATTATAATTTGTCTGTTAACTGTAATTGTTTTTGAGATATCACCACTTTAAAAATTAAGTGGCAATCGACAATAAGCAAGTTATATTATACATAAACACTGTATTACCTTGAAATTTTTCCCTAAACAAAAGGGAAAATCCAAGGCTTGGACAAAAATAGTTTTCCAGAACAAGATGTTGCAAAAATGTCTGGCATTTTCATTTATTTTCAGATCTCTCTCCCATTTTTATGTTATAAGATTGAAATTAATTAAACACTGATCAAGGTATCTCAGAAGGCAGTTTTTCAATCATTTTCTTCCTCTCATCACTCCCTCCCTTGTTTCATGGAAATTACAAGCTCAATTGACTCACCATGAAAAGCCCCTTTCTCCTGTGCTTATACTTCCGAGTCCTGCAAACATTATGCAACCAATTGATTCCTTATTGATCCATCAATGATAAGAGGTTTAATTGGGGTCTAGAGAATTTCATATCATCAGCTGCTAGATCTTAATATCAACATGAATGTTTAATTTCATCTACAAGAAGTTTTCATCACCATGTTCTTTTATCAAGCGATATGTTTTTCCTCAAGTGGGTCAACTTTGGAGATGTGATCAAGCATTAAAAGTTTATATATGAAGCATCAAAACCACATACTTCAATAAAATCGTATAAGAAACTCATAAACATCCTTTACTACAGCACATCTGCAATGAACTAATTCCATATTAGTATGTACTCAATGTGAATCCAACCCATCCTCTACAGAAGGTATTGATTTAACTCCAAAAAACAATTGCTATAAATATTTAACTTGAAGGCGTATGGTGTATTTTTCCACTAATTACTCGATACTTCCCCATAACTTTTGGGTTGTGCTTACATTGAAAGCCATTAAGCGGATGGCTTAATAAATGAGGGTGAAATGACATGACAGTGCTCAAAATCCTTATCTCTGGGCTCGAGTACTATGTTAAATTTAGCTCCACAACCAACTAAATAAAAAATTTAAACTACAGGATTTGGTGCTATAATTGTTAGCAAAAGGACAAGAGATGGTAGAGATAGGCAATAAGAAACTAAATACTAAAGCCATGGATATAAGCCTTCAAGACCTGCATTGTTTGCCCTGGACCTCACATATATGCACCAATTTTAATCAATTATTGAAGGCACATATTTGCTTCTGTACCAGTTTGTTACAGTAAATAGCCATTTGACAGCAAAATGCTTATGCATGTTTGCACGATATACAAGATAATCATGCACAAATAATAGAAAAGGTAATTGGGGAATGGAATAATAATTATCATTTACAAGGTTTATACGATTGATAGAATATCTACAAACTGAAAAAGAAGACAACAAAACTTGAAAAATGTATTTCAATAACTAGACAATAAGAATTGCTGCTTTATTTTTCTCTCTTGGAGGGAACCAGTAAGCAAACATCTTTGGGTAGTGAAGGACATAGGTAGAGATTTTTTAAGAACCTTGTTACACTCCCTTTGATCATTGAGACAGTTTGTAACATACAGGTTGCATCACATGGCAGCCTGATAGGTCCATCCCTTGGCAATCCAAATTCTTCCTCAGAGATTTCCAGTAAATCTTTCATGATGGAATTTTCCAAATAATTTAAGGGGAATGAGAAACGTTTTTTATCCGCTGTGTATACAAAAAAATGACCTTTACTGGCCACATATGAAGTGCTTGTTTCATCACTTTTACTCGATTCTGGAAACAATATCCTTTTTTTTCTTAAGTGCAAGGCATAACTGCTGGGCCTGAGTTGCACTACCAAACAAGACAAATGTAAGTGGCTAAAAATAAACCTATTGTTAGAAGTCGTGATATTTCTTTACCAATAAGTTCTTATCTCCAAGACATTCATATGTTCCCTAACAACTCCAAGGGCAGGCCTAGGGCTATTAATGGCATAAGTTTGTGCGGACAAACTGAACACTAATGACCCATTTTGAGAAGCACTTGTCACTTGAGTCTCTACGGACCAGCTCATGATCTTCAACATATTGTATCGGCTTTCATGACTCATGTACATATTGTGGCTATTAATCAAGTGAGATGAATGATATGTGACCCAACCTGCTGCTAAGTACCTCGCATAAAAACAAGGAAAATAATTCTAGCGCCATCTGATATTGGCAATGACCTACTGAACCAGACATCTCCATATTTCTCTTTTACTTTATTATTATTATAACAGTAGGTGCACATGCTATTGCATCCCTGGGCACTAGATATGTAGAAACCCCTATGAGTAGTTACTACAACTTGTGCTTTTTAATAAAAATTGATCATTATTACAATAACCCCTGTCTGCAATCTTTTAGCGATGCATTTAGCTTTGTTTTAATGATATAGTTAAAAATGCTAAGCACCAAAATGCTGATAAATATAGCAAGGAAGTGGAATAGGTGGGCTGCCATGGGAAAGAAGGGATCTCTACTTCTAGCAGTACCACAATTGCAGTACATCATCATGCACAGCTCATAAGGATAATTTCATATTTCACTCCGATGATTAAAAAATACTTTGTTTCTCCTCATTTGTATCTCAACAACAGAATTGTTAGTGCTACTTTTGACAATTGAGAAAAAGAGTTTGGACTGTTAAGCCATGGACATAATACACTATCGATCGACTCTAATACAATGGAATAGAGGCTTAGCCAAGGAACACAAATTGCTTTGCTGTTGTTTGTGGTCAGCATGCAGTTGTTATTCATCATGGGAAACCCCAGTATTGGATAAGGAAATTAGATGTTAATCCATATATGCTTGTAGCAAAGAGATAGTTGTAACCATCAAAAAATTTTGAGAATTGTATAAGTGATTCTTATAACTATGTATCTTCTCCTCATCTTATTTTTTTATAACAACTCATCTTAAAAATGTGAACTACGAATTTGCTACAAGTAGTTGTTGCTTTATTATTGTAGCTTTGCTCTTTACGAATTTTATGCTTTTCTGGTATTCCCTCAACAATCTATCAGTAGCGCAATGACCGGCATTCACAGAATCTGATGAGTAAAGTCAATTTTCCATTTCTTGATTAATGAATCTAATCATTTATATTTTCTTCATATTTGTGCTGGTTCTCTTCAGAAGTTGAAACATAAATATAACATTCGAGTTCTGAGATCATCATCTAGTCTGACCAGCTCACATGTCACAACTGCAGTGTTGTTTGATCATGTGAATTGATAGGCTGATTTAATCCTGCATATTGATGATTTATGTATATGTGAACAACAGAAAAGGCATGGCAGATTCACAAGATCCTCAGATGCGGATATGATCCGCATTTTTCAAGAACATTTTGAATCTCCAAAATTGTTGGAAGTTCCTGACAATGACTTCAACACAGGACTCACATATGCTAAAAAGGGCATCCAATTTCTTTTCATCTGTCTACTTACTAATAACGATAATAATGCACACTTAAAAAACTATTCCAGCACATCCTCACTAGAACAAATTGTAATCATTTCAATAAAATGTTTAATTGAATATCTACAGTCTACACCTGAAGAAAATTTTGAAAAACAAGTCCTAGAAACTAGAAACAAGGATTTGCTGCTTTATTTGTTTCTCTTGAAGGGAACTAGAAAGCGAGCATCTTCGCGCCATTAAGGTCATGAGCAGAGCTTTCTCAAGATTTCTGTCAGCACTTCCTTGAATCATTGAGACAATTCGTTGCATACAACATGCATCACATGGCAACCTAATAGGTCCATCCATTGGCAAGCCAAATTCTTCTTCGGATATTTCCAAGAGCTCTTTAATGATAGAATTTTCTGAATAATTTATGGGAAATATGAAACATTTTTATCTACTGTGTAGACAACAAAATGACCTTTACTGGCAATGTATGAAGCGCTTGCTTCATCATTTTTACTTGACTCCAGAAAGGCAATTCTTTTCCGTCTCATAATGGCTATTCTCTGCCACTTCTTGGCCATCTTGATGAGGTTTCTTCGAATGATCATATTTTCTTTTTTGAGAGTGGATAAGGGAAAGACAGCTAATAAAAGTTCAAACAAATTTGAATGCTGAATGTGTCGTTGTGAGTTGAAGGGTGATGGAGTTGCTCATATAATCATCCTTAGTTGGAAAGCATAATCATGTGCTGTGGGTCATCTTTTGTCTACACTTGCAGGTGCAGAGCCATGTGCCATACAGAAGGGTATTCCTTATCAGATAAGTCCTTAGCACATCGATTGCTGGTATCACTTCCTTTCCTAAAGCTAAAATGACTAGTGGAATAGTCTGCTGCAATCATATAGAGTTGTCAAACTAAGGCATGTGCAACAAGGATTAATAGGCCCAAGTTGAAGTTCAAACAAGACAAGCGGCTTGAAATGAAGCAATCATGAGGTGTTTATGATCTTTTGTCACAAATCAAGATGTTTTGACCCCTAAATACAGAAAATGTTCCTCAACAAACCGGAGAGGGGGGTCTACAAGCCTAGAATTATAGTGAATATAATGCATGAGGACTACAAATTGACCACTAATGATCCATTTCTGTTAAGCACACGTCATTCAAATACATCTCCCTCTGTGGACCAGCTCACGAGACTCAATATTGAGCATCCATTGTATTTGAAACGTCAGCTGTAAACTTTGGTACCTTAGATATTCAGCATATTGTCATAGCTTCGAAGTATATTTACATGCTGTATCTATTGATCAATGTCACAAATTAACAGTGACCAACATGTTTTTAAACGAATTAACAATAGCAGACAACCACATATTCAAGATTTTTTTTTCCCCCAGGTATGTAGTGCACATGGTACTGTACCCCATCATACAGGAAATGTAGCAAATGATACGTAGTCACATTACGATGTGTCCTTCCATTATATAAGTTGCCATAGAAATAAGTTTTCTGCTCATCAGAGGCATTATTCATCTAGTCTTCAGTTTTTCTTTGTTTGGCAAATACTAGATTTCTATTTGAAATTTCAGGTGAAAATGGTAAACACCAGAACCCTAATGAAAATGGCAAGGAAGTGGAAGAGGTTTGCTTCCATAGGGAGGAAAAGGATCTGTAATCCCCTTGATTTTACATAACCCGGTTATAATAAATATAAAAATAAAATATAGAATCATAAAAGAACTATAACAAAAATATTAGAAATCACTCCAAATTTTTCGCGATTTAAATTTTTAAGTATGAACAAACTAGAATAAAGAATCTTTATCAATAAGACTATAAAAGTTCATAATAAAGAGTAAAGAAAACTATTTAATATTTACGAACTTAAGTTTTAATGTAAAATAAATATATATATATATTAAAACATTTAAGTTAAATAATTCTGAGTCTATAAAAACTAAAAGTCTGATATAATCCAGTAATTTATAATTAGTAAAAAGAACGGAGTAACAAATATAAAATTAAAATTAAATTTCTAATTTAATAAAAAGTCTAGAATAAATTTATAAATAGAAATGATTTCATATGTAATTTCAAATCTTAAAGATTTATAATAAAGTCAAATTGAGGACAATATAATTATTAATTTATCAAAATAGCATCAAACGAAACTTTTAAACAAATAAAATATAATTTATGATAACAGTATAAAAACAGAGAAGTAAAGTATTAAACTAAAGATTCTAGTATGCTACCGTATTTAGAATATTTAATATCATTAATATGTAAATTTTTATCCAAAAATATTATCAAATTAGTATTTATCATACGTGTCATTTAGATCCACAAAATTAATTTTTTTCACCAATTTATATTTTCCTCTACTCCTTACATATTTATTGGTTATAAATTTATCATCTTCTTTTTTATTTTCATATATCTATATATCCAAACTCACTTGCATTTTTCCTATTTTACTTTGTTATGTATTTACGTATGAATTCACTTTCAAACTCGAACTCCTCCTCTCGACGCGGTTAAGATCTAAGAAAAAGCGAAAATTCAAACACATATATAGATATCTTTAATAGAAATTCTATATGCCATAGTATTCATAATATTTAATAAGGAGAATATGGAAATTTTCATCTAAAAATATTACCAAATCGGTATTTAACATACGTATTACTTAAACCCATAAAATTAATTTTTTTATAAATTTATATTTTTCTCACTCCTTACATATTTATTGGTCATAAATTTATCATCTTTTTTTTTTATTTTTATATTCTTATACATCCTAACTAACTTGCATTTTTTTTCCTTTGTTTTGGTTTTGTCTTACGTATCAATTTGCTTTCAAATTGGAATTCTCCCCTGGACGACGCGGTTAAGTTCCAACAAAAAGCAAAAATTCAAACATATATATATAAATCTTTAATAGAAATTCTATGTATACTATAGTGTTTAGAATATTTAATAACGTGAATATGGAACTTCTCATCTAAAAATATTACTAAATCAGTATTTAATATACGTATCACTTAAAACCCGCAAAATTGATTTTTTTCACAAATTTATGTTTTATTCCCTCCTTATACGTTATAAATTCATTATCTTATCTTTATTTTTTTTATTTATATATTCCTAAACCTAAAATAATTATCAACTAACTAATATATATATATATTATATATATAATACAACTTGCAGGAGACGTTTTGTTTCATTTTAAGGGCTGTGATCTTCTCAAAGTTGATGAGCCGAAACTTCTACAATTATTTTGCACCAAAGTCAATATAAATCTAATCCTAAGCCAATTAAACATGCCAAATCACCCACCAATTAATGACAATAAACAAGCTGATCAAACACAACTAATTCGTTCAAATTTGAGGAGAAATGCGGTCGGAAATTTCACTTCGTTATATATATATATATATATATACACAAACGAACTCGGATGGCCAAGCAATGAACTCCAAACTCTCTTAAATTTTCCAGAACTCATCTACATCTCATTAGGAGTAGAACCAACCCAAAACCGATTTTTTAAACGCTCATATCCACCCGTTCGAAAATTCGAACAAAAACTGGAAAAACGTTCAAAACGAGCTTGAGGTAAGTGATTCTCATTCCGCGAGTTTTGATGTTTTAGTTGTTTATGTATATAAATATCATATATAAATGCTTAGGAATGAATTAGAATGAATTTATGTGTGTAAAAACATGGAAGAACGGATCAAAACCAAGGTTAAAGACGATGAACAATGCTTCCCGATGAGCACAGCTGATGTACGGGCGTACACCCCTCAACCAGCAACGTTGTACGGCGTACTAACCCGTATACCCCTCAGCCATCAACGTTGTACGGGCGTACTCAACCCGTGCAACCCTCGGCTAGCCACGGTGTACGGGCGTACTCGGCCCCGTGTACCCCTCGGCCAGAAAAAAAACGAAGCTAAATATAAATAATTTATAATAAATAATAATTAAATAATTTTAGAATGTTTATTATTTTCCTGCATTTATTATTTCTGGAATAGTAATATAGTAATATTATAATACCAATAATATTCAACCCGAAATTTATTTATTATTTATTTAAATGTAAAAATAAAATTATTTTTCTGACTTTATTAAATATAAGGATATTTAAATATTTAATCTATTATTATTAATCTAAAAAGAATTTTCTTTAGAAATATAAATTACTTTGTTAAAGTAATTTCCGCATAATAGATTTCTAATTATTAATCCTTAATATTATTAAAAGAATTTTTAGAATTTCAAAAATATTATTGAAATAATAATGAACATGGATATAAGACTAAAATTACTTTAGTAATAATATTAATTAAAAATATAACAATTAGTATAATTCTTAATGTGATGGAATATAATCTATTTTCGGAAATTTATTTATTATTACTATTATTATAATTGTTATTATTATTATTGATTAGTATTATTGATTTTGTTACTAAAACTATTAAATTGTTTTTTTAATTAAAATTGTTTTTACTATTAAGTAATATTAAAACTAATAATCACCATTATCTTTGATACTAGTATTACTACTACTTTTATGAGTATCACTACTACTAAGATTAGTATAAATAATAAATAAAATATATTATTTGGTAACTAATTAAAATAGATTTAGTAATTGAATTAAGCAATTAGTTTCCACTTAACTCAGCTTGGATTACTATGAAATAAGACCATAAAAAGAAAGGAGTACGTAATTTCTAAAATAGTCTAATATTAGAATTAATGTAAATAATAGTATAAGTTATACCAAAACTAATCCGTGAATATGAAATTTCAAATATCTTATCTTCGAACTAATAGGAGAATAGATTAGTAAAATAATAAATATCTGTTGTTTCATTCCATAGGAATATAAATCGGTTCTCGGACTACCAGTAGATTATTACAGCAATATAGCGAGGACCACAGGTGAGGGACTTTGACCTTATCATATTGTTTGTGCTTGTAGTTAGTTGCATTGATAATAACATATCAAACTGAATTGCATATGGGTTTGGGTAAATTGCATGCTGCTTGGTGTATGTGGGATTGCCAAAACCCCTTATTATAATTAACAATTCATTATATGATGACAATTGTATGGAGCATGTTGATGTTTGTCTGTAATTGTATGATCACCTTAAACCTGACTAAAAACTATTGGTACCATAAAACGAAATGGACATGCATCGCATATATTGCATATTTGCATCTCTAAAAGCGTAGTCTATTACGTGTTGGCCATCCGGGACTTTGATAATGCTTGGTTGACCTAGGCTAAAGGCTATTAGATCAACGCAAGGTTACCTTTGATTCTATTGGTACCATAAGAACTAAGTGATAAATGAAGGACGCCGCTTATGGTATTGTTTGGATGACTAATGCTTAGGGAGTTGCTAAAGGTATGTACATGGGATGGTTTGTTAAGATATCATATTAAAAGTGATAAACCTGATACGAGAAATCGTAGATTCCCATGTATGCTTGGCTTCTTCTGGATAGACTATGTACTACTGGTTCCTTCAACCCTGATGAGAGGGGTAAATCTCCATCCTGCTTTGGACTCCGGATTCTCCAGGCTTGTAATTGTTCATATGCTTGATTGTGGCATTACATATGTTTGCTAAGTAAACTTGATTTCCATTGTTTGATATGTGGTCTGGTCAGGTCATCTCACTGAGCGCGTGGTTTTGCTTACCCTCCAACAGTCTTTGTGCAGGTATAACGTTAGTTGGGATTGGGTTAAGCATGAGTGAAGAGGGCTACATCAAAAGACCTTGCTGAAGATAGTTTCATAGATTATATTGGTCTCAAAGAATAAACTAGATAAATTGTATAATTGATTAAGATTTTGTATTTTATAGGTTTGATCTCAATTTCATTATTTGGTAGGGGATACCGATTCTCTGCGGTTCTGGCAAACTAAGGAAAATTGGAATCCTTAGTATTTATATAATATATTGGTATGACTACATTACATGTAACAATTATAAGATAGAGTCTTGTAATATCTGACTTACAAGACGGTTCTCATATTACGGGTGCACACGTGGTATGATGACTACAGGATGATACTACTAGGCCCTATTTTGGGGCGTGACAGGATCTCTTTGCCTAACACTGCTCACAAACCAATTTCTGTAACGATACCATCAACCTTGGCTCCCAAGGGTCATTTTGTGGTCTACTCTTTCGACAAAAGAAGCTTTATCATTCGTGTTTCTTATATCAACCATGAAATCATTAGTACTCTTTTTGAAAAATCAGAAGAAGAAATAGGGTTTTCAAGTGATGGGAAATTACCTTGCCACTTGATTCATATGCAATGGAATATGTAATCTCACTGATTGGTAGAGACTTGGCCAGAGAAGAGAAAAATGCTCTGCATTGGTTTGTAGAAAGTAGTAGCTGTTCATTGTCCTTAACTCCGGCATTAGATAGGGGACTTATATGTCAGCCGATAAGTGGCTGTAGCTGATATTTACTTGTAGGCATGCAAAGGTTTTGCAAATGACACCAGTGTTTTTCGCCCCTCCTATCATATCTGTCTTCTTACGATGATTTCTTAATTTTGTTACTTCTTCATCACTTTATGAATATCAGTTCCAACTCAGTGGTCAGTTCAACAGTTTTATACAGTATTGAATCATAAGATGACCTCCTGATGAACTTGATTATGGCTTCTCAAATCACTAATCTAAAAATATTCTGCATCCAAGAGGATTATCTTTCATTGGTTTTCCTTACTCTTTACTTATCTGTTAGCAGAAGGATTTGAAGCTATTGAAGACAAGTTTGCTTAAAACTTTGTCAAGGGCCTCATTTTATTGTGCTTCTCCTTTAATAACAATATTAAGACTATCCACCAATCAATTTTGTCAAATTTCTCCCTTACTATGCCTTGCATCATTTTTCAGATTGTTTCATACTTAATACAATAATTACAAACAATAGGATAAAAGTTTAATATTTGAAAACTTAAGTAATTAGGAAATGATGGTTAGTTGTTTCTTTTTGAGATCTAGATGATGAACAGCTTCTAGGAGTAAGGATTTTCTACAAGTACTTGCTCCAAGTGCATAGACCCTTGCAATAGGCAATTCTATTATTTTAGTTGCTGTACTCTTCCCTCTGACAAGAACTCATCCATTAACTTTAGTTCAAGTATATTATTCATGCTATTTAAGAGAATAATCAGGAGATACTTTTCAAGACTCTGCCTCTAAGGGTCAAGATATGAATGCACTATGAATTGCTTTGGTAGAAACAGAAATCTAGCAATGCCATATGCTCTTATATGCGTATTCAGTTTCTCATCCATGGCTATTAGTGTGTACAAAGATTGATATTCACTTGTATAAATTTGACAATTCAATTATCTTATTAAATATCATTCCATTTACAGTACTTACCTCAATGAAACAGTACATACAATCAAGCCTCAAAAGAGGTGAAAAGTTGTGAAAAAAATTTATCCCTGATCAGTAATTATAAACTAGAAATTGCTGTTTAATATGTTTTTTCTAGGAGGGAGAAAGGAAGAATTAACATGGGGTTCTAATGCTTTTACTTTCATCAATCCCTTGGACAATTGAGAAAAATTGTTGCATAAAAGTTACATCATATAGTAACTAATAGGACCATCCCTTGGTAGGCCAAATTCTTGCTAGGATAATTCTAGGAAGTCTCGGAAAACTAAATTATTCAAATATCTTATTGGGAAAATGAGGTGCTTCCAATCTATGGTGCATATGATAAATTGTCCTTTATCTACCACATATGGAGTGCTTAGTGCTATAAACTCATTAATAGGAATGTGTGGTTCATGATAAATGTGGACAAATCTCTCGCCAGTCAATCTTGGAAAATAAGTTACCCATAACAATTAATTTATTTTTTGACTAAGTTGAGGCAATTTGATGGGAAAAGGAATAAAATATTAGTTTTTAAAAAAAATTACGGAAATACCATCGGAAAGAAAATATTCCCTATTTTAGGCAACATGGCCTCGTCTCTTCAAAAGACGAGGTCATTAGTGCCTGACCTCGTCTCTCCAAGAGACGAGGTTTCATTCTTTGCAAGGACCTCGTCTCTTGAAGAGACGAGGTTAGTCTTCACCTGTACAAACAAGACTTTATTACTTGAGAAATAAAAAAAATTACATATAAAACCCGTCAAATACAAATATAAACAGCTATACAAGCCATTAACCATCCTCCAACTCCACCATGGCTAAACAACTAAAAAACTGTAGTATTCCCAAACCCAATCCAAACACAACACAGTTATAATACCAATCCGCCTAAACACACATTCTCAATCCCAATCATTCAATCACAAAAGTATTATGATGCTTTCTCAGCACAATACAATCAAAATATGGGAATTTGTAGACTCATAATACATAATATGAAATGAAATAAAATGAAATGCTGATTGATTGTTCTCATAAAATGTACGAGAGAAAAGGAGTACAATTTACATACAAGAATAATACAAAAAAGTAAGAAGCTATATACAACAATCAAAAAATAAGAAAATATATCCTCTACTACTGCTGCTGCTGTGTATCCTGCCTCCCTCGTCCTCGGCCTCTACCCCGTTTCACAAACGTCCTGGGTAACGGGGAACGCAGATGAGGATGCTGTGTAGATGAATCAATCTTTGTAACTGCAGCAGCCTCATATCCAGTAGCAGCACTGTACTGATGGAATGAGATAGGGTCTGGCTCGACCTGTGTGAGGCCCTCCCCCATATCATGTGATGGTGATGGTCGCCTCTTCTGTGGAGCCAAGGGGGTATAGAACTCAGTGTATGACGGGCCTGGCATAGGGTATCCCTCATATCGTAAGATGTGGATGACGAGCCAGCCTCGTCATGAATGAGCTAGGAAGGACCAGGCTCATCAAGTGAAGGTAGATTGGACGACTCAGGCTCATCTTCGAGAGACGAGGTCTTTTGCAAAGAATGAGACCTCGTGTCTTGGAGAGACGAGGTCAGGCACTAATGACCTCGTCTCTTGAAGAGACGAGGCCATGTTGCCTAAAATCAGGAATATTTTCTTCTCATGGAATTTTTGCAATTTTTTTTAAAAAAATAATATTTTATTCCTTTTCCCCAATTTGATAACCTGGAAAACACTAATTATAAAGTCCATAATTTTCTCACATGTTTCACTGAACAGCAAGAGAGACCAGACCATGTGATCCAATCTAGTGATTCAGAATGTTACCTTTTGCAGCAATACTAAAAGGACGGTCTTACTGATTCTAAGAAGGATAGTCTACTAATTTTGGATATTTTGGAAACTGCCTTAATTAAATATTTTAAATGCAGAGGAAGATCTCTTCATATAATCATCATGAAAGTTGAAAAAACAAATATGTACTAATTAACTCTACATTTTTAACATGCTATACTGGCACACATAACTCGTCTAATGTGTTATTATTAGTTTAAGTTGCTGTGACATAAGCTATCCCTTGGCATAAGGAAATCTATTCTGATATCTAAACTGGCCTACAGGAGCAGATGCTTCCATCTTCAAATTTTTCTTGATTAACTACATATAGGTTTTTGTTCTAGACAGGGAGAAGCAATATGATGCCTTATTGCAATTCATTACATAAAACTATATCCCTTTTACTGATTTTTACTCATCCAATACCATAACTCTTAGCAATGTTTGAGCTCTTATGACTCATCCACCAATGTAGTTATTAGGCAAATGGATGGATAACCAGCGATCAGACAATTCATTTAACAACTAGCATATAAGCACTAGAAATCTTTCTAAGATGATCCTATATATCTGCCTTGGCTCTCAAAGAAGACATCAGACAAAGTCACATCTTCCTGACATCAATGCGAATGGTTTTGTAACTTATACCACTAGACAATGAAGAGGCCAATGCTTGCCTTATTGCTACCTGTCCTTTCATTGTATAACTCCAATCCATTGCAAATTTTCATTCATCCAATAGCAATCCCAGCTACCTCCAGTCTCCTCAGGTGTATTAGTAATGCATTATAATTCCACTTCGATGTCCTAGAGATATATTTGCTAGCAAAGCCAGAAAGGAAGTGGACAAGTATGGCTTTTGTTAGAAGGAAAAATATCTCTACCCAGCATTGCTTGTGAGACATCTAGCATGAGCAATACATGCTCCTAAGTGTTATATAATTAATACTATCTACATAACATCTATGAATCTAAACTTTTTAAACTAGATGATTATGGTACAAACCTAAATACCAAAGTAGCATTTGGTTTATAATTTTTGAAGGTACTAAAAATGAAAAAAATTTATTATATCATGGTTAATTTGCAAAATTAAGTCAGGTTTTTGCAAAACTCTCCTATGTTACTGGACAAAACCCAAAATTTTTATCCATTCTATTTGGTGCTACAAAAATTTTGAAACAAAATAAAAATAATATTTTTAATCAAGATCCCCAAATCAACACTATTAGAAATCAGGAATTTTTTAAATAATGAAATTATTGCAACTTATTATTGCGATTTTTTTGTAGATTATTTTTTTTTTCTTTTCTGGTGGGATTTGATCAATCTCCCTAATTAAGTTAGTTTCCTTTTCTTGTGGGATTTGACCCTTGTATCTTCTCATATATATATACATGCTTATATGTGTAAATAATATACAAAAAATTTCTCTCCAAAAATTCATAGTATCAGAGCTCGCTTGAAACTTTTGATTTTTTTTTTTCAACCATGGCAAAAATCTCTGATTCTGAAGTTTCTATCCCTCAAAATCCTTCACTTCTTACAAATTATAGTGATTATTCTCCTCTAAAATCACAAATCATAAACTCGATAGCAAGAATTTCTTGCAGTGGTTCCAATCAGCTCCCATGGTCATTTGAGGCTGAGGTAAATTGAGATATGTCATCGGTGATATTCAACGACCCGATCCAACTAATTCAACATATGTTGCATGGGAGTTGAACAACTCCATCGTGATGGCATGTCTGATCAATTCCATGGAGACCAACATCAACTAAACCTACCCGTTATTCAAAACTACTAAAGCCACATAGGATGATGTCAAAGAAAACTACTTAGATCTAGAAAATGCCTCATAAGTGCTCAAGATCAAGTTTGAACTCAAGGATATCCGCCAGGGCTACTTCAATGTGATTGGTTATTAAAATTCCTTGAAAATTTTATGGCAAGAATTGGACATGTTCTATGAAACTGATTGGGGAGAGATAGAGAATCATTGTGAAATTCAAGACTTACCTAGAGAAGCAAAGATTATGATTTTCTAGCTGGCCTGAATCGAGATCTAGATGAGTTTCATGGACAAATTCTGGGCAAGAGGCCATTACCCTCGATTGGAGAAGCTTTTGCTGAGGTTAGACGTAAGGAGAATCGATGTCGAGTAATGTTAGGAGAACTCAAAGAACGTAAACCAATCACCAGCAATGGAAAACGTCATATTGAGACTATATATTGCCTATTCACAAAAGGGTAATTTAATCCTAAAAATCGAACAAAGGAAGACACTAGGTAGAACAACTAGTAATCACCACTGGTGCAACCACTACAATAAGGCAAGGCATACCCAAGACAACTGCTTCTAACTTCATGGCTATCCTCCAAGATGGAAGAATAGAAACCAAAAGGAAGCAAGGCTCTCACCACCACCATTGCAATAGTCCCAGAAACACCATCCACTACAAATGATATGTTGAATGTTCGTCTAACCAAAACGCAACTAAAGACTCTTCATCAACTTCTTAACAAAACACCTACTCCAACCAGTACTCTAGCTGTCCAAGGTAATGCCCTTAGTGTCAATTATGATTCTAATACCTCTTCTCCTTGGATTTTTTATTTTGAAGGCATCAAACCATATGATTCTAATACCTCTTCTCCCTAGATTTTTTATTTTGGGGCATCAAACCATATGATAGGCAACTCTTCTTAGTTTTACTCATATACTCCTTGCTAATCAATCTAAAGTAAGAATAGCTGATGGATCTCTCTCCCCTATTGCCCGTTTTGGGTCAATCCATCTTATAGATCATCTTAACCTAACATCTATGCTACATGCTCCAAATTTGTCATGTAATTTGTTGTCAATTAGTTGACTCATGATAATCACTGTCTTGCTAAATTTTCCTCTATTAGTTGTCTTATTTAGGAACAAGACTTAGGGAAGATGAGTGCCAATGCTAAAATTAAGGATGGACTTCATATATATGGGAATCATGCATTTGAGAATAAACAAGGATGTCATAGCTTTACTCTTCCTATTTCAAATGATGATGCAATCATGATGTGGAATCTTAGACTACGAAGTTGTATTTAAAACGCTTGTTTCCTAGTTTATTTCGCAATAAAAATATTATTCTTTTAAATGTGATATATGTCAACTGTTAAAACATACTCGGATTCCATATGCTCTTAAACCATATGTAGAATTTAGACCATTCTCATTAATACATAGTCATATTTGGAGGGCTTGCAACAAAAAAACATAATGTGATCACTGTCACCTCCTACAGGGTACCCTAGTTGTTATAATACACTATGTAACTAACCGAGGCCTCCAAAAAGTTACATGAGTACTATCTAACTAACATTCCCCGTTAAAGTGGACATTAAACAATCGATAGTTGTTTGAATAAGAAAGATATTGCATATACATATATACAAATCATAATCAAACATAAAATACAAATCTAGGTCTTTACAAAAAAAAAATATATTACAACCATGGTTTTAGGGGCTTCATCAGAACCCTATTACAACAAAATTTACAAGAAAAAGTAAAACTTAGCTTATAATTTTACAAAACCATTGCTAAGTCTTTATTACATATAAAGTCATCTTCTCAAAAGAACACATGAGTCCATTCTAAACTAACTTCCACACCAGAGCTTGGTTTCGACCTTCTTGCTTAACTTCCTGTAATTTAACAGTCTAAGAGAGTGTGAGCATATAAAGCTCAGTGAATAACAGAATCTTCGCACATATCACTAGTATCAAACAAGTTTTGTTAGCAATCATATGTAATGTATTCATCAAATATATGTAGCAAACATGGTTTGAATAACCGGAATTCAAGCCTATGAGGATTTACACCTTCCCAAGGGGTTGAAGGATAAGTTTAGTAGTTCATGCCCATGAGAATCTTAAAACTAAAGAAGGAAGACTTTTTCACTCTTTTACCATTTCCAAAATAGTTTTTACATAAACACCCTCCACTTCTTTTAGAACTTAAGCATTCTCACTAAGTATTAACACTCTAAAGCCAACTCCAACACAGACGATCTGCTTTGAAGCCTGCTTAGTTTCTGTGAAGCTAACAATCCTATGATAACTTATGAGCAGACTCACTGGTCCTAACAAGTATTACTATAGAATCAAAATGTTAACATGTAACATGAGTACTATGCTAATGCAGTATGATATTATGAAATGCATGTCATATTAAATTTAGAAGTCCAATAAACTTAATTCCATATTATCATGTTATTATAATTTCAGACACTCAATAATACATACTATAATTTAATGTCAAGCAAGTAGTTGTCACTTTGATTATTAAGATTTACAACTCAAACACAGAACATATAACATATAAGATTTCTCATCTCCATGCATTTGATTCCCTATAATTATGATTAATCTATATTCCACTACTTACAATTACAAACAAAGTGATAGGATTCAAGTTACTCACTCGTGCATTCTCCTTAATTGTCGTAATAGTCCAACGGAAAGTTCAAGTCTTGATCAAAAGATCTAATATAATAGCAAACAAAATTCACTAAGCATGTGTCTATGTAGGACTTCCATAGATACTTAAATATTCTAAACTTATGTTATTGTAATTCTAGTTCATCGATCTTTAAGAAATTATAGAGTACTAAGCTCAATTATCTTCCTTAACTAGTAAAATGGGTATTTAACTTGATTTAAGCATGATACTATCTGAAACATTCAAATTTTAAGTCTTGATACTTTTGAAGTCTCTCAAAACCTAAAACATAGAAGTTGTAGAGCTCTTTTTAGGCTTTCTATAGCTTCTTGAATCATTCAAATCCAAGTTTGAATGAAAAAATTACAATCAATTTACGAAACAAGGATCTGTTTGCACGACCTTATGCACGGCCGTGCTAGAGGCTGTGCTGATCCCAAAAAAAGTCCAGAATCGAATTTTTTTCCTTGCCATACTCAACACGGTCCTCTACATGCCCGTGCACACGCCTTTGCAAAACCCAAAAAGTGCCCAGAAGCGAAACTTCACCCTCAACACCTTCTGCACGGGCTCGTGCACGCCTGTGCACAATCTGCCTTACACCCAAAGCTTCTAACTTTAAAATTTTCACTTTTCAAGTACATGTTTTGATCTTTTACTTCATCAAATCCACTTCATCACTCACATACAAATATAATATACCCTTCTAACATCATCACATTACAAAAATACCAATAATCCCAAACTCCTTATCAACTATCCATACCATAAACTTCATCCATAAACAAAAGCCTATGCTAATAAAAATTAAAGACTCAAACTATCATTATCATTCTCTTAACTTCATTTATCCAACATCAAACTCACCATTCACCTTCCAACCATCAAAACCCATAAAAGACATAAACTTCACATACTCAAATTAACAAGAATTAACAAAGCAAAAGAGAAGTTACAACTTACCATAAGGTAGCCTTAACTTGTTGATGGAATTAGCTTAAGTTTTTGATAAATTTTTGGAAGGGAAAAATGAAGAAAATGGGAGTAGAGATGTGTGTGTTTGTTACATTTTTAGTCTACCAAAGGAAGGAGGAGAAGGGATTTAATTTCCTTTTGCCCAACTTTAATTGATTTTGTCTTATATACATTGATAAGGTTTGTTGACTTTTAGGCATATGTAAGAATTATATTATATGTGTGGGTGTAGGCTTATTAAGGTGGAGAATAAGGCTATAAGTTGCAGAAATTTTAGGCCTAAATTTGTGTTTAAGTTGCATTAAAACTAATAATTGTAATCACTACAAAGTTTTTATAATATTAACTTATAAATTATATTTAAGAGGAAATTTTTTTTATGAAAATCTAGATTAGATTACTTTATAATTTAGGGATTCAATTTTTTCTGAAATGTAATTTTCTAACTTAGTTTAGAAGCAAAATAATTGATTTACCACTTGAAATGAGTTACTTGAATCTTTAGATATTTAAAGACTTTTCTAAAGAAAATTTTGAAAATTAATTAAAATATGGGCAACTTTTAAAAAATTTAAATGAAATTTTGGATTCTTTTTCTTATTTATCTAATTTCATACATGTTAACTCACTTAAATCTAATAATCAAAGCCTTCAACAGAATTGTATACTAACACTTCATTAATTTTTTAATTCTATTTCCTCACTTACTTATGAAAAACTTGGGGGTTACAATCACAATTGTTCATTACCTTTATAAATTATCACATTAGAGTGTGTTGGGTATATCTCCTAAAAGATAAATCTGAACCATCATAGACCTTGCAGAATTTTCATTCTATGGTTAAAAATCAGTTCCAAGCTACCACACACACTTTTAGAACTGATAATGGCCAAGAATATTTCAATTCTACCTTAGGACAATACCTAGCCAATCATGGCATAATTCACCAAAGTTCATGTCTGGATACCCCTCAACAAAATGGTGTCTCTGAAAGAAAAAACTGACATCTATTGGAGGTAGCTTAAGCTCTTATGTTTAACATGAGTGTTCCTAAGTATCTCTAAGGTGAAGTAATATTGATTGCTCATTTTTTGATCAATCAAATGCCTTCAAAGGTCCTAAACTTTCAAACACCCTAACAGTCCTAAAAAATACTTTTCCTATTTTTCTATCTCATCTCTTCCTTTGAAACTCTTCGGGTGCAAAGTCTTTGTTAATGTTCATCACCAAGGCCAGTCTAAACTTGATCTTCGTACACATAAATACATCTTTGTTGGTTAGTCACCTACTCAAAAAGGTTACAAATGTCTTTCTCCTACCTTAGACAACTCTGTGTGTCTAAAGATGTCACCTTTTTTGAATCTAAGTATTATTTTCCCCAAATCATCTTTAGGGGAAGAGTCTAGGTGAAAATGAGTCATTAAATTGTCTTGTAGAACATGAACTAGAACCAAAATCATCCAATATCAACCATGTTGTTCCTACCATTACAATCAATCTAAGCCCTTTCCTAATGTACCTAATATTCCTATTGATGAGAAGTCTCATAAAGATGACCCTAAAACATGTGAACTATCCAAAACACATGAACCAAAATCACATCAAACTCCTGAACTGCTTGTTTATTCAAGAGGTAAAATTCTTCCAGAGTAGATAATCCAATATCTAAGGTTACCAAGAATCTAAAACTGACAATTGTTGCAAGTCTAACCTACCAACTAAATCTATACCCTTCTTAGATTCTCCAAGAGAGGAAGACCTTCCTAGTGCCTTTCGCAAAGGAACTAGATCAAGTACTCAACATCCAATTTCCAAGTTTGTGCCATATGAAAGGTTATCTCCTTCATACTGGGCCTTTGTCATCAATATGGATCAAACTAAGCCTCCAAGAGACATACAAGAAGCTCTTCGATCTTTAGAATGGAAACATGCAGTATTTAAAGAAATGAAAACTCTTGAAAATAATAAAACCTGGGAACTCATAGATCTTCCAAAATGAAAAAACAAAGTTGGGAGCAAATGGATTTTTACTACCAAGTATAATGTGGATGGCAGTATCAACAATCACAAGGCATGACTTGTTGCCAAGGGCTAATTTCAAATAAATGGCTTGGATTATTAGGAAAAATTCACCCCAGCTGCAAAGCTCAATACTATAAGAGTTTTGATCTCCTTAGTTGTAAATTTAGATTGGACCCTAATGCAATTAGATATAAAGAATGCATTCCTAAATGGCGACCTAAGTAGGGAAGTCTACATGGACATGCCAACTAGGTTTAAAGGATGGAAAAGTAAGGTGTGTAGATTGAAAAAGTCCTTCTATGGACTAAAGCAATCTCTCAGGGCCTAGTTCAATCGATTCACAAAGGCAGTAACCATCATGGGATAATATCAAGAACAAGCTAACCACTCTGTTTTTTCAAACATTCGAATACTTGTAAGATTAAAATTCTCATTGTATATGTTGACGATATCATAATAACAAAGGATGATCCAAATGCAATCAATAAATTGAAGACTTATCTCAGCTTGGAATTTGAGTTAAAATATCTAGGAACTCTCAAATACTTCCTAGGTATAGAGATGACAAGGAACAGTATTAGAATTTCCATTTCACAAAGGAAGTACATACTAAACTTATTAGAAGAAATGGGTATGATGGGATGTAGACCCGCAGAGACACTTATGGAACTTAATCAGAAGTTGGGGACTATGGATGACGGTCGCGAGATTGATAAGGAGAGATGTTAGAGGTTCAGATGATAAACTGATCTACCTCTCTCATACATGACCAGACGTTGCATTTCATATAACCTAAACTAAATATACTAAATTAATTAACATATATATTTTGTTTGTTGATTTTATAAATAAATTGTGATAATTTAAGTTATAGGAATTTAATTGATGAAATGATAAATTATCAGTAATTCAATGCGTTAAAAAATTGAATTGTATGTGCGATGGTGTAATTATGTAATTGTTGTAATATATATATAATATATATATATATATTGAATTGAGTTGTATTATAATGTAATGTGTTGTTTTCCTAAGTTAGAAGACCCTTATTGCTACAAAATTTTGTTGAAAACTCAAGCCCAACTTTTAACTAAAGCCTAAGCCCATATGAAAAGCAAGCCATGTCCAAGCCTTCTTTTGAACTCTTCCTATTTGCTAGAAGTCAAAAAGAGAGGTAGCTTTTTATAAAAAAAATAAAAAGTAAAATTTACAAAATTTTTCAAACCCAAAACAAACCCAAGAATCGACACTTCCTCTCTCTTTTTCCATCATCTTTCCAAACCCAAATAAACTCAAATTCATATATGAAAATCTCTTATGAACCTTAACACACAAGATTTTAGGAAAAGAATCAAGACAATAAAGTAGGAAAGAGAAGCTTGGTTGATAGTGGTAGCTATATAAGTAAGAAAATTGAATTCTTTCATATTTTGTTTAAATATAACCTATGTCTCTCGTTTGAAAAAATTCAAAAAAATTGTTATTTCTATTTGTTGCCCGGTTTCTCTGTTTTTTCTTGTAGTTTGACAGTTAAATTTTCTTGAAGTTGTGAAATGGCATCATTTTTCCATCATAGTTTCTCCAGAAAAAGTACTAACAAAGGGAAGGCCCCAGCTTCTCCATCACAACCAGAACCGGAACGTAGACGCCATGTCACGAATGAAGATTTGGAGTTTTTTTTTATTTTTGTGATAATCCTGCTATGGAAGAAGTGCAACGGTTGGATACCCCGCTATCCCACCCAGTTTGAGCAAAGAACCCCAATTTACCATCCCATTGGCGAAGACGACACACAAGAGCCGAATGATGTTGAAAATGTAATGGAAGGGGCAACAGAAGAGAAAGTGGAGGCCAATATCAAAGACAAAGATGAACCAACTACTCTACCTAATTTAGGTAAGCCACCACGCCTTCGGAAATCATATATTTTTACTGTGCATTTCAAGAAAGTGGAAGGTGCGAATGGAAAGATCCGAGGGTATTGCAACTATTGCATTGTGAGTTACGTGTGAAAGAGTGGAGATGGATATGGTAACTTCACGAAACACTTGCGAACCAAACATCCTAACAAGCATGGGATTAAATCGAGCCAGCAACAAATTTCTACGAGCAACAGTGGTGGTAAGAAGGAAGCGAGGCTCTTTCGATTTAATGCAGATAAGTACAAAGATGCCCTCGCGAAGATGATTGGAGGCATACACCTTAGCATGGGGTCTGGTCAACATCCAAACTTAAGGCATTGCCATGAAGACACATTGAATCCACAAGCGCGACCCTATGGTACAACAGCGATGCATCGACACATCATATAGCGTTATAGGAACGATAAGCTGGAGCTGAGAGGTATTTTCAATAACCTTGACACATGTGTTTCTATATGTTCTGCCATTTAGACTGACAAGTGGAGTGAGAATTCATACATGGGTATCACTTGCCACTGGTAATTACCAGTGGATACTTAACAAACGGCTAATTGCATTAAGGAAAATGGATAGTGCACACACTGCACAAAATATATTCAATTATAAGTCAGACCCTAGCAGAGTATTTTTTAACAAAAAAAAAAAAATATTTTCAATCGGCTTTGACAATGTATCAACAAACACTACGAGTGTGAGTGACCTTCAAAACCTTTATCAACCCACGCTCGATGGTACTTTTTTTCATATTAGATGTGCATGTCATATCCTTAATTTATGTGTAAAAAATGGTTTAGACTCTAAAAGTAAGGTACTCACCTATTAAATTGACCGTCAATTACATAACTGATCATCCATCATAAAATAGGGCACGGAAGAAATTTTATCTACAACAAGGAGTGAAGCCTAGAAAATTTAAAAAGCATGTTCTGCACAGATGGAACTCAACGTATCAACTTCTCATGAGTACAATCGACTATAACAATTTGTTGTGTTAATTTGCTCTCACATACATGCCAAACATGCAATTGCATCCTAACGAATGGCTTACATGTACTAATTTGCTTTCTTTATTAAAGGTATTTTATGATTGTACGAAAACATTTTCTTAGGTATATACTCCTACTGCACATTTTTCTTGCTAGAAGCATTAAATATTGCAGGCACTTTAGGTAGATTCCAATATGATGTAGTGTTGCAGATGAGTGTGCAAGATATGACATGTAAGTGGCTTTCTTACTATCAACACATCCAAATAATATATAATGTTGCATGGATATTAGACCCACGCCACAAATTTGAAGGTCTTGGAGGACTACTAGAAGAGTATTACAAACATATAAACACTTTGTCTAAAGATGCGGACATGTACTCGGTTAATTATATTATTATTGTAAGAGAGACAAGATCTGTTTTAATTAGATTGCACAAAGAATTCACTAAAATGTACGGAAGTCAGGGATCGGTTGGTACCTCGGATCCCTCATCTGAAACACCAATCATGGATGACGTCGCCTCGGGAGATTTGTTCGTGATGACCTAATCACAAACCCGAAAATGGTACAAAGATGGAAACAGCAGTACGAAATATGTTGAACTTGACCGATACCTTAACACCGAATTTGAGTTCGGTGATAACGCAATCGTTAGGGACTTCGATATTGTGGAGTAGTGGAAATGCCATAGAAGGACATTCCCAATTTTATCACGCATTACGAGACAGGTTATTGCAGCTCCAGTGTCAACTGTTATGGCAAGCAGGTGTTTAGTTGTGTAGGTAATATATTGGATGACCACAAGCACAAATGATACTGAACGGTAGAAGCTGTTGCATGCATTGACGACTTGAGCAAGGTAGAAAGATGGTTGTAAGAAATTGCAATCGTGACTAGTGAGGAAGATGAATACTTCACTGATTACAACTCTTCCAAAGGAAGCAACGCAATGGGCATTCCCGACAAGCGGGAGGTGAGTAGGTGTTATAATTTTGTTTTGATACAAATACAGTATATACTATAATGGTCTATTTTTATAAATAAAAAATCCGTAATTGGTGTTTTCCAAAATAGATAGGTTTGTGAACATATTTTGAAAAATTGCTGACCCAAATTATATTTTCAACATTTGTACAAAATTATTAATCAGTTAAAGTTGATATCGTATTTAATAGTTAAAATCAACAAACACACTAAAGATTTTATAAAATAAATTTAAAAAATTACATGAACTACGATGGTCTGATTCCAAATTTTAGATACGTAAGGCAACTCTAGAGCGACCAAAAAAATTTCAAATAATTCCTACTTTGCATTTTTTTTTTTTTTTCCCCAAAACACATGTAAGTGGGGTAATGTATAATATCCCTCTCACATCCGTAGATATAATAAATTGTAGACAAACAAGCGTATTGGATATGTTAAATGTATTCATTTTTTTTAGTGACTAATTAAGAAATTTTTCTTAAAATAAGTGTAATATAATAAGCATTTTTTCCACACTTGTATTTGCATTAGGTAACTGAAATTTTGTAGACCTTTTTTAAATAATAAAAAAATTCGTATCGGCTTGGAACCATGGGACCCGCCCCATGAATCAGCAGGTCCAAGATCCGTACCCCGCACCGTAGATGGGATAATTCCGGGTCCATAAAAAGTGGAACCGCGAGACGTCTATCTTCCATATTTTTATCTTATTCAAAATTTCTTCCTAACAATGCTTTTCATTTTCGGTCTTTTTGTTTCTAAATTGTGACTTGGATTTAATCTGCTTTTACAGTTTTTACGCAACAAAAATGAATATGAAATGTGTATGGTAGACAAGTCAGAGAAAGACAACATAAAGCTGACTAGATTTAACGATTTGACTTCTTGAGAGAAAAGCATTTTTTATGAGCTCATATGCATATATTATCTGTGTGCCACACCCTGATTCAGAACTTTCCATATGAAGCCCAGGAAATGCAACTGTCAGGGACAAGAGCATTACAGAGATACTGTTATTAGGACATGAAGAACATATTTGCATAATCAACTCCATATACTCGATGTGATTCGAGGGCTCATGTTGAAACTTAACCATAAGATATAACTTATATTAAACATCCATCTTATCATTCACCACCAACTCCTAAGGAGGAAGACATTCAAGCTCCCAAGCATAAGTAGTATGCAAAGAAAACATCTCCTCTGTCCAGAACAGAATAGAGCTTTTGCTATTGTTTGGAAAGGAAATAGAAGATATACAAACAATTAAGGAGAGCTGATGAACATAACAAACACAACTAAGATACGATGTGGCATATTCAGCATGTTAAGCTAAATCACAAACATAAACAAAATTATTCTGTACAAATAAAGATTGCCACTTTTAAATCAAGCAAGCAAACTAAGCTCCAATAAACCAAATTATGTTTCTCAAAACAAGCAAACACAATAAACAAAACAAATATACAATTTACGAACAAAGCAAAATTTTGAGAATAGAAATTAACTCCAACAATCTAACTATTAAATTGCTTAAGATCTGAAAATCTAAACTAAAATATACTATCAAAACACAAACAAGGATAAAAAACTAAAATCTAACAGACCAGAAAACAAGTATCGCTAAAATTGATGACAGAAAAAAAATCAACACTTATTCAACCAATAAACATCAATCCACTAAATGCATCATTGCAAAACCCATAATGATACACATCTCAATGAGAAAATACTTAAACCTAATCAAGATACAATACAACAGAAGTGACAAGGGAATAGAAAACACCTTGCTTAATCTTCATGGTTGTCTTCAATTCTGCATCCCGATGTCTAACCAGCATATCTTGATACATTTGGAATCCTGAGCTCTCCTCTAGTGTGATAAGACATAGGGCTTTAGTAGTGCCCTTTTAACTAAAGTGAACATGGTGTAAGTAAAATAAAAAATAACCTATTGAAGTTCATGAAGTAAAAGCTATTGATCAGTATCTCCTTTTCTCCCTCTCTCCTCAATAAAACCAAATGCTACTCTTGTATATCCTACTTCCTTCTTGCTGCTGTACTATTCCTCTCTTGTTCTCACATGTGTGTGTGTGTATGCACATGCCTTTTGAGTGAAGGTGGGCTGTCCAGCTTGGGCAAAAGCAATTTAGAAATAGAAAAAAGGTGGACATATTATGTGCATGCAATGGACATTCGCTTCTCCAAATTTTTTTTCCTATAACAGCTGCCATTTCTTTCAACAGTTGTGTAGCTATGCTCCAATGACTGTCCTGTTATGTTAATCACACGTGTCCTATCAGCATTCTAGTGGCTCTATACAATATGCTTCCCTCTCCCTGCTCTATCTCTATTTGGTGCTGCTTTTAAATCCTCCCCAAAATATATGCCAAAGCTACTCTTGCATGGATTGGCTGTAGTCATCTGCTGAAGGGGACATGGGTGCAGATGTTCTTGCGAGCAACACTTACATGCACCTATCACAAAGGAGCAACAAGAATCTCAGGCAGCAGCTGCTTTTATTTTTCACAAGCAACAGAGCTTGCTGTCTTCATTCATTTTTCCTCTGCTATACATCTCTGTTCTCTGTCTTATGCTCTTGCTTATGTCCACCTTGCTCCAAGTGTGAGTCCCACATCTGCTCTACTTAAGCCAACTGAAGCTGCTGCAATTTTTCTCGTCCATGGCCTATCGCTATCAGCACTCTCAATCACAAACTCAGCAGCTCTGCCACTCCCATAAACTTTATCTGTGCTTCCTAAATGAGGCATGCACTAGTGCTATCTGCACTCTTGTTTGGTCATGTCTGTTTTCTGCTAAAAGGACCCCTACAGTATGTTTTGTGCGGCCTTCAATCCGCGTTCTAGTGTGCATGAATTAGGCTGATGCTATTTGTGTGACTCAAGTGATGATGACTGGCTTAAAGTATCAACTTAGAATCTTGCACTACAGAAGCTCTTCATGAGTTTGTTGGGCACTTCCATTCGAAATGATAAAGGGAAGCATCACAATCCCTCTAGTGGGTCAACCAGCACATGGCAAAACAAAAGATGCAGTTGCTGTTCTTCATTGGAATTCATGTGGCCTGCCATTATGTTTCAACTATATTGTCACTGCTATTCTCATCCATGGGCTGCCATAATGAGGCCTCTGTCATGGAAGTGCCTTGTGTGTGCACATTTGCTCTGCTAATGTTTTTAGCTACAAGTCTTGGGTCCGCTAGTCAAGCCTTCTGCTTCTCAATTTCAATTGCAATATTATGTCCAAGTAAAAGAAGCCCCTGGCCCTATCAATTTTAATTTCCTACATTAAAATCACAATACACCAGGATAAAACCATGTAAGCATTTACAAACCGCTTTAAGCTTATTTTGATCCATTTTTCTAATTTTCAAGCAATTGATCCAAAAAACTATGCATTTATCATGTTTAGGTAAAATTTAATATAAACAGAACGAAAATTTAAGCTGTAGCAAAACGTATTCTGGAAATTACTCTTTGATATGATCAGTACTTCAAAACAATGTTTGCTTCATATCAAACTGGGGTTTGGAGGTTGAAAATGAAGACGGGCTTTATTTTTGTCATTTTAGCTACCCAACCTTACATGTGTCATTAATTAACCAAAAAAATTTTACATGTGTCATTTGACATGGATTGTTATAAGGTTATTGCTATAGGAAAAATATAATATTGTATTTATTAGTGTAATTAATACAGTAGTAAGTAGAGGTTGATATAATAACCACTAGGAACACATTATCTATATATATTTTCTTATATGTATAGAACTATTCATCACATGAAAATATATTTCTTCTATTCTTATATTTCACATGGTATCAAAGCCTCAGGGTTTTTTGAATTAGGTTTTAGTTCTTGTTACCTTAGTGAACAACGTCTAGCTCTTAACCCTCACCTCGCAGAGTGAGTGACTGATTTGGTTAATTGGTATAGCAGGTCTACAAGTATAATTATAATTTCTACAAATGAGCATGCTCAATTCCATCAGTATCAAGATGTATTAAAAAATTTATCTCAATCTATCACTACTATTGCTAAGTCAGGTAATTTAAACAATTGCCTTCTTTCTTCTATGTCATAATGGACCATTGACTCAGGTGCTGCCAATCATATGACAAGTTATCCTAATCTCTTCAGTACCTTTAAACCACATACTTCATCTTCTCTTATTACCTTAACAGATGGCTCTACATCATCGGTTATTGATTCTGGCATAATGCGTCGGACTCCGCTGCTTTCTTTATCTTTGTCTTAAGTCTACCAAACTTTTCCTTTAATCTCATATTAGTAAGTCAAATTACTCGCAGTTTAAATTGTTCCTTCTCAATCTTTCCTAATTATTGTTTGTTCAAGATTTTATAACGAAGAAAATTATTGGTAAAAGGTATATATCAAGAGGACTCTATGTTTTAGATATTCATATAGAGGTACCTAAACCCATTTCTTGCTCAAGTGTTTTGACTCCTTTTGAAGCACACTATTGACTTGGCCGTCCTTTGTGCTCCTTAAAGAAAGTGTGTCCTCAATTTTAGACTTTGCCATGATTAGATTGTAAGTCATGTCAATTTGCTAAACACTACCGTCAGTCCTATGTGCCTCATGTCAAAAAGAGTTAGTTCTCCTTTTGAGTTAGTCCATTCACATGTTTGGGGTTCTTGTCCAGTTTTGTCTAAAGCTGCATTCCATTATTTTGTTCATTTTGTACATAACTATTCTCGAATGACTTGGCTCTATTTTAATGAAATACCCTTCTTAATTATTTTCTCATTTCACCACTTTTGTGCTGAGGTTGATACTCATTTTAATATTTTTGTACATACTCTAAGAAGTGATGATGCCAAATAATACTTATCTGAGACATTCAAATCCTATGTGACACAATAAAGCATTATTCATCAAACTTCATGCATTGATAACACCATCTCAAAATAATGTAACGGAAAGAAAAAATAGGCACCTTCTTGAAACAAGCAGGCACTCTGTTTCAAAATCATGTTCCCAAATAGTTTTGGGCAGAAACTGTCTCAACAGCTTGTTTCTTGATTAATCAAATGCCATCATCTGTTCTTCATAGTAAATTCTTATAAGATTCTTTTTCCCACAAAATCCTCATTACCTATTAAGCTTCACATTTTTTGATGTACATGTTTTGTTAGAGATACTCGGTCTTAAGTCACCAACCTAGACCTTAAGGCTGTCAAATGTGTTTTTCTGGGTTATTCACATGAAAAAAAGGGTATCGACGCAATTGCCTAATCTTAACAATTTATTGTGTTTGCTGATGTCCCTTTTATGGAACAATGTCCTTTTTTCCTACATCTTCTGAATGTATAGATAAAGCAAAAGAAATGATGATCTATTAGTTTACCATATCATCTATCAGACATCAAGTATGTCTCCTACTTACCACCTTCACCTCTACCACCTCTTCTGCCGATTCATTATGTGTATGCTAGATGCCAGTAACATCCTACTACAAGCCAAGCACTAGTATCTTCTTCAGCATCAAATCCACCAACCAATGACTTAGACCTTCCAATTGCTCTTTGCAAAAGGTAAAAGACAATGCACTTATGCTATTTCTTCATTTGTGCTATATGATCGTTTATCATCCTCGTCATGTTCTTTCATTTACTCTATTGATGTTGTATCCATCTCTCGCACTCTTCATTAGGCATTGTCTCATCCAAGTTGGTGCCGTGCAACGATAGAGGAAATGAATGCCTTAGATGCTAATGGTACTTACGATTTGGTAAGCTTACCAATAGGTAAAAAGATATTAAATGCAAATAGGTTTTTGCAATTAAAGTTAGTCCCGATGGATCTGTTACTCACTTTAAAGCTCACCTTGTGGCTAAAGGCTACGCACGAACTTAAATTATGTTTTTGTCATATAAATAGCTCCTAGTTTTTGTTTGTTTGCTTGATTGTAATCAACTCTATTGTTTTTTCTAGTTTTGAAGCTTGTATTTTAGGCTCTACCCTATCCCACACATTGCAATTGTATATTCTTCATTTAGTTATATGAAATTTTGAATTAACAAAAAAAAAAATGTTGTATCCAAATCTGGCATAGAATCAGAGTATAGAGCTATGGCTCAATCTACATATGATGTAATGTGGATTTGCCAAATTCTAATGGATGCTGGGCTCAAAGTTCTTCTACCAACTAAATTGTGGTGTGATAATCAAGTTTCTCTTCATATTGCATCTAATCATGTATTTCACGAACAAACTAAGCATATTGAGATTGATTATCACTTTGTTCATGAAAAGATACTACAAAATTTAATCTCCACAAGTTATGTAAAAACTAGAGAACAACTTGGAGACCTTTTCACAAAAGTAATGAATGGGACTCGAGTTAATTATTTGTGTAATAAGTTAGGCATGATAAATATCTATGCTCTAGCTTGAGGAAGTGTGTTATAAGAAAAATATAATATTGTATTTATTAATGTAATTAATACAATGATGGGTAAGAGTTGATACACCAACCACTAGGAACACATCATCCATACCTATCTACTTTTATATACAAAAATATTCATCACATAAAAATGCATTTCTTCTATACCCATATTTCACAATTATTTTACATAGTTGTGTGTCAATTTATAAATGTACTTGGGATAATGGCTTGATGAACTTCAAGAAATGATAATGCTAAAAAGTTTTAACAGGGTGTATAATTTGACAAATTGAAAGTTCAGGTAGAATAATATATATAGATAGATATATGATCAAAATTCACATAGCAAATGTGATATTCTACCTTTAAAAGAGGGTCTTTAATGACTCTTACATTACCATCGAGCGCATAGATCAGCTAGCACAAAGTTTTTCTAACTTAATTAGAGATCTCAAGTTCAAGCCTTGGGAATACAGCTGCATTAAAACTCAGTAGGGAGAACTTTGCCGCCCTTATGGTCCTATCCAGCTCAAATCCGATTAGTTAACACCGAATAGTGTCGGATACTGGGTGGTTTGATCCCAAAAAAAAAAAACCGTTAAATTTTCTTCAATGAATTTTAATGAACCACACATTTCTTGCGGACAACAAAAAAATGCCCCTACGATCAATCATTGAGGACTCCCAAGCACACGAATTCTCTATAATATAAAGAAATAGATAACTCATGCTCGTCAAATTTTACTTCAACCATTATTTGCCCTTAGGCAAGGCCATAAGTTAGATTTAGAGAGAGAGAGAGACAAATTTACCGGCTCCTGTCTCAAGTGGAAGAATTTCTTGCAGTTCTATTGGCTTCTTCGTTCCTATACGACATCTCTATTCTAAAAAATGTCGTCCCAATACCCAATATACTCATTCTGCTGATGCTGTTGCTGTGTATTTGGTAGGTTTCCCTGGCCCCAGCCTTTTTGTATGCGTTTAAGAGTTCTTGATGCAATTCCACTACCATCATCTCTGCACAAGGAGAGATATGTATTAGTAAACTTAGAAAGGTGATAAACAAACAAAAATAACAATAATAAACATTTGTCTTTTTTCGATTAAGTAGTCTTAGTCAATGCAACATCCATTGATTAGAAGATTCTCTATCCTCACAAATGATAGACAGGCCATAACAGGAGCAAATCAGTCACCAGAAGCTATAATCACATGTAATTTAAAAATGCATAATCCAACCAAAGCTTTGGTAATAACCATAGTCCTTATACATCAAATGCACTGTAGCAAATCCTTATTGGTTATTTACAGATCATACGCCTGTTATTTCACCCTTTTTCTCTTTCATTTTACATTCCTGTGTTTTGGGTTTTAACACTTTCCTCGCCTATATTTAGTTAGATTAATAATAGGTAAATTAGATACATGTGAAGTCCCTAAAATAAAACTTTAAGATTAGGGATTTCAAAAAGGAATGAGTTTAGTTTTTGTACCCCACATACATTCCGCTTGCCTATTTTATATATATCCCTGCTCCAAAACTTTCCTATTTTATAACCTTCCTATTTTGGAATAGTTAACTTTCCTATTCTATAACATTCAGAATAGAGGAAAGGTGAAGACTTAAACATGCAACAAGAGGCATGTTAGATTGAGAATAGCTATTAAGTGCCTCATATGATGATGAGGCACTTGCATGTAATCTGTTGGAGTGCAAGTGCTTTAAGGGATACTACTAAACAGGCTAATAGAGTACCTATGCAGTACTGTTTGCCAGTCACTTTCACCAGGTATATTTGATCTCCCAGGTAACTTTTCTCCTTTATTTTGCTCAAAATGATCAGGAAAGTTCTCTTTTGAAGCCACATCCATCATTCTCTCAGTGAGCTCTTTAGCCTCATGCTTCTTTCCTTTATGACCTAATCCATCAATCACTGGCATAAAATACGCATGATTGAATTTACATTTATTATCAATCATCATATATAAAATGTCACTTGCATCCTCTACATTTTCTTCTTCACAAAACCTGTCAATGAGCTCTTTATAATGAAAGTTTCCCAAGTCAAATTTCCTGTCCACTGCAGCTTTGAGAATTTTTTTAGCATCTTCAAGTTCTTTCCCACCAAGCAACTCATTAAACATTATACTATAAAGAGGTTCCCTGTGACCACATACACTCAGAGCAATATCAAATGTCTCCTGTGCCAATAAAAACTCACCAGTCCTGCAGAATGCTCGAATAAGTATTTTAAATGAAGCTATATTAGGAGATACGCCCTCCTGGAGCATCTCATCCAAAAGCAAACTGGCATCATCAATTTTTCCGTCTTCACATAGGCAACTAATTATGTTATTATAAGTTTGCACATTAGGTGATATCCCCTGTTCCCTCATTTCATCCATCAGTCCATAAATTTCAAATACATGGCCCTTTTTCCCAAGACCCATTATCAATGAATTGTAAGTCCTTAAGGTCTTGGTGCAACCTTTTCCTTCCATATTTTTAAGAACTTTGAATGCAGATGATACCTTTCCCTCTTTACAATACCAATTTATGAATGTATCATAGAGAAAAGAATCTGGGCATATATTTCTGCTAATCATCTCAGAGAACTTCTTTTTAGCTTCGTCTATTCTCCCAGCTTTGATTAAACCACCAATTATGGTGGAATATGAGATTAAATTAGGCAAGCATTTCTTGCCACTACTAGTACCATCAACTAGGGAGATAAATACGTTCCCTAGATTACCAAGAGCAGCACTTCCATGATTCCACATCCCATTGACAATCTCTATTGCCTTGTCTACCTCTCCTCTCATACATAAACCATTAATCACAATATTGCATGTCACAGTATCAAACAGATATCCTGATTCATTCAACCTTTGCAGCAACTTTTCCGCTTCTGACACCCGATCTTCCTTCCAGAGACTCCAAAGCAATATATTACAAGTATAAGTGTTGGGGAAGCACCCATTGCACATCATCTCGTGCAAAATATTACTAGCTTCCAATCCCCTCCCTCTACAGCAATAGGCCCGAGCTAGGATGCTATAAGTTATTGTATCTGGATAAACACCATTGCTTTTCATTAAATTAATCACTGCTCTTGCATTAGAGAACAAGCCACTTTTGCATAGGCCATCAATTAAAATGTTGTATGTATAAATGCTAGACTCTACACCATTTTCAGTCATTTCTTGAATGACTTGCTGTGCCTCCAGGAGGTCCCCTTTCCTAATCAAGGCCAACAACCATATATTATAACTCTCCAATTTCATTAAGCCATCCTTTCTCTTCATAGTATCAAGGAGTGTTTTGGCCTCTTCCCACATCCCTTCCTGGCAAAATCCCTGAAGCAACAAATTGTAAGTTATGGAATTAGGCTGAGGCAGCCCCAAATCTTGATCAATGAACATATCCTGAAAAATCCTAGAAGCTTCAAGAACTTCACCAGCACGACAAAGAGCTGATATCCTAGAATTAAATGTAACCAGATCGGGAGACAATCCATCAGCTCTCATTCTGTCCACCAACTTTTCAGCCTCATCTGTCCTGCCTTCTTTACAAAAGCTTGAAACCAGAGTATTATACGCAACCATGTAGGCACGAATCCAGAACCCCTCATCTCATTCAAAAACTCTAACCCCTTCATCGTCAACCCACATTCACAATACGCACGAACCAAAATCCCAACACTATACTCGTTCGGACGACACCCTTTCTCAGACATTTTATCAAGCACGTTGCGGGCATCATCTAAACGACCCATATCACATAACCCACCAATCAACAAATTAAAAGTATAAGTCTGGGGCTTCACCCAGCAAAGATCATATCTTTATACAACCACATAACATAATCAACCTTCCCTTCTTTCATGCACTTCTCCATAAGCAAATTGTACATAAAAACAGAAGGCGGCTTACCCGGAAAACGGAAACGGAACGTTTTAAACTGTGAAACGGCCTTTTCAACCACATTCATTTGGGCCAACATTCTGATGAGGTAAATGAGAGAAGAAGGGGAAGGCTTAAGGAGAAGGTGTTGATGGAGGTGGTCGATTTCTGAGAACATTCCCGCACGAACGAGGATGCGGCAAATGATGGGTATGGAGGAGATGATGGAGGAAGGTGGTGATGATGATGATGGTGATGGTGAGGAGATAACAATACGCTTAAATATTTGCCATGCCAGTTTTGGATTTTGGATGTTTTTGAGGAGTGCCTTGGTGAGTTTGTTTCTTGGGTCCATACAACGGTCAATTGTTTGCAGAGGCAGTCTTATGGTTTTTTAAGGTTTAGGAAAATGGCGGGAGGGATTGGAAAGCAACTGAGTAATTCAAATTATTGCTACTCTTATGCGGATTTACATTTGGTGCGAAAAGGAAATTAATATTATTAATTTTTAAAAAATTACTAAAATATCAATAAAATGAAAAATAACGAAATTTAAACTCATTTCTTAAAGTGATAAAAATTGTTATGATTCGAATTCACCAAAAAGGGAAAAAATTGAAATTGAGGTTTAAGGTTAGGGTTCATGCGCGAAAGAGATAGTAAGTAAATAGATAAGGTTATGAGTGTTGTAATTAAGCGTCCTCTCTTTTAAAAGACAAGGTCATTGTAACTACATTAAACTCATCTTTTCAAAATAAAAGGTTTGTCATTTACAACCTCATGTTTTGAAGAGACAAGTTTAAGTTAATAGTTTCATCTCAATGATATTTTCGTAATTTTTTATAAATTAGTAATGAAATAATTTACAGTTTAGAGTTTTTAGCAAAAATAATTACTTATATTGCTCTAAAATCGCAATTTATACACGAGATATATAAAAAATTATATTTTCGTATAAATATCGATTTTAATATTCACGATATGTCAATATTAAAAAACCAACGTAAATGAGAAAGAGAAGAAAGTGAAAAGTAAATGTGTCAGAAGCAAAAAGCAACCACAAAGAGAAAAAAAAAAAAAAATGAGGCAAGAAAGGGAGACGAGGACAACAATGCGATGGAGGGAGACAGAGAAAGAAAATGTGTCAGAAGCAAAATAAGAAGAAAGATGAGTTTGAAATTGTACGTACAAATATCACGATAAATAATCATGATCTACATGTTAAAATATCATATCCTGTTTTATTCCCGCGATATAGCAATAATATCCAAACATCATATCATATTTTATTTTCATGATTTATATATAAATTAGTATATCCTGATTTGTAGACATGATATTGCAATAGTATACTTGTAATTATTTTCATTCGACTTGTATATTAGTAATTTTTTTTAGAACGTTGCACATGTAATCTATTTAATTAGTAATATTAATTTTCTTTTCCTTGTATCTGGTGTCCCAGCTTTAGCTTCTAATTAAACATCTAACAATTCTGGAGATTGATATTTATATTAAATCGTTGAATTTGTTTAGGTGTTATTCTATAATACAGTGAGATAATTAACATTTTATAAACATATTTCTTCAAATGCATCATCTTATAAGTAACCTAATCATATCTTAATTTTAAATCCTAACTTCCACCCATTATTTTATAATACGTTACCATTTTATCAAAAACTAGTACCAGATTCGAAGGAATTAAGTTATGATAAGGCTCTCTCAAAATATTAAAAAAAAAAAAATTTGCAACATAATATTTTGGTAAATGTTTAGTCTAAATCTAGTAGAAAAGGAAATAATCGCTAGACTTGGGCTTCTCGGTTGGTTTTCAAAACAATAGACCATCATCAATTTCCACTAGAGTGATTTGTATAAAATCATATGAAAAAAATTTAATATTACCTAAAAAATAATGATTTCCTTGCATCGGAAGAGAATTTCTTCAATGGATTATTATAGAATTGTGAGAAAATTATTGTTATATATTATCAGATAATACTTAATTCATTGATGGACAAGAACAATTAGCTAATGTATTTTGGAAAAGAAAAAAAGAAATAAACATATGAAAAATTTTCAAGCAATTCGAAAGGACAAACTAAAATTAGTTATTCATAAAATAAAGAATTCTTATAGCCATATAGGAGTGGACGAAAAAACCAACTAAACCAATAAACCAATCTAAAAAATATGGTTAACTAGTCTATCATTTTTTGTTTAGGTTTATGATATATATATATATATATATTTTTTTTTTTTTTTGTTCTCAATTTTAGTTTCGGTTCATAACCATAAGAAATCTATGGTAAATTAATATCTATAAATATATTATTATATATTCATTTCCTTTCTTTCCCTCTGCTAGCCTCACCTCACTCCTTCCTAGTCTTTGGCAGTTGTCATCACTCGTCAGGTCATCATCGCCAATTCATCATTGTCGTCTTCTGGACTTCGAGTCATCTTCTTCATTTAATTGTCCTCCTCATCTAGTCATCGCCAACTCCTCCTCGTCATCTTCTAGTCATAGACTAGTCTTCTTCGTCCATCATTAGTCATCATCTTCTCTGGCCGTCAATCCTCGTCGTCTATCTTGCTCGCAAGTCTCTCTCTCTCTCTCTCTCTGAAACTTTTTTTTTAGCTCCTTCATCGGCCATTTCAACTCTCGTTTTTTAAGTTTTGTCCTCACTGTCATTGTTGTCCTCATCGACTTTGGTCCCCATCATTATGTCCACTCGTCGGCCTACTGATACTATAAGTAATGCTTTCCTCCTTTGCTTATATATCAATGTTTTGTCCCTTTGCCTATTTTAACGATTTAACATGGTGCTTATTCATCTGTTATCAAACTTCGGAGAAAACCACATAGGAATGTATATATGTATATGAAGGGTTCAATGAAACTCAAGAAAGTGATGATTCAAGAATATAGTTTTCCTTTCGTTAGATCTATGGTCTCGACTTGTACGTGACTTGACTTCTCCCTGTAAAGTAAATTGCATATGAATATTGTGCCCTCACGAAATTAACACAAGTGACCTCACTTGAATTTCTCGTTAACTTTTCTTGTTAAAATGCTTTTGAAAGTTAGAATTGTGCAACTACAAATCAAAAGATTACAGAATCAAATCAAATGTTTATGGTTGATATTGGAATTTTCGGTTTATGGTGATTTGATTAATTTGGTAATTGTGATGTTTGCTCTTATGATTATATAAATATTTGAAGTAACCCAACTATTTGTTAACTTGTTGTAAATGTCTAGCACTGGGATAATGAAAAGGCTATTGATTCTACTTCCAATACTATCCATCGAGCTTCAAGCAATAAAATGTGAGCTCTTGACCTTCAAGTGCTAATGGGAATGCAGCAAAACCTCCCCCCCCCCCCCCCCACCCTCTCTAAACTTGCTAATTCAAAGGTACGTTGAAAAAAAGTCTTAAGTTTGGGAACATGTTGACAAGAATGATGATGCTAGTGATCCTAAAGCTACATGTAAATATTGCACCAGGTCTCTTATTTGTCTATCTACTAGTGGTATAAGTTTTTTGAGTAATCATCTAATTCGATGTGAAAAGTACCCCTAAAATATTGACAAGGGTCAAACAACCTTATCTTTAAAACCTATACCTAAAGTTGATGAAGGGACTTGTGCAAATGAATTTGCTAGTTGAAAGTTTGATCAAGAAGAATGTAGAAGATATCTTATTCGGATGATTATAGTCGGTGAGTTATCTTTTAATTTTGTGCAACGTGAGGGTTTTGTGATTTTTTTCAAGTAATACAATCTCGTTTTCATGTACCTTCTCGTAGAACTATAAGAAGAGATTGCTATAATATTTACAAGGAGGAAATGGGAAAATTGAAAACGTATTTTCAGAAAATGTCTTCAAGAATCAGTTTTACTATTCAGAACTTGTCATATGTGTGTCTCACTGCCTACTTCATTGATAATGATTGGAATATGCATAAAATAATAATTATTTTTTGTCCTATTGCTGGTCATTCTAGGGAGATAATTAGCATGGCTATTGAGAGGTGTTTGTTTAATCAGAGAATTGATAGGGGTATTTATTGTAATTATTGAAAATGCATATTCAAATGATGTGGTTCTATAATATTTGAAAAGAAGACTAAATAGTTTGAAGGGAACTATCTTGGGGGGTGAGCATTGCATGTGACACATGCTGCACATATTTTGAATTTGGTTGTAAAAGATAATTTGTGTGAAATAAATGACTATTGTGAGAATTAGACATACAGTGAAGTATGTAAAATCTTCTCCTTCTAGAAACAAAAAGTTTAAGAATTGTGTAGAAAAGGAAAAAAATGATAGTAAGAGTCATTTTATGCTTAGATGTAGAGACTAAGTGAAACTCAACATACTTAATGTTAGAGGCAGCTTTGAAATTTGAAAAGACTTTTGATTTGTTAGAGCTCATTGATAGTAAGTATTCAATGGAACTTACCATGAAGAAAGGCACTCAAACTTTTGAAGATTGGGAATATGCTAGATCATTGACATCTTTTCTCAAGATTTTTTATGATACTACTTTAAGCTTTCCCAATACACCTCATGTCACTAGCAATGAATATATGAAGGAGATTTATAGTCTTGGCATGATGATATCTGATGTGCCAAGATGCTCTGATGCCAAAAAGATGATGTGCCTAAATCGATGGAAAGCAGCAGATCTCAAATTGGAACAAATTTATATTAGGGTTTTCTATTTATAGAGAAAGGAAATGATATGGACGGCGTTATTCAAGGATATTACATACTAGGAATAACCCTAAGTACACCTAACTAATTTGATATAACACACAAATTACCTAAAGTGGGTTGTTCACCACAATTCTGACACGAATCGATAAGAACATGGAATCTCGCCATAATCACAACAATGATTGATAAGAGAAATTGAGAGAAAATTCTCAAAACTAGTTTTCAAATGACCAAAAGCTTATTAGGGTTCATAACAAGAGAGAATTTATATTAATTCCAAAAAATCAAATAAAAGAAAAATGAATTAAATTAAAAATCTACATTATAGGATGCAGACTAGCCAGATAGAGCCTACGCAGCTAACCTATGTTTGTACACTATTGGCGTTGGAGGTGATGTATACATTCTATACACAAAGCTCACTTTCTATGCTGCCACACACACACACCACCTATGCTAAGTAGTACACCGCTGGTGTTGCATTCTACACTACCAGTGTAATAGCGGCTTTCAAGCACTTGACCTTGTTTTCTTTCCAGCTTTAACTCATAGCTCGTGTCCTTCTCCAGTTGATCTTTGCTCACTTCTAGATCAATAGATGAGGTCGTGAAATGATTCCCATCAATGAAGGAAGTGGGATTCAAGAATAAATTGAAAAAATATTTACATGATCATTATGAGAAAAAGGTACCTTCTTTTGATATACTAAGTTGGTGGAAAAAAAATGCACCTAAGTACCCAATAATTTCTTTGATAGCAAGGGATGTATTGATTATTCTCGTGTATACAGTTGCTAATGAATCCACTTTTAACATTAGAGGTTGTGTGCTTGACTCATTTCGCAATGCTCTTACACCTAAATTTATGGAAGCTCTAATTTGTGGGCAAAATTAGTCGAGGAATTCAAGTCAACCCATATTTCTTGAGCATATCTTGGAACAATTGAAGTTAGTATCCATAGCTAAATTTATTTCTACTTTTTATATATTTTTATTCTTTTAATTAATCTTTTACTTATATATTGAAATTCTTTGTTTTTTTTTCCACCTTGTTTTATTTTATGTGGAAACATCTTGCATTATGAAAGATCATCCTCTTTGCATAATTGATGACTGAGAAAAGAGTGTAAGTTAATTTCTATCATTTTTTTTATGTAGAAACACATGTTAAAGTTTGTTTTAAATGGTTTAAAGAGTTAGTTCTTAATTGCAGATCATGTCATTGTGCTATGAAAATATGATCAGAAAGATGAAGATGGATCCTTTAACGGTTTTATCACATCCCTTGGCGGGATTTCTTTAAATGATTATATTACGTTTGGGACATTTTTGTGATTCGAACATATGTATTTTAATTATTATGTTATTGTTGTGTTTTACTATCAATTTGCATGTTTTTTATTAGACACTACTTGAACAATGGAACAATTAATGACATTAAGAGGAAGTTTTAATTTTTTATGGACCTATTGGAAATATGGTTATCTACAATTTTTAGTTAACCATTATGTTAAATGGTTAAAGACCGAAAATCGGAAATATTAACCAAAACAAATGGTTAATCAATTATAATAAATCGGTTTAGGTTTTGTATTTTAAAAAACCGATTATCATGGTTAGGTTCAAAAAATAAGATCGTTGACTAGTTAACCAGTCCATGCCCACCCCTATAGCCATACGAGGAGAGTACTTGCAAATCGCTTATTCCACTAAAGAAAAGAAAAACATGCAAATAAGAAATAATAAAAATTAGTAAAGGTAAGACTTATTTCTCAATTAAAAATATGTTATTTTTAACACTGAAATAGCTAATCATATTCATATTTTATTTCGTATGAATTTAATGAAAAAGAATAAAGATATATATAACACATTGATTATGATTGAAAAAACATTTCTACCCTTCCTATAATAAAAATTACCAGTGTATAGTTGATATAAAAAAATTACCAAATTACTTTGGAAAATCACATTTACAAGTCAAGATATACTTAATTTACATGTAAATCACGTTAAAAAGACACGATATCATGTTTGGGTACGGCACCTAAATCAAATTTTCTTCATAGGATATATTATATTTAAACATAAATCACGTTATTTAATCGCGATATAGCTACAATATAAGTTTTTTTTTCTTTTATTGTTTCGTCGTCCTTATGTCTTTTTAAAATTTGAATCCTTATCCAAAGTTATTAGGGTGTTCATGGTTCGGTTTGATTCAGGATCGAATCGAACTGAACCGAATAGTGTTTTAATGGTTTAATTCAAACATTTAATGAATCGAACTGCTTTTAACGGTTCGGAGTTTTGAACCAAACAGCTTCAAAGATGATTCAGTTTGGTTCGGTTCAATTCGAACCGCTTTTAAAAGCATTTAGTTCTAATAAATAATATTAATAATTATTTGAGTTTCAGAGAAAAGAAAAAAATGTTTAGATTGAGGAACATTGTGCAAGAATTAAAGTTCTAATAAATAATATTAATAATTATTTGAGTTTCATATATACATATTATTCCGTTTTAAAATATTTTTCAATGCGAATTTAAAGTAACATATATATTTTTAATAAATCTATAACTTTAACTAAATAAAATCATTCTTTTACCTTAATTCCATATTTATTTATAATATTATTCCTTTATAACATATTTAAATTTCTGTTGTGCCAATTAAATGATTGTACATATTCTAAATTCAATTATATCGCTTTTATTTTAATTTGATGCATGTCTACTAATTTTAGGAAGAAAATTAAATTAATAAAATAAGAAAACATACTGGAAACATTTTTTAGACGAGCAAAAAATTGCTTCTTTAATATTATTAAATATATAATACATTTAATAGTGTATTATGTAAAATATATAATATGAAAAAAATATATACACGATATTTATATTTATAAATAACATTAATGTGGTTAAAAATATAATTTATATTTCATAAATTGAAACAGAATTACAATTTTTCCTAATAAATCTATAAATTAAAATCTTGCTTATTTTCCTTTCAAAGATGCATCTAACATAAGAATGTTATCATAATTCATAATTGTGATTCCATTTCAAGACTATTTTAACATACTATATACATATGTGATATTAGTGTGATATATCATATATGATTTTAATATCTAATGTTTAAGAGTTATAAATAAATAAGATGGCTTTATATTTTTTATTTCTTTTAATGTGAAGCGGTTCGGTTTGAGTTTAAATGGTTCGATTCGGGTCGAGCCCCTCGAACAAAACCGTAAACCGAACCGAAATATAAACCAACTGCATTTTGCGGTTCAATTTGGCTCGGTTCAATGAACAGCCCTGCAAGTTATCCTCTCTCTCTCTCTCTCTCACACACACACACACACATCACCAGTCTTTTACTTTTGTTTTTTATTGTCTCTCTCCTTTCTCCATTTGACATAATATATTATGCATATAGGGCAAATTATTATCATGATACACATTTATATTGTGATTATAAGATACGATACATGCATACTGATATTTATTTTCATATCCTGTATATAAGACATAATTTGATATTGCATATTGGTAATTATTGTTAATTTGACCTTATTTAAGTAATTATTTTCTACAAGAACCTTAAATAAAAAATTATTTCCACTAATTGTGGTATGAAACGACGATTAATAATGCAGTATTATTAAATGACATCTAATGATGCAGAATTTTGTGATAAGAGAGAAAGAAAAATGCCTACAAAACAATTTGTGCTAAAAAATAAAAAGAATCATCGAAAAAAATCTTATCAAAATAGATAAAAAATAATAAATAAAAGTAATAAAACATGATAGATTGAAAAATTATAAAATACATTGAAAAATGAATAAATAAAACAAAATAAAGTCTAGAGCATAAAAAATTAAGCAAAAGAGAGTTCAATCAAAATAATTAAAAACATATTTTTAAGAACTTGGAACATCTTTCTTTCTTTTTCCCTCTTAAAAAGGGGCAAAAAAGCCTAGGATTACATATAACATGAAAGCTCAAAAGCTACACCAATGATATCCTGCATACAAATACCACTCAGAGAATTTGGCATATTAAAAAGAAATGGTTGCCGATTGGCTGAGACAGCCAAGTTGGCCAAAGCATCTGCTGCCATGTTTCCCTCTTTATATATGTTGAACTTGAACCAGCCAGTTCCTCTGGAGTAATTCTTTAATTGGTTGAAATATATTATGAAGTCTCAAATTATCCATTTCTCGTTTGTTCAACTAATCTACCATAATCTTATTATCCATCTCCGGAATTATCTTATGATAACCACATTCCCAAGCAAGAGTTAATCCTTATAAGGCCCTTAAAGCTTTGCAATAATCGAAGAGCAAGAACCAAGATTCATCATAAACTAGGCACCCATCTTCCCTGAAAATCTTGAATAAACTCATTAACAATAGATTAAGAAGATTTGGACTTAGCTACTCCATCCATATTTACCATAACAAATTTTACATGAGGCATATTCCAACCAATAAGATAATTAGTTCTCTAGGAAATCTGTCCTTGAAATTTTTTCATCTCAATCTTGGGAAAAAAAAAAAACATCTTTAGTTCTAGCATGGATTGTGCGTAATAAGGACTGAATACTAATATCTTCCCCTTCAACCAAATTTTTATTTCTCCACGACCACAACCATACCAAAGAATAAACTCCAAGTATAACTTTCATAAGCTTCTTCATTTAGAAGGTTATTCCTAAACACATCATCAAAGGGAGAATGAAAAAAATTATGGAGCTGACCTAAAGAAATAATCTGGCACCATAATGCAATTGCTTTATGGCATCTTCTAAAGAATGTTGTCAATATTCTCTGGCTCTCTTCCACAAAGTTGACAACAACTTTCTTCTGTTTGATGCCTTCTAACCCTTTCCTTATCGGTCAACAAAGCATTATGAAAGCACTAACCAAAGGAAATATCGAACCCTTTTAGGGCCATCCCATTTCCAAGCAATTTTCCATTGTCATTTTAATACTCCAATTTCTACAACATTTATAAGCATAAGCGGAAGAGATGGAGAAAAAACCAGAAGGTAAAGGTCCCCAAAAGGGAACATCAGTAGGACACAAAGGATAAGGTGGACAAACACCCACTAATAACAACTATATTAACTCATAAAAAATTTAATGTAAGATCTGTCAGTCCTAATTTCCTTCACTATCAATGAAATTACAAAATTTTTGCATCTAAAAATTAGGATGAACATTTAAAGGACATTGGTATAAGGGGAGAAGGTTAGGAGGAAGCCACTTATCCATCTAGAAGCGAACTCATTTGCCATTACTAGTCGACTAGCACATTCCCTAGACAATCAGATGCCAAATCTTACCCAAGCTCCTCCAAAGATGTGAAGAGTTAGAAGGAATAATTGATCGAGGAGTTATATCACTTAGGAATTTATACTTTGCAAGTAGAATTCTAACCCACAGCTCTTCTGGTTTCATAGCTACCCTTTAAGAAATCTTCATTAACAAAAAGGTATCAATCTCTGCCATAATCCTAATCCTCAAACCTTCATGATCTTTAGGTTGACATATTTTCCATCAGCTAACTAGATTAGTTTTTTTAGTAGTTTCAGATGATGTCCATATAAACTTTCTCCTTACAGTGTCCAATTTGCTCCAAATACCTTTTGGCATGGCAATACATTGCACTGTATATAGAGGAATGGAAGAAATAGAGGACTGGCATAAAGTGGCTCTACCTACTAAGGAATAGCATTGAGGATGCCAATTAGCTGCTCTCATTTGCACCTTATTCAACAACTGACCATAAGTCTCCTTTGTTACTCTCTTATGAAGCAAAGGAACACTAAGGTATTGCCTCATGTCTGTTGTCTTTTTAAACCCCAGATTGCCACTTAAACTCATTGCAATATTCTCACATCCATTCAAGGAGAAAAACAATTGGGTCTATCCCTACTAACTGAATACACAGAAGAAGAACAAAACTTACCCAAAATCTTAGAGATTATCTCCACTTGATCATAAGTGGCTTTAGTAAACAATACTAAATCATCTGCAAAAAACAGTTGTGAGATAACTACCTCCCCATTGCCAAACCTAAAAGGTTTCTAATGCCTTTTCTCTTCTGCTTTATTAATGGCTTGCAAGAGTCTCTCCATACAAATAACAAAAACATACGGAGATACAAGGTCCCCCTAACGGACTCTGCATTTAGGATTTAATGAAGCACTAGGCACTCAATTATAGGCAACCCACATAAAAAAGATTCTAAAGAACTCATAATTACTTGAGAAAGCGTAGAATGGATCCCAACATAATGCAAAGAGTCTCGTATAAATTGCCAATTGATGCGATCATAGGCTTTCTCAAGGTTCATTTTAATAGACATCTAACCCCTATAACCCTTCTTAATCCTCATGTAGTGAATAGTTTCTTGAGTAATCACAATATTATCTACAATCTTGCACCCCGCTACAAAACGTTTCTGTAAAGGATGGATAAGGTACGGCATCATTGGTTTTAATTTTTTTGCTATAACTATAAACCCCGGTAATTCTCAGTAGCTAGGAAACCCCGGGAACTGGAAGCGAAACCCTAATCCGATCAGGTTGAGTTTAGTGAATGAAGCCTAGGAACCCTAAATCCGGCTTTCCTTCGGTTTCATAGTAGAATAAATATTATGAAGTAAATGAATTTGAATTGTTGTTCCAAAGTACATTTCAAACCTTTGAAAGTTTTAAATTCGGGAATTTTTCAATTCCGGGCCTTCCCGAGCCCAATTACGGAAAAGCGTGCCCCGGGCCACGGATTAAGAAAAATGTTCCGGAATATTCATTAGAACCGTAATTTTATAAGGATTCCAAAAATATCAATTTCATAATTTTCCGAGCTATAAAAATTATAGTTATCGCTTTTCCCGTGTTTTCGGAACAACCGGTAAAGTAGATGTCTTGTCTACTATTCACAAGTACAACCTACACTACACACTACCCATGCCCTATTCTTACATCCTTACAACTACTGATTTCAATTTTCTTTTCCAAGAAATTTTGTCTTTTAAATAATTATTACATTTATTACATTTTTATTTACTAAATTACAAATTTCATTTTTTTTCAAAACTCACACATACACACACACATGAGGCCGGCGCCCCTCCCTCTAATTCCCCTCTCATTTAATTATTTTTACTCCATTTAATAAAGTTAAACCCTAATTTACTTGATATATATACTAAATATTCTCTCTCTCTCTTCATTTCTTTCATTTTAACTTTGAAAAAAGGAACAAAACCTCTCTTCTTTCTCCTCTCTATTGCTGAGCACTTCCCTCCCCCACTCCCTTGCCATTTCAACTTTGTTTCTTCTCCATTTCCATCTCAAGACTTCTTTGGTATGTTGATTCAAGTCTTGTTCTTCCTAGATCTTGTAATGGCAAGACCATATCTTGTGTATTTCCTCATTAAATCCCATGAGCTCATGCTAGGGACATGGAAACACATGAACAAGAATGTCAAGCCATCACAAGACATGGATCTAATGTGTAGATGTGTTTTTGTTAAGATCTCATCTTGTTCATGCATGTAAAGTAGTGATCTTGTACATATTGTTGTTCATGCCATGAGATCCATGCTTTATATGTCATATATAGTAGATCTAAGGTTTAGACATTCATAACTTCATGTACATGCATGATCATAGGTTCATTTTGTTTTATATGCTTTGATGATCATAAGAATGAAGTCTTGTTCATGTATAGAGATGTTAGATAGTATATCTTAACATATAGAAGGCAAGAACATTGAAAAAGGAAGGGCTTTGTTAAATATGAAAAGTTGAAAATTCGGATGAAATGGAGACCCTACCTTAAAGACCCCCAAAATCAACTTTAAACTCATATTTCACAAGAAAAATGAAGGGTATGTATAATAGGAATATTGAAGGAATGATTTTTAAAAGCTTGGATGAGTTTAGGCATCATAGGAATATGAAACAAGTAGTGGAGTTAAGATGAAAGATATTGGTATGTTGATCAAGGGTTAAAATTCGTAACTTAGGTTCATGCCTACAAGAACACTTAGTATTTAAGTCTAAAATGAATGTTTTATAAGATAAATGAAGTCCTTAGATAATGTATACATTGAAGCTCCAATTTTTAATGCATTAGACAATATTTTCCTTAAGAAAAATGTAAGAAAAGGAAATTTGGAAAATTCGGATTTTCACAAGTAGCTTATTTAAAAACATGTTTACCAAATGAAAAATGTGAATTTTTATGCATGAATGGAGGCCATGGCTATTATAGACTTTGGGAACTTATTTTTAGATAGAAAACAAGTGGACTACAAGACTAAAAGCCAAAGAAACCCTAAGGAGTATAATGTGGAAAAATAGTCTACTAGAAATAACCTTTGAAAGATTCTCTAACACTTAGGAGTTCATAAGGGTTTATTACCACAAAAATTATCATGGCCATGCACATATTGAGTTCATTACATGGCATGCACATTAGTAGATCATTCCTATATCATTCATGCATGAACCATCGACTAGGAACATTTCTTATCAAGAGCAAAACACATTTTCAAAAGTGGATCAATTGCGGAACAGAACTGATCCCACTGTTCCGTGGCCTTACTATTTTCAAAACTTGAAAATAATACTTGAAATAGATAGATCTTTCGAAGTAGATAGAGATCGATATAAAATTTGCGAAATTCCGAGTTAAAATGACCAAGTTATGGCAGTTTTAAGTCAGAACTTCCGCAAATAGCGAGAAATCCGAATTCAACTAGTCTAGATGTATAGTTTGATTTAGTTACATGATGAGAATCTCATTAGGATTATTCTTGCTTGGTAGGTGATCTCGAGCAGGACGACACTCTACCTCCCGACTATTATTATTAAGAAGTTTGGCGTCCAATGGCCGAGTGAGTTTACTTCCATTCCCAATTAATGCATGTGATTGTAATGTAGTGGCACTAGTGATGTAGGCAAAGATAAAAGAAATCGTATAAGCATGCTGGGGTATATGGGAATTATTTATGTTGTTGATTGTTGATATGTGAAATGGAGCTTAAGGTATATCGAAACCGGTGTTAAGGTATTGACTGCTTTACTAGAATCTTATGATGAATGTCTGCGAATACTTGTTGGTCACTTAAAAGAATTGAACTAATGACTATTCGACTCCGACTATAAATTGAATTCATTCATGTCACGATGGGGTTGGAGCATTCGCACTGTTGGTTAATCGTGATCCATAAAATGACTTGTTGGTTAATCGTGATCCATAAAACAACTTGTTGGTTAATCGTGATCCATAAAACGACTTGTTGGTTAATCGTGATCCATAAAACGAATTATTATTAGTTGACCATGAGCTTAAACGGCGTCGTACCGCAGGATTCATTAATCTGCTAACCCGGAATGGAGGGCGCAAGTCCATCCACATATGATTTCCGGATTGTCATATGTTTGATGATCACATTTGTTTGATGCATACACTTGCCTGAATAATTACTTGTTTGACTGGATTATGTTTAATTGCGTTATGGAAGTATTGCTCACTAAGCTAGTTAGCTTACGCCCCCATAGTTTCTATCTTTTGCAGCATGATTTTATATGGCTTAGGCCGAGACAAGCCACAGCGCAGGTACCGGAGATAGGAGTTTTCCATAGAAGTTTAATTCATTCCTTTTTGTATAGACTTCCATTGGAAACTAAGGACTCTGGATGACTGTAATAGACTGTTATTCTTTTGCGGGGGAATGCCCCTTAGATCTTGTAAACTTTAAAAATTATGCGTTTTGATTTATTATCTATGGCTAATGAATGCCTCGTTAAACTGTTTAACTCCATTTGTTAAAGTATTCTATTGTTGTAAAGGAATGCTTTACATCTACTTAAGACTTCCGAAGGCCCCGGGTAGGGAACTCGAGAGTCTTACTTAGTATGTGGTGGGCTGTTACGCTTAGGATACTCTACGGGGCGTGACAATAACCTTTATAACTAACATTACAAAGACTAATATGCCAACATTTATTAAACCACTTTGGGTTTTCAACCTTGGGGATCATACAAATTAGAGTCTTATTAATAACGCTATCAATCTACCTATTTCCAAATACACCACGAACAATCCTACAGAGAGAGCCACCCACAACATTCCAACTCCTTTGGTAAAAATGTGCATTCAACCCATCTATACCCAGGGCTTTATTCGAACCCATATAAAAAACTGCTGTCCTCACCTCCTTATCATGAATCTACTCACCTAATGTTCTTAATTGGTACTCTTTAAGAGAAGGAAAATATCCACGACTGATAATTTGATTCTCTAGCTGTATTACCAAAATAAACTTTTTTAAAAACTTATGCAACTTCGTAACTAAGAACATTCACATCAAAGCACCAAGTATCATCATTTAACTGAAGTTGTTGAATTCTTTTTCTATTAGCTCTACAATTCACTTTAACATGGAAAAACTTTGAGTTCCTGTCACCATACGAAAGCTAATTAAAGTTTGTTTGTTGTTGCCATAAGAGGTCTTCTCGAGTAAAGACTATCTCAAACTCTTCTCTGGGACTAGCTTCAAGAGTTAGAAGATTGGGAGTAGGTTTGGTTTCAAAAGCTTTTTGCAAACCTGCAATGCTCGCAATTAAATGTCTCTTCCTTTGGAAAATATTCCCAAATTCGACCTTATTCCATACCTCAACCTTTTGACAAATTTGATTGATATTATAACGAAAATCCACTTCCTCATTCCAACACCTTTGAATAAAGCTTTCCCAAAAGGGATGAGTAAACCAGGCATTTAAATAACAACATCTTTTTGTTGGAGTAAAAGATCCATTATTAAGGGTAATAGAGATGAGAAGTGGATTGTGGTTTGACCTTATTAAAGGAGATGTTTTTGCAAAACAATCCACCTAGTATTGATTTGTTAAAGCTCTATCCAATCTCTCATAACACAAACCCTCTAGACCAAGTAAATTTGCAACCCGTAAACCCTAAATCTGCAATTCCACATTCTTCTATCCATGCCTTAAATCGTTTGCAAGGAGTGTTTCAATCACCATTCATGCTAGACTTCTCATTAGAATTAACAATGGCATTAAATCTCTTGCCATTAACCATGGTCCAATCAAATCCTTTGCTAAAGTCTGAAGATGATCTCAAAGATCTCTTCTAATTGTCAGACTAGGATTGCTATAAACCATAGTCAAGAAGAAAGGTTGCATCTAATCTTCACTCACCTTAACATGCATAAATTGCCAATTGTTGCAAACAATATGAATATCGATTGATGTCCGCCACATCAACCATATTCCCCTAGAGAACCCAATTGCTTCAATTCTATGGGAATACTCAAAACCCAAATTTCTAATAACTTTAAGTGTAATATCACCACTAGCTGGAGTTTCTATCAAAGCCAGAATCTCAATAGAATAAATAAAGGAGAAAGATTTTGTCACTCTAATAAAATCTTTATTAGTTACTCCCTAACAATTCTATGGGAATACCCAAAACCTAAATTTCTAATAACTTTAAGGGTAATATCACCACTAGCCCGAGTTTCTATCAGAGCCAAAATCTCGATAGAATGAATAAAGGAGAAAGATTTTGCCATTCTGACAAAATCTTTAGTAGCTGCTCCCTAACAATTCAAAATAGCCAGCTTTATATTTAATAATAGAAAAAAAAAGAGAGAACAACAATCACCTCAAGAGGTAGTAACACCATCAATAATTTCCTTCTCATGAAAGTCCACAAACTTGTAAGATCGTGCATCATCATCTAACAACAGTGAAATTTCTTCTCCTACATCATGTATATGCTTTGATTTTGAAGCAGAAATCTTCATAATCCTACTATTTCTAACTTTTAGTTTCTTCTTAACACTGGCTGTTAGTTTTATCCAGTGGTACAACACTTAGACTGTCACAGCAAATCATGGACATAGTAGAAGATCGAGAGCCAATTTGATTGTTTGTCATCGAATTTCAGTTTTGGGAGGAATTATCCAACACAACCATTGTGTGAAGATTTACATCTAAAGGCTCAATTTGTTTCTTCTAGTTTCTAGCCTTAGGTTGTTGTTGGGAATGCTCGAACTCATATTGGGATGATTATTTTCCTTATCTTCATTCAGGCATTTAGAAGAAACAGAGTTTCTATCAGCACATGGTTTTGGGTTCACTATTTCCTTCAAGGCGACCGGTTTAGAAGATTCTCCAGCGATCATATTCTTCACTAAAGCTTTGCTTTTATCATTTTTAACAAGAAGAATTGCTACAGGTAAGATCTCTTTGATTTTCTCCATAATAACCTCCTTGAAGATCATCTTCTAAATCTACAAAATATTAAATCTCGTATTAAAAGCTTTCTTACCTCCCAATTTGTTGATCTGATTTTTTCCAACATCATCCCCCCTAAAATATCTTCTTCTACCTACTTTTGATGCATGAATCCAAGCTCCCAAAGGACCATTGTTTCCAATGTCGAATTGAGAATTTTGATCATTGGAGTTTTTCCTTAACATCATTAACAACTTGAGGAGGAGGATTTTGATTTGTATCACTAGATGCCTCAAAATTACAATTGTCGTTGATATGACTATACCTTCCACATTTATAACATATAAAGGGTAGATCTTCATACTCAACATTTTGAATTCTTCCATCCACACAGATTCTAGAGACCAAAGGTCTTGTTAAATCTAACCCATCAACCATACGTGCATATTTTCCCTTACTAACATCAATCGTATTATAATCAACTTCAATATACTTACTAATCATTGAGGCAATAGCATGTAACATCCTTTTTTTATAATAATGACTGGGCATTCTAGGGAGACGAATCCAAGCTGCCACTAAAGAAACATTCTCATCCTTAGTATTAAAGGAAGGTAACCAAGCTGCATAGTGAGGTAATGACTAAGAATTGTCTATAGACCTCACAAAATTGGCAGTGAGATAATCATCCATAGAGCCAAATCTCACCATAGCCATCATCCAAGTCTACTACCTTCACATTATATTGAGGTTTCCAAAGGCTCATGATCTTATTGTAGAGAATCTTATAGCTAATATGTTTGCCTAAAAATCTAATTATAACAATCCTCTCCACAGATCTTCCTAGCTTATTACGTAGACGATAAGAGAATCTGATTGATGGCATATCTTTATTTTCCTCCACGACAACGTCCTTGCTTCCCAATTTGAAGAATTGTCTTCTTTCATCTTATCATTCTTTAATTTATTCAATAACCTAGCTTTGAAAAACAAACCACTAAAGTCATGATTAGAAGAAAATTCCCCATTCTTCACCTTCTTTATCTATCTGTTCTCATAATTGGATAAAGGGGGTGGGGGCTCTTTCTCTAGAGAATCCGTCCTAGGATTTTCAATAATACCAATAAAATTTAGACTATGTATGTTTTTCACTAATGTAAAAGTTTTTTTTAGAACTTTGTAACATCTTGATGACAATACATACTTGAATTATAAACAAAATTACCATCAACCATACATAGAATATTATAAAGAGTAAGGAAAAAAATATCAAATATCATACCATAAAAAGCAAATGATATGCTTTCATGATATTTTTTTTTAACAAAATGCGATGTGATTCTTAAGAAAAAAGGGATGTTAGATTCTCTTAAAATAGGTTTTGATGATAACAAAAGAGTAAAAATGATAACTAATGAGTTCATTAAGTGTGTAGTATCAAGTTGAAGAGAAAGAAGAAATATGATGAGAAGTATTCGGAATCCAGAATGTTTTCCAGAAGGTTGCGTTAAGGATAAAGAATTTTTCTAGAAATCCAGAACCTTTCACAGAACCTTTCACTGCACTTTTAACAGCAGCTCTATATCACGTGATTTTCACTGTTCATCTTCTCCAACTTGATGCAAATCATTCCAGTTCGGTACAAAAAGGAATCTTGAAGACCTAGGTCCGAGTAAATGAGTTTATTTGGGTAATATACTCATTTATTCCACTTAAGTTGGTTTAATCCAAGGGGATTTAATGTTTTCATCAAAGTTTCTCTCTCATCAATGTCTTCAACGATGGAAATCTTCATGAATAGTACCAGACTTTGTTTGGACCGATTCTACACGTTTTTCTCCTTCAAGATAAGTGATTTATCAGTATCTATAATGTCCAAGACATCTATTTTCATGGGATTTTGTCTAGAAGATTAAAAAGAAGATAAATGTTATCTTGGATAGGATGAGGAAGAAGATCACAATGAACAACAATAACAAATAACAACTAGATTTTTTTTACGAAAATCAAACAAGGCTTATCATCATCCTTCCGTTACAGAATTTGAATTTGAAAAAGGATAAAGCTCACAAGATTTCATTCGAGGAATACAAGGAAAAGCCCATCCACAACTTGCAATCAATTTTGAAGATCACAATAGAATTTGAATTTGAAAAACAGATAAGGAAGAATAGATTTTAGCCAAGATATTTGGAATATGAATCTATCCTCCAAACAAGTACTTGAACATTATAAGAAGATGAAGGATATATGTGTTACACAGAGAGAGAAAAAGAAAAAAATCGAAGAAAAAGAAAAAGAAGAAGCTGACATTATTCACGCACAAAAAAAAGCTCTTTTTTCTTATCCAGAATTACAGAACAAAACTCAGAACAAAACCCAGAAGTTTAATTTTGCCTAGAATATTCATAATTTCTTCTTACGGTTCAACAAGCGAGCTGATCTCTTAGCTTTCATTCTTTAGCTCTATGATTTAGATATTTTATCTTGTATAGAAGGAACTTGTTGTTGCCTTCTCTTTTGATAGTTAAGTTACAAGTTTAGACTCTGTAGATCGGTTGTGGCTAGAGGATAGCTATGAGAATCGAGCAGAGAGAATTGTACAAGCTTGTAATTTGTTTTGGTTGGATATAGTGGAACAAAACCCGTAGGATAACGGGGTCCCCGGCTCGGAGCTGGAAGAGTGGACTGACGCACAAGGCGGAACCACTATAAATATCTGCCTGATTTTCTTATCCCTTCTCTATTTATATTTCCACAGTTTATTTTATTATTGTTTAATTGTTTATATTGTTCTCTTAACTTAAAATTAAAGGGGATTGTTTTTAAAAGGCAAAAATTTTAATTTTCTGAAATAATCAATTCAACCCCTTTCTTGATTATTTTCGGGACCAACAAGGGAAAAAAAAAGACCTTTTTAATAACTACTCTTTCTCCCTTAAATAGCAGCTTAAATTTAAAAAGGTAAGTGAAATAAAATAGGAGAGAGAATATTGAAAATTAAATCATTATCTACATTTAAAATTTTAAAATGGGCAAGTAAGATAAGATATTGGAAAATAAATAATTACTAAAATTTTGAATTTATATTTAGCAAATACAATTAAAGAGTATAAAAAACTATCCAAACATTAGTGAGAAAAACCTGCCTACAAAAAAAGTGCTCAAAAGTAGTTAACAAATGGCTTTAAATGTTGGGTAGTAGATGGAATTTCATATTAAACCTTAATCAAAATTATAAAAGGCTCCAAAATTATAGAATTTTACTTTTTTTAAGTCGATTGAAGAACATGTTTACCTTTCTTAGCTAAATTGTGTTTATAAGACAGGATAAAACTATTTTTAAGCAAATCACGACTATGAATGGCGATATAAAGTTTAAGTACCGTTGCTATATTGCCTGAACTAAACATGATTTACTATTTATAATCGTAATTCTCTCTTGTGTTATAAGATTATACAAATCAAATTTGAATTCTCGCGCATAGGCACATATCATGATTTGCCAAAGCAATACCTACGTCACTTTTAATTTGACAATTATGCATTAAATAGTTGGGTGAAACACGTTTCTACCTTGATATAAAAAAATAATTGCCAATATAAAGTTGATTTGAAAAAGATTACAAAAATACACTTTAATATTGCGTTTTTCAAGTTAAGATATGCAAATTCTACAAATAAATTAGCAAGTGAAATTCTCTTTAAAATTACCAAAAAAACACTCTAAAATTGTGTTTTCAAGTTAGGATATGCAATACAAACAAATCAACAAGTAAAATTCACTTTAAAATTACCAAGATACACTTTAAAATTCCGTTTTCAAGTTAACATATGCAAATTCTATCCCCACAAACTTGTTTGGACTCGCAAGTGCACCCATTAACTAATACACAAATGGGGGTCAATGTAGGCATTTAAGCACATGAGGAGCCACATATTGGTTATGTCTAGATGGCTCATGTAAGTCTAAGTGCATATAGGCCACCACTAATGGCCTACTCGCTAATACCCATTGAGGAATACCTGCTAATGCCAATGAATGAGTCATTGACACAGCCAAAAAATAGAATCAAGAAAGAGGTGATACATGTACTCAACCTTAGATTTGTTGATTAAAATTGGGATGGTACTTACTATGTTGATAAGGATGGGGATCTTCATTAAAGATGAGTAGAATGATAGTAAGGATGATGATGTGACCGAAGAGCGTGGTCCATCAAACAAAAATACCTCTATTGAATTGCTAGTAAAACAATCCATCCCGAATGGCTGCCGTAAGGGATGGAATTCCATATTTCAACATTGGTGGCAGTAGCGATATATTACCTTTGAGGAAAATCTCAAAATTATATCCAGTAACACTCAAAGGAGTGATGATTTGGAGAAAGGTATGATGTTTAATATAAAGGATGACCTAACTCACCATGTAAAAAACCATTGCAACTTTCGAGTGCATGAATCTGCTAGAAACCTATGGCTAACCTATTGTATGAAGTAAAAAGATGGTTGTTCATGGAGGCTTCTAATACGAACAGTACTAATATAAAGAGGGTTTCTAAACGATCGAATTATCTATACGATTATCAGCTAATGAACATTTCAACATAAGTCAACTGAATAATAATCCATTCAAATAATACAGTTATTTTTCAACAAATTACAAAGGACAATAACTATAAAAATCAACATATGCTAGCTAAAATACGAAAGAGTATAAATAGACAGATATTACAGAAGGGAAGCGAGTGAGAATTCTGTTTGGACTCGTCCTTGAGTTCTTAAGAGCCAATTGGTTGCTCAAAGAATCAATTAGTCATCCTTTAAATCTTGTTTTCTTACATAAACACAAACAAGCACAAACATAAGTTACATCAGTTAAATAGAATCATAAAGATTAATTGAAAGCCCTAACTAAACATTCTTTTGGTGCAGAGAAATTGAGTTCAAAGTTAATGAAGTTATTAGAGAAATTACGTTCTACATCATAGGCATGGAGATTACCTCTCTTGAAGATCCTTTTGAGTTGATAGGGTTTGTGTAAGAAATGATTTGAGTTTTCGAGAGTATTCATAGGGTTTGCTATTCTGATCGGTTTGTGTTTTGTTTGAAATTGGATTATTCGAGGTTATTTCCCTGTATTCGAACAGTATTGGACTCATACAGTGATTTGAGTCGATAATTACCCTAATTGGATTTTTTTTTGTTTTAAGAAATAGGCTTTTATTAATTAGCTTATAATAATAAGCCTTAACAATTGGTGCTTCTTGTTAGGTATGGTTGATAATACTAGAGGTGTATTGCGTTTGAATGAAGAAGTTTTTTCTCATGCTAAACACATGGAGGATTTGACTGAGAAATTTGGATAAGTCCAAATGCGTTTGACGAAAGTCGAAGATAGATTGACTAGTATTGATCATAATATCAAATTTATGGTACAATTTGTTCAGAAACAAATGGAAAAAGAACAGAATGAGAATCAGTTTAAGGTTGATTTACATCACTATCCTTTAGATAGATCAAATTCTCATAATTGTTATAAAACATCTCATTCTTTATTGAAGAATATTAAGCTTCCTAAATTTTCTGGACAAGATGTAACTAGATGGATTTTCAAAGCTACACAATGTTATGATTTTCATCAAGTTCCATTATGGGATAGAGTTCGTGTAGCATCTTTTGCTCCGAAAGGTATGCATTGGAGTGGTTCAATGGATGTCTAAGAATGATTTAATTTCATCTTGGAAATCTTTGCTATTTGTAGTAGAAATTCAGTTTAGACCTTCATCATTTGAGGATTTTCTGGGGAAGCTGACCAAATTAACACTGTTAGTCCCAAAAAGATAACCAAGAGAGGGGTGAATTGGTTATAAAGATTTACTTTAAAACATTTCAAACAAAATTCACACCACTTGATTATTCAACTAAAATGGCTTTGAAACTTTCTTAAAATTATAAACTTTACAAATAAAAACTTTGAACAAAAATTCGGATCAAAATGATTTGCTTAAGCCAATGAAAAATCAAAAGTTATTTCAAAACTTTTTCTCCTAATTAACTCTCTGACTAACTCTCTGATCAAGAAATAGTCTATAAAATACTCTCTGATCAACTTTCTGATATAGATAGTTTTAAGTAGTTTACTCTCTGATAAACCTTCTGAGCATATATCATAGATATAAATACAAAGTAAAATTGCACAAATTAAAAAGATATAAGGGAGTAGAGAGTGCAAAGTCGATATATAGAGGTTCCGCCTTGAGTATCATTCCTCTTTTCCAGCTCCAAGCCAGGGTCCCGGTATTCCACACCGGTTATGTTCCACTATCCAATCAATCAATCAAAGTTACAAGAAGTTCTTGCTAATTCTCTTGGCTACAATTCACTCGGCTTGATTCTCTTAATCAATCAATCTACTGAGCCTACTTGTAACTCTCAAACTCACACTAATTGTGTAAAAACAAATTAAGGAATAAAGAGTAGGTATCCTCAAAATTTCGCTCAAAATGCAATAATAGAAAAATGACAGTATTTTGCGTATAAAGAAGGAGAGCTTTTATCACTGATGGTTCTTGTTCTTTTTCTCGTGAGATTTTTCTTATATTTTCTCTGTCTTGGATGAACGCTAGTTTTATCTTCATAACACCAACGGCTAGTAGAAGAAATAGATAAGCTTGTTCCTCTTTTCTTATGCATGATATCAGCTGGAGTTTATCAGCAATATCTATCAAAATATCAGCTTGTGTTTATCTTGAAGTCTGCTTAATTTAAATTTTGATTTCTTGAAGTAATACCGAAATCTTTGCTTCAATGGATAAGATCAAATATCCAACAACATGTGTAATTATCTTGAACTTGAAATTTTGAATTTGAACTCATCGTTGCTCGAAAAATCAACCGAAGTTTATGCAAGTAGATTTGAAATATATCTTGATCTAGAAATTCAAATTTGAATCCATTGTTATCCTCTTCTTTCTTTGTCTGATACTGTTCATGCAACAAAAAGTCATGTTTTCCACAAATTTTGACTTCCTTGTATAGACAAATAATCATCAAACAAGTTCCTTGCATATTTGGATCATGTCTTTCATATCCCAAATAAAAACTTGAATAAACTATTGAAAATGGAACCTTGTAAGTCACGTAGTTTTTCCTTGCTGTCAAAACAGAATTTTCTAAATAAATAAACTTTAATCCAACGAAATTTGAATCCCCATGGATATTGAACCAACTTTGTGGAACACATTGAGTATATTACCCAAATATACTCAACATTGGAGATGCGTCTTCAAAATATCAAATCCATAAAGAAAAATTTGAATCTAGAGCTCACTGTTCGTGTTTAGTAACTTTTTTTAAAAAGTTGCAGGTCACCTTCTGACGAACCTTCTGATAGTTTAAAAAGCCAGCGGAGTACCTTCTGATTAACCTTCTGACAGTCATTTGTTCTTGAAATCTTCTCCAAACACTTTCTAAAGTATTCTTTGCATAGAGCCTCTTTTGAAATCATTCTCTTAAGTCATTGTAAACCACTTTGATTATATTGAATCCTTGCACACTTAATGAATATGTTAGTAATTACTTACTCCTTTTTGTTATCATCAAAATCATCATTTGAGAGAAACCAACAAACACAATCAGAAACAATAGCTGAGTATCAACTCCAGTTTGAAAGACTTTTTAATCGGATTTCAGGATTATCTACAAGTTTCTTAATCAGTTGTTTTATTTTTTGTCTCAAGCCAATACTTTAACATGAGGTACTATTTTCAAACTCATAACTTCATTAGAAGTTATATTTTAGCTAAAATTTAAGAGCATATATTGCAGTGTTTGTTGAATGTTTCTCATCCATCCAGTTCGAATTTTTTTGTCACTAAGGGTCTATTTGTTTGGCTTTTTCCAGCAGATATAGACATTTTTTTCAAATTTTTTTTCTAACAAATTATTTATCAATAAATAGATATAGATAAAAAAGTTGGCAGTTCTCATCAAAAAAATCAAATAGATCAAATATAGATGCAAATCGAATATATATACACATATCGTTTTGATACAGATACAGATACAGATGAAAAATCGACCATCCAAATAAACCTTAAATCTGTCAATTATGTAGGGGGTATTAGTAAGAATCATTTTTTAAATCCTACTATTAATACCCTCCATGTCCATTTTTGCTTCCTCATCAAGTGATAGTAAGATGAGTAAAAAGACATTGCTAGTTAAGAAACTTACTCCAGCTGAGTTGGCTTCACGAAGAGAAAAGGGACTTTGTTATAATTGTGATGAGAAGTTTCATCAAGGTCTTGTGTGTAAATCAAAATTTTCATTGATGATTCATCCTGATGATATAATGATTTGTCTCATGAGTGTTTGTCTAATGATGTTTATGAGGATTCCTTGGACGTAGCTGTAGAGGTTTAGGAAGCTGAAAATTAGTTACCATGCTCTATTTGGAGCTTTAGTTCCAAAAACTTTACATTTAACAGGATAAGTCAAAGGCACACATGTACATGTTTTGGTGGATTTTGGCAGCACTCATAACTTCATACAAGAGAGTGTTGCTCATTGACTCGAAATTCCAATTGAAGTGATCCCTTACTTTTCAGTTTTTATTGGAAATGATGAGAAACTGGTTTGCAAGGACATATGTAGGAAGATTGCTTTGATTTTGGAAGGAGTTACTTTTTCCATCGATTTTTTTGTCTTACCTATACAAGGAGCAGAATTGGTCCTAGGCATTCAATGGTTGACTACTTTGGGACCAGCTACTGTAGATTACACTAAATCGACTATGCAATTTCACTGGAATAAAAATTTAGTGTGTTCACATGGATCTACTACTTTGACTTCTCAAGAAACACTCAGAAACAAATGTTCAGGATGATGAAAGACAACAAAGTGGGTTTGTGTCTTAATATTGTAGATTAGACAGAGGATTCATCACCTTGTACCAACAGTAATGATGCCTTGGAAGCATTATTGGATAGATTCAATGATGTCTTTATGGCTCCATCATCATTGCCGCCTCTTAGAGAGATTCAACGTCATATCCATCTAAAGAATGAGGGCTAACCTATCAATGTTCAGCCATATCAATATCCCTATTTTCAAAAAGCCAATATTGAAAAAATGGTTTAGGAAATGCTTGACTCAGGAGTTATCCGCCCTAGCACTAGCCCATTTTCTTCGCCAGTTTTGGTGGTCAAAAAAAAGGATGGCACTTGGCGATTTTATTTTGATTATCGAGCCTTAAATCAAGCCACCATACAGAAAAATTTCCAATACCAACTATTGATGAATTATTGGATGAGTTAGGGGGAGCCACCGTCTTTTCTAAGATAGATTTAAGGGCGGGATATCATCAAATTCGCACGTACCCTTGATGACATTCATAAAATGGCCTTTAGAACTCATGAAGGGCATTATGAATTTCTTGTCATTTTGTTTGGATTATTTAATGCACCTTTCATTTTTTAGTCTATCATGAATTCTATTTTTCGACCGTCATTTTTGAGAAAATTCATCATTGTTTTTTTTTTTTAATGATATTTTGGTCTACGGTAGATTAATGGACCAACATATGGAGCATTTAGATTAGGCTTTACCCTATTTAAGACAACATAACTTTTATCTCAAAAGGGGTAAATGTTTTGTCAGCCAAAATGCAATTGAGTATTTAGGCCATGTTGTGTTGGCTAGTTATGTTAGACCTAATCTAGAGAAGATCAAATCTACTGTTCACTAGCCATAGCCTCTTACTGTAAAGCAACATCGAGGTTTTCTTGGCATCACAAGTTACTATCGACGTTTTGTTAAAGATCATGCTAAGATTGCTTTTCCTTTAACGAATTAGCTTAGAAAAGATTCTTTTCTTTGGGACGATAAGGCTCAATCAACTTTTCAAGAACTAAAGGATATATTGGCTTATGAACCACTCTTAACACTACACGATTTTTCTCAAACATTTATAGTGGAGACTGATGCTTGGGAACTAGGCTAGGAGTAGTTTTACATCAGAATCATCATCCCATTGCTTATTTCAGTAAGAAGTTCCCTATTCATCGATAGAAAGCTAGTGCATATGTTCGAGAATTGGTAGCCATTATAGAAGCTATTCGAAAATGAGATAGTATTTGTTGGGGCGCCACTTTATCATCAAAACTGATCAAAAGAGTTTGAAAGAGTTGTTTACTCAAGTTATTCAAACTCCAGAGCAACCACATTTTTTAGTTAAGCTTTTGGGCTATGACTATGAAATACAATATAGGTTAGAGGTGGATAATACAGTGGCGGATTCCTTATCCAGGATGTTTTCTGATGACACAATGTTTTTAGTACTAGCATTACCATCTTTTGATTTTGTGACTAGGAACTTTCCAAAGATTCTAAGTGGACTATGCTTGTTCAACGAGTCCAAAGTGGAGTTCCAACCAAGTGGCCTTTGATTTTTCGCGATGATTTACTGTTTTTAGGCGCCAAAATCTTCATTCCGAAAATTCTTTAGTGATTCCATTAATATTAATGAAATTCCATTGTACACCTATTAAGGGCTATTTGGTAGTGATGAAAACTTATAAATGGATCTCCATGTCTTTTTTTTTTTTTTTTTTTTTTTTGCTGGGGTTAAAATCTAACACTATTGAGTTCATGAGAAAATGTCATATCTATCAGTAGATAAAATATTTGACTTCATCACCAGCAGGGCTTCTTCAGCCTTTACCAGTAGTGCTGCAACAAGTTTTTGAGGATATTTCTATGGATTTTGTCATAGGGTTACCTATTGCTCAAGGTTTTTCTATCATTTTTGTTGTGGTTGATTGGTTAAACAAGTATTGTTTTTGTCCATTGACAGTACATTACACAACCATGATAGTAGCCAAGGCTTTTATAGATATGGTAGTTAAACTACATGGTATTCTATGCTCAATTGTGTGTGATCGAGGTAGAATTTTTGCTACTAAATTTTGGACAGAGCTGTTTAAATTAAGTAGACTAAAATGCATATGAGTTTTGTCTATCATCCACAATTCGATGGGCAACCTAAAGTTCTCAACAGATGTTTGGAGCACTATTTGTGCTCTTTTTTTATGATAAACCCAAGGAATGGATCAAATTTTTGGCTTGAGCATAGTATTCATTTAATACAAGTTTTCATAGTTATAAACACCAATTTTTGTCATTTAAGGCTTCAATTTATAGTAAAAATTAATATTATATTAAGCCCGCAATTTACAACAAGAAAAAAGCCAAAAAAATAAGAAGAAGAAAAAGCCAAAAGAAAAAAGAGAAGAATAGAAGAAAAACGACAACAAGAAGACAACAAAGAGAGGAAAAAAAAAGAAAAAGAGAGAGATAGAAGAATTCCATACAAACAAAAAATCACTCTAAAGCTTGAATCAAATAATTTTTTTGAGAATTAGGATATGAAGGAAAGGTTCTTTGTTTTTGTATTTTTAGGTTGTTGGAGTCCACCATAGAAGCATCTCCATCGCTGACCGTTATTGCCAACCATTGCCTGGAGAGCTTAAACCACCATCCTTCAAACAATTTCAAACCAACTGGCCATCATTGGGGTGACTAGCACAATTCCAAAGGTCAGTTCAACAAGCCTCTGCTTGTAGCGTCATCATTGGAGCGTTTGGCCCCCCTTCCTGTGCATCCGACCAACCCTAGGAGTCACACTGCCTTTAATCGAAGACGGCCAAATCTCCGACCTCCTGTCGGGTTCAAAGCCCGACTCTAGTCCTCCTGTTCCATACAAGCATGTCCGAGTCAGGATTTCCAATGCAAAACTATCAACTTAGGAAAGGGATATGCCCCGAATCTGAAGGCCATGGCGGAATCATGAGACTCATGACAGAAGTAATGAAACTTATGCTGGTCCAAATTGACATGTACTTGCCAAAATTAGCTAAGGACATTGAGAAGACAATCCATGTCCAGCTGTTCCGACTAACTTTCCACTGTCATCGATTAATGGAGTCGTTCCGATTGGCCATTCTAGATCCGCATGCAAGATGAAATTCAAGAATATCAACACCGGCTGCTGCTCTGTCTCCAGTATCAAATCCATCTCGCCTAACTCATATTCCTCAGACCTGCGTTCGTGATTTCATGCCCAGGTAAATTATCTTTTATTTTGGTTTTGTTAATTTATATATTAAAATATATTACATATACATAATTATGTATAATATAAATAAAAAGAAAAAAATATATTAATAAGGAGAATAAAAAGAAAAGAAAAAAATAATAAATAAAAGCATGTCTATACATGCTATCTTCATGGTTATAAAGGATGGTGAAAAAAATAATAAAAAAGTGTTTATAATAAAATCTTTTAACCCTTTTCAGTCGTCACATTTTCCTTAAAAAAAAAAAAAGCTTTTTATCACCCTAGAAAAATATTTTCCTTGAAACAAAAATTAACAAATAATTTTATTGGATTCAATGTTCAAAAATTTGTTCTTTTATCAAAGTAATAAGAATTAACAAACTTATAGTTAAAGGTTCAAAATTTAAAAATGGCCAACACACTAAATATTTTATAAAAAGAACTACGTAACGTCTGATCCGATTAGTGGGTACGTATGCACCTCCAGGGCGACATAAAAAATAAAAAAAAAACTTTTTTTGGTTATTTCTATTTTGAACTAATTCATTGTTTATATTGTAAGTTTTGATAATAAATTGTAAATATCAATATTATTTGTATTTATTTGTAATATTAATATAAGTAATGATTTTTTTTTCCTTAAAATTGCAATAAGAACTTGTAGATATTACAATTTGTAATTTTTTTTTACATTAGTAAATTTTCGAGTATTAAAGGGATAAACTTTAAATTTTAAATTTCAAGTGGTGACCATATGGTTTTAATAGGTTATCTTTTGAAACCAAAATTTCTAGTTTATAAAGTTTGGTTTGTAAATCAAAATTTTCGCAGATTGGTAGCTAAGTTAGGATTAATCAAACCATTAATCCTAACTTACAAGTTTTTCTCTATTCCAATTGGGTGGCGACTCCAAATTGTTTTCAAAAATTAAAATTTTTTAATTCTTAGTCGAGAGTTCGTATTAAATGGGTTTTGGATTTAATACGGATCGGATTAAAAGAAATTAAACCTGAAATGAAAAATCCAAGCTCGATAGCTTAGCGACTCCATTGGGGATGCTTATTTTTCAATAGGGCTAGCCACTTGAAATTTTGAATTTAAAGTTTATCCTTTATATGCCCATTCTTGTATATTATTTATATAGCTACTAATTTGTAAATAGTTGTACTAATTTTTTTTCCTTTAAGTGATGCAGAAGGCATATATATATATATATTTTTTTTATGAATTCATATTTAAGTGTGTTAGATACGATCAGAACCAAGCCGTCTTAAGACCTTAGGCTGGGAGGTTGCTTGTAGGATTCGGAGGCTGTGGCATTTCCATCCTCTGGCTCATGAAATAACCTTCCGCTCCGGTTTAGTGTTGATCTGCGATCCACTAGACCGAGGACCCTTTAGAACCCACCTAATTGCATTCATAAACACAGGTTGGCGATTAAATAATAATGGGACATACCTTAAAAAGTTACAGTTTCAAATCCTTTTAAAATCTCTCCCCTTAAAAATTATTTATCTCATTTTTTTTAAACAAGGTTGTAATTGAAGATGAAAATCTCATAATTGCCTATGATTAATTAGTCGTCGATCCTTAAGTTTGCATCCGTGTGAATTGCATGTGCAATAAGTAATGTGCGTAATTTATTGCACTTTGTAAATAATAGCTTGTTGGTATTATTATGGTCATTTGTATATAGTTCAAAAAATAAAAAAAAATAATAAAACACTTGTAAATTGTCCTGAATAAAAAAAAGATAAAAAGATTTTTTTACTCATGTAAAATAGTGTGCATCATTGTGATATAAAAAAACTGTAATTATCATAAATCTTTTTTTTCCCATTTTTTAGATAAATAAATTTTCAAAAAAAAAAAACTAAACTTGTGAATACTCTTAAAATTTGGTGGGTGTCGAATCCAACAAAATTAAATAACCTACTCTTAAAATTTTGTAAATAGTAGTGAGCAGAATTGTCTCCACAGGGACTGGGGAAAATCTATCTCTATTTTAATAATCAGCAAAAGAGAAGAAAAATCGGGGGTTTTGTATAAACGATTATTTAGAAAATAATTGATTTCTAAAACTAACAAATACGTTTATTAATGTAAATTTAATCGCAACAAGTTCTAACCAAAGAATTATCACGGTTCAATTCATAGAGATGATCATTGATGCAAAGATTGTCATTCTCATTCATAAATAAATTGGTTATGACTTTCAACAAGCTCTGAAAATCTATCTCTCCTTAGAGTATTGATAATCAAGATACGATCTTTAATTATTCCCTTATTGATTAGACAACCCCAAATAAACTCTTAAGATTTAATCTATCAATAGCATTAATAATTAGAGAGACTACCAATTCTAATCAATAGATCAACGCTAGATCTATTTAAATTAGGTCATAAATCACCATAACGCAAATCAACAACCTATTCTGCAATCAATTACGTTATTGTGTTACTGATATTAGAACAATCAAACAATTACGGATTTGACGTTCTAAATAACTTCAATTGCTTGTCAATCAAACAAATAGGCCTAATTCGTAATGATCAAACAAGACAAAAATTGCAATTCAATAAGATGAAATATGAATATTCATAAATAGAATAAACTCAATAAATCAATTAGATCTCACAATCTTTGACGAATCAATCCCACAATAATCTTGGCTAGAGTGAGTAATTAGTTACTCATGATCAAGAAAATAAAAGGTAGGGTTTCTTGAGAGTAAATAGAACAAGAACAATCAATTAATGAATAATGAATGAATCCCTTTTCTCTCTCCTACTTCTTTATATATGTGAGATAAACATCAGATATAAAGAGTGTTTTTTCGCATAAAAGATGGCTGGAGACATGTCGCAACAAGGCTGGCAGCTATTATTCGCGAAACAAGTGGTGCACTCGTGATGGCCGGCGGCCATGATTCTCCCAGTGCCGGCCATTCTTCTAATAAGATGGCTGGTATTGATTCTCCTCTTATGGCTGGCAGCTTTGGGTGTTCTGGACAAGTTTTGAACCTTGTATATCCTCCAAATGTGTTTGCTATTGCTATAGTTCATGAGAAAACTAATAGTAATGATAGCAAATCATCCCGAGTTTGGAATGAAATTGTGAGTACTTATGCATTCCATTGAGAGTGATATTGATCCATGAAGCTTGTTACAAACTCATGCCTAATTTCGCCAAATCGTTCCATTTGCTTTATAAAACCTGAGACACGACATTAAACTTGATTAAGTATCAATTCTTTTGGATTTCTATAAAATCAATAATAGAATTAACATATTTTACTCAATAAAAATTGAGTATATTCCGTCTTAACAAATTCCCCCACACCTGAACCATTGCTTGTCCTCAAGAAAAATAATGAAAAACAGTAATGAAGTCTGTCATTGGAAATGCAATTTTCCACTTTTTCAATTTCAAGCATCTTCCTTTGATTCTGATTGATAACTTGCAATTTAAGCACCCATTGCTCTAACCATACCGATTACATGTAATCAAGTTACAAAGATCAAAATTCAATAGCTAATCTAAATAAAACAAACTTTAATCCACATATTTAGCAAAAGATTTTTCTGTTCACAAGGAAACACTCAATCCTATAAAGAAAAACACCTATTTAAACTTCACTGGATATTTATCAAATATATACTCCCAACAACACAAAGTAAAAGCATGTGGTATCAACTCCTTGCTTAGATTTTCTCCATGTTTATTATAAGCCTTGTTTTTATTGGTATCTCTGCATTCCTTTTCTTTTTGCCAATTCAAGCATATTTTGAGCCTTCAGAGTTGGTTCTCTGGACGGGTTTTTGTCCGCTTCTTTTCAGCTCTTTTTTTTTTTTTTCAAAGCTCATATATTGAACTTTTGCCTTTCCTTCCCTTATCGTTATAGTGAGTTCATTGAGTCAGTTCATCCCGGGCTCGTCACCCAAGTAACCAGGTTTTAAAGGGACCCCTAAGAACTCTCTCTCACTCTAACATTCAAGTTTGGATACTCATAACTCAATTGCTTCAGTTAGCAGAGTAGTGGCTATGCTTGTTTCTTTACTCTGAATGCAATACACATATAAGACTTTTTTATCACGGATCACTAAGTAAAAAGTATCATTTATCTCTTTTACTGAATGTTAAAGAAAATTCTTTAAAAAGAATTTAAAAAGAGTATACACATGCTAACTTTTCCTAGAAGTGAATCTGTTTATTTTTCACAAAAAGGACTTGTCTTACTCTTAATTTCCAAGTCTAAAGCTAAATACACGGTAAATTTGTTTATTAAAGATTTTGCTACTTAATTTTTACCAAGTAATCCCATTACAACAGTCGGTGAGTAGGGTACTTTCACAATTCAATCTCCAAGAGAATATTTGGCATAACCTCTAGATTTCGTAAGTGAAAAATTTGTAAATATTGGCCTGAAATTGCCATGTATATCTTAAGGACAACATTTCAACAATTCACAATGTGGGTACAAGCAATTCAGATTAATTCAGATATCCTGGATATGCAAATTATAGCCAGATTTCATATATCAACAGACAGTAATACTCAATTCTCCTCGTATATCTCATCCCTTCCCCCCACACCTATTTTGAACAGTGTCCTCACTATTCCTAATTCAGCTCAGAGGAAAGAAAAGAAAATAGGTAAAGGAAAAGGATGAACAATACTTCCCTGGATTTTCGCACAATATAGGAGCAAAGGTGAGTTCCATGGGCAATGCAGATCAGGTCATGTGAATCCTATGGTCAGTTGAATACAAAAGGAAAGAAATGACAAAGACAAGGTCAATCATTATTTTCAAATCATCATAAGTCTACCCATAGGAATGGGTGCTTAATCGAATACACAGTAGCTGCAAAACAAAGTTCACGGTGAGTAGCAGATAAAGTAGCTAGCAGGAACTCTAGCTATCAGCCTCAGAGTTGCTATCCTCTTCACTGGATGTCTGGTACTGAAACTCCGAGACATCTGTGGATGTATTGCAGGCAAAAGCGGACTTCAGCATCTGGAACAGGGTGGTTCTAAACTTCTTGTTCTTTTTCCACTCTTTCCTGTTCCGTTCTCTCTTTTTTGTTTTCCTCTTTGAGTTCCTTGATTTCTTGTAACAACTGGTCATGTGAACTCGCAAGAGGAGTAGTCCGGGGTGGATGGCCTACTTACGGGAGCCATCTCAAGGGCCTCAATCTCTTCGGCTTGATTAGTCCTGTTGGATCCCTTGGATAATCCCCATAATCTGAAAGGGGCATCAGATATCATTTTGCAAGGGATGCCCTCATCTCCCTCAGGCTCTCGAAAGATACCCATCCCTTTCAGTAGAGCTGTGATATAGCCCCCACAAAGGATGACTTTGGTCCTTGTATCCGTGCTTTGTTTATCCAAATAATTGGCGACCTCCACGCCCAAGTCAATTCTGTGGCTAGTGGTCAAGCTATAAAGATAAAACATATCAGAGTTGGTGACCTTACTGTGGCTGGTTTTCTTACCGCTGATGGTATGAGCTATAATGTGATGAAGTAATTTGTGTGCCGTAGCTGGGAAGTCAGTGGCGTGAGATTTGGACGGTTCAAATGGCTTGGTGCTTGGAGCTATAAGCTGAAGCCAGAATTTTGAAGGATTCATATCAGTGGGCCAGGAGTTGGGTAATGCCATGGCAGTTTGTGGATCATCATAGAATCCTAGCAGGTATCCTACACGCTTCACATCAACCCTATGGACTTCTCCATATACCTGAAATTGCATAAAAGTGGCATGGTCCTCTTTCTCCATCGTCAGAGTTGACAGGAACTCTATGGTTATATCCCGGTAGGCTGGTTCTTTGATTGAGAAAAGTGTGAACCAAGTTCGATCCTGGATAGTTTGTGGTAGCAAATCTACCAGCCTATAAAGATCCAGTACAGTCGAGTCTAAATATTGGATATTCATGAGTTCCATACCCCTTAACTTCTTCTTTCTTGCCTTGGCAAATTCCTTATTCGAGATGAGGTCTGGTTGTGGTGCTCTAGAGGAAGATGCTTCAACAATCTTGGACTTCTTTTTCTGGGGTGGAAGCTTTTTTGGCGGCATCCCTACATCAAATGTTTGAGTTTAGCATAAAGGGAATGCAAAGTAGATGCAGATATAGGTTACTGTTCGGTGTGTGATAGTGTCCATTGTGAAAATAGATTAATAGAACAACTAAGAACCAGGACGGGAACAATGGATAGTTCATGGCAATTCATAATCACACACAACAATATCAATGATGACATGTGATCTCAAAGCAGGACTTGCAATAGGTTTGCCTAAGTAATTCAGAACAAATCATCATCCATGAACATTAACTGAAGGAACAATGATTTACACTGGCAATACAAACTCAAGGCTGGCAGCCTAGACTAAGCAGCTGAGTATTTGATCGTTAGAGGAGGGTTTTTCAAATTTGCAAGTCCAAACTGTCACTGTCAAGATCATGAAATAATCATGGAAATGGTGTTAACTAACAACATGGATCATAATATTGAACTCAAAGTAGTCCATAAGTGATATGTAAACTCATCAACACCATTAAACACAATGGATCCCAACCACATATGATTCAAAACATGAATTTGTACAAGCCAATGGAATCCACACGCGATCCCCTATGTTGGAACCATTCAAAAACCATGTTTGTGTCTCAAAATCAGAAAAGCCCCAATTTGACTATACTTAGAACCCTAAAAAAAAAATCGCAAAGCAATTCAATACATTCAAGAATCAAATCGGTGTAAGTGGAATGGATTCGAAGACTACACAAGTAGATAAAGACTCAAGCCAAAACAACTCGTGCATGCAAGGAATCAGCAGCAAGGACGAACACGATCCATTAAAAAAAATTTCGTGACAGAATTAGCGGGAAAAAATTTTCCAGATTTGGTCTAATTCGAAATTGACATGCAACAACTCCAGATTGTGGTCATAATTCCTAGATAATCCATAACCTATTTCTCCTCATCGCTAATCCATCAACACGACCCATGTTATCCACAATTCCATTTTCAAAGCAAAATACAGCATCCATTGTCTTCATCCCATACCCATTAACAAGAAAAAAAAAATTGAGAGTGAGATGGACTTACTTGTTTTGAGATGATGATCCACGAGTGTGATGTGGGGGTGGTGCGTATGGAAGTAGCTTGGTTGTGAGTGTGTGAGGATTGTAGAGTGGTAGTGTTTGTGAAAGAGAGAAAAAGAATAGGAAGTGGAAAAACTTACAGAGCTTGAAGATATATGCATGACAGGGGAGATTGGCCGGCACTTACAATTTATGGATGCCGGCCATTAATCCCGGCCTTAATGCTAGGACGAGCAGGAGGATGATGTCTGCCGGCCATCTTGGAATGCCTGCTGGCCGTACGTAGTCTGGGCGTGTCTTCACGTATTTACGGCTGGCGGCTTTGATTATTGGCCGTCGGCCATAACCGAGGAATGATTGCTGTAGAAGCTTCATGGCCGGTGGCCATTATATGTTGGGAGGCGGCCTTGCGTGATCTGGGAGTGTCCTTGGTGAAGTTCACAGTAGGCGTGTGGCTGGCAGCTTTGTGATATTGGCTGCCAGCTTTAAATTTTTTTTTTTTTACTTTTTTTTATTAAATTTTATTTTGAAATAGAATAGACTTAGTTGAAAATAAATACAATACATAGGTTGCCTCCTATGAAGCGCTCTCTTTAACGTCTTTTAGCTAGACATATCAGCTTCAATTTCAATTGTATACTGGTTGTTCCAAACTGATTTCCTCAATGTTGCATACCTGAAAACCTTCATAAAATGGTTACAAACGATGACCATTCACTTTAAAAATTTTTCCCGTTTCAGGACTTTGGATTTCAACTGCACCATGAGTAAATACGTTAGTAACAACGAAAGTACCTACCCATCGAGATCTCAATTTACCAGGAAATAACTTTAATCTAGAATGAAAAAGTAAAACTTTTTGACCAACGGAGAATTGTTTTCTTGAAATTGTCTGGTCATGAAAAGCTTTTGTTTTATCCTTGTAAATCCTAGAGTTCTCATAGGCATCATGACGGATCTCCTCGAGCTCTTGCAATTGAAGTTTTCTCAGTTTACCTGCCTCATTATAACTCATGTTGCACTGTTTAATAGCCCAGTAGGCTCTGTGCTCTAACTCAACAGAAGGTGATAAGGCTTACCGAATACTAACCTGTATGGAGACATACCTATAGGTGTTTTGTAAGCTGTGCGATAGGCCCATAGTGCGTCATCAAGTCTCGTGCTCCAGTCTTTTCTGTTTACATTGACAGTCTTTTCCAGAATGGACTTGATTTCTCGATTCGAGACTTCGGCCAATCCATTCGTCTGTGGATGATATGCCGTGGAAGTACGGTGAGTGACGTTGTATTTCTTAAATAGAGCTTCCACCACTCTATTGCAAAAGTGTGTACCACGATCACTAATGAGAGCCCTTGGTGTCCCGAACCTAGCAAAGATATGAGATCTAACAAAATCTACAACAACTTTAGCATCGTTAGTTCGGGTAGCTTTAGCCTCCACCCACTTCGAGACATAGTCAACAGCCAAAAGGATATATACATTGCCAAAAGAAGGAGGAAAAGGACCCATAAAATCGATGCCCCATATATCAAAAATTTCACAAACAATAATGGGGGTAAGGGGCATTTGATCTCTATGTCCTAAATTTCCTACCTTTTGGCATCTTTCATAAGACTTACAAAATAGATATGCATCCCGAAACAATGTGGGCCAAAATAAACCACATGCTGATACCTTGTGAGCGGTTCTTTTAGGACCAAAGTGTCCTCCGCATGCATAAGTGTGACAAAATTGTAAAACAGAAGGAATCTCCTCTTGAGAAATACATCTTCTAATAATTTGATCGGAATAGTGTTTCCATAAATAAGGATCATCCCATGCATAATATTTAGAGTCACTTTTGATTTTTTCCTTTTGAGCCCTAGACAAATCACTTGGTAAGGTTCTAGTAACTAGATAGTTAACAATATCGGCATACCAAGGAGTTGTCTTTTGGACAGAAAATAAATGCTCATCTGGAAAGTCGTCTTGCAGTGGAGTCAGGTCTTCACTACCAGGTATTCTACTGAGGTGGTCGGCCACCACATTCTCGGTGCCTTTCCTGTCTCGTATCTCCAAGTCAAACTCTTGTAGTAAAAGTATCCATCTGATGAGCCTAGGCTTAGCTTCTTTCTTGGCAAGTAGATACTTTAAGGCTGCATGATCAGAAAAACAATTACTTTAGTGCCTAGCAAATAAGAATGGAATTTTTCTAATGCAAAAACAACAGCTAAAAGTTCTTTTTCCGTTGTTGAATAATTGGCTTGGGCACTATCAAGTGTCTTTGAGAGTAGCAGATGACATGTGGATCCCTTCCAACTCTTTGTCCAAGGATAGCACCGATAGCATAGTTGCTCGCATCACACATGATTTCGAAGGGAAGGCTCCAGTCAGGTGGTTTTATGATCGGGCAGAAGTTAACTTCTCCTTCAGTTTATCAAAAGCCTCCTTACAAGCATTATCAAATTCGAACGCCACATCCTTTTGCAATATTTGCACAGGGGTTGAGTGATCTTGGAAAAATCCTTAATGAAGCCTGTAAAAACCTGCACTTCAAGAAAAGAACGAATTTCCCGTACACTCACGGGGTAAGGTAAGGATTTGATCACTTCAATCTTGGCCTTATCAACCTCAAGGCCTTTAGAGGACACAATATGCCCTAAATTAGACCTTGATCAACCATAAAATGGCATTTTTCATAATTTAACACAAGGTTCGTTTCTATGCATCTTTTAAGTACTTTTGTAAGGTTAGCAAGACATGTATCAAATGTATCACCATATACAGTAAAGTCATCCATGAAGACTTCTATGATGTTTTCTACATAATCTGAGAATATACTAACCATACACCTCTGGAATGTGGCGGGAGCATTGCAAAGTCCAAACGGCATCCTCCTATAAGCAAACGTTCCAAATGGACATGTGAACGTGGTCTTCTCTTGATCTTCCGGTGCAACCGGGATTTGATGAAAACCTGAAAAACCATCAAGACAACAATAATGTGAATGTCCAGCTAAAAGCATTTGGTCAATAAAAGGAAGTGGGAAAGTGATCTTTTCTAGTAGGCATTTAACTTCCTGTAATCAATACAAACCCTCCATCCATTCTGAATTCGAGTAGGTACCAACTCACCATCCGGATTTTCAATCACAGTTAAACCAGTCTTCTTGGGCACTACTTGAATTGGACTTACCCATTTACTATCAGAAATTGGATAGATCATACCTGCATCCAGAAGTTTCAGGATCTCTTTCTTTACCACTTCCATCATAGGTGGATTTAGCCGTCTTTGTACTTCTCTTGTGGGTTTGCAATTTTCCTCCAATAGGATTTTGTGCATACAAGTGGAAGGACTCAATCCTTTGATGTCAGCAATTGTCCATCCAATAGCTTCCTTGTATTCCCTGAGCACCCTAATCAACTTCTCTTCTTCTAAGGCACTCAATTTATTGGATATGATTACCGCAAGAGTATCTTGTTCCCCCAAGAATATATACTTTAAATGTTCTGGCAGGGGTTTCAACTCTAGCTTTGGTGCCTGCACAATAGAAGGAAGGAGTTTCGGGTTAGATGAAGGTAACTCAATATAAGATACACCATACCTGAGGGGTTGCAACGACTCCAATTCATGTACGGTGTCTTCCAAATCAGAAGGAACTACTAACTTCCTTTCAATCTTCCTCAATTTCTCAATGGTGAGACTCTTTTCAAGTGCGACCTTCAACCTATTCTCATCATTAAGTCAAACGTTTCCTGTGCTAATGGGTCAAAAACATCTATTACAAAAACAGAAGAAGTATCATTAGGGTATTTCATGGCATCATAAATATTAAATTTTATAATTTCCCCATCAAACTCCATAGTGAGTGTACCATCATGCACATCAATTTTTGTTCTAGATGTTTTCAAGAATGGTCTTCCTAACAAAATTAAGGATGAGTTTGCAGAATCATCATTTTCCATATTAAGAACATAAAAATCTGCAGGAAAAACCAACCCATTCACTTGCACCAAAACATCCTCTAATACACCTTCAGGATATACATTGGACCTATCAGCAAGTTGAACAATCACACCAGTTTCTTTTAATGGTCCAACATTCAAAGATTGATAGACTGACAAAGGCATCACATTAATAGAAGCACCTAAATCACACATGGCCTTAGCAATTCCAAAATTACCTATCTTGCAAGGGATTGTAAACATACCTGGATCCTTGCATTTAGGTGGGAGCTTTCTTTGTAGTATAGGGAAATATTTTCCCTACACTTATCTTTTCATTCCCCTTAAGCTTCTTCTTATTAGTGCACAATTCCTTCAAAAACTTAGCATATCGAGGTACTTGCTTGATAGCATCAAGTAAGGGAATATTTACCTCAACTTTGCGAAATGTATCAAGAATTTCCTTTTCCTCCTCTATTTTCTTGGACTTTGCTAATCTTGATGGAAAAGGGGGTGCTATCGCTTTGGGTGGTACAACCAAAGTTTCTCCCATTTGGTTGCCTTGATTGTGTGGTGGCTCTACTTCTTTTTCAGTCTCTTCTCTATCTCTCTTTCGAGTTGCCTTGCTTGTGGATTCCTGTAGTTCCTTGCCACTTCTCAAATTAATTGCATTAGCACTTTGTTTAGGATTTGTGACAGTTTGAGAAGGCAACTTACCTTGAGATTCAACCTACTTACAGATGATGCGAGTTGGCTCATCTGTGTCTCCAAGTTCTGGATATTTTGCTTCGTTTCATCCTGAAATTGTTTTGTGTTAACAGCTAAAGATTTAACAATTTCCTCTAGAGACATACCTGAACTTGAGGAAGAAGGTTGTGGTGCTTGGTTCTGTGGCCTTGGTCGGTATTGTTGATAGTTATGCGATTTAGGCCCATAGCTAAGGTTAGGATGATCCCTCCATCCCGGATTATATGTATTTGAATAGGGATCATACTTCCTTTGTGGTTGTCCCGGGAAACCTCCAATTGCATTGGCTTGCTCTAAAGGTTCCTCTTGGAGTGTGGGACACATATCGTAGGATGATTTGGAGCAGCGCAAATCCCACAAGCCTTAACCTGTTGTTGGTTTCCAAAGGCCAACTGCTGCACAAGAGAGGTTAAATCAGAAATTTGATGCTCAAGATGAGAAACGCTTACCTCATTAACCTTTCTTGTCGATGGATCGTGTCTATAGCCAAATTGCTGGGAATTTGCAGCCATAAGAGATATCAATTCCCTGGCTTGACCAGGAGTTTTATCGACTATTGCTCCTCCACTAGCGGCATCCATCATTTTCCTTTCTATGGGTATCAATCCTTCATAGAAGTATTGGATAAGAAGCTGTTCTGAAATCCCGTGTTGTGGGCAACAGGCACACAACTGTTTGAATCTCTCCCAATACTCGTGAAGATTCTCGGTATCCCTTTGCTTGATCCCACATATATCCCTTCTGATACTAGCAGCTCTAGTAGCAGGGAAAAATTTATCCAAAAACAATTTGACCATATCTGTCCAGGTGTTGATGGAACCAGGCGGTAGGTAAAATAGCCAGTCTTTAGCCCTATCCCTCAAGGAAAATGGAAAAGCTCTCAACTTGACCTGTTCTTCGGGAACTCCTTGAGGTCTCATGCTCGAACACACAATGTGGAATTCTTTTAGATGCTTATGAGGGTCCTCATTTTCCAACCCATGGAAGGTAGGAAGCAAATGTATCAATCCAGATTTTAATTCAAAAGCTACGTTCAGTTCTGGATATTGGATACATAAGGGCTGCTGATTCACGTCTGGTGCAGCTAGTTGCCTCAAAGTTCTATCCTGATTGTCCATAACTTGTTGCTTGTTATCCTCTCCTTCGGATTCACTGGATGTATCAGCAAATTCCAGCGTTTGATACAGTCCAGGAGATGATGAAGATGAAATTGCGTCTTTAGCACGCAGTTTTGCTTCCTTGCGCAATTCCTTGATTGTCTTCTCGATCTCTTTATCGAATTCAAGTTCACCTGTATGAGAAGAACGAGTCATAAAGAAAATAGAAACAAATTTTCGACACCAATCCCTAGCAACGGCGCCAAAAATTTGATGGGTGTCGAATCCAACAAAATTAAATAACCTACTCTTAAAATTTTGTAAATAGTAGTGAGCAGGATCGTCTCCACAGGGACTGGGGAAAATCTATCTCTATTTTAATAATCAGCAAAAGAGAAGAAAAATCGGGGGTTTTGTATAAACGATTATTTAGAAAATAATTGATTTCTAAAACTAACAAATACGTTTATTAATGTAAATTCAATCGCAACAAGTTCTAACCAAAGAATTATCACGGTTCAATTCATAGAGATGATCATTGATGCAAAGATTGTCATTCTCATTCATAAATAAATTGGTTATGACTTTCACAAGCTCTGAAAATCTATCTCTCCTTAGAGTATTGATAATCAAGATACGATCTTTAATTATTCCCTTATTGATTAGACAACCCTAAATAAGCTCTTAAGATTTAATCTATCAATAGCATTAATAATTAGAGAGACTACCAATTCTAATCAATAGATCAACGCTAGATCTATTTAAATTAGGTCATAAATCACCATAACGTAAATCAACAACCTATTCTGCAATCAATTACGTTATTGTGTTACTGATATTAGAACAATCAAACAATTACGGATTTGACGTTCTAAATAACTTCAATTGCTTGTCAATCAAACAAATAGGCCTAATTCGTAATGATCAAACAAGACAAAAATTGCAATTCAATAAGATGAAATATGAATATTCATAAATAGAATAAACTCAATAAATCAATTAGATCTCACAATCTTTGACGAATCAATCCCGCAATAATCTTGGCTAGAGTGAGTAATTAGTTACTCATGATCAAGAAAATAAAAGCTAGGGTTTCTTGAGAGTAAATAGAACAAGAACAATCAATTAATGAATAATGAATGAATCCTTTTCTCTCTCCTACTTCTTTATATATGTGAGATAAACATCAGATATAAAGAGTTTTTTCGCATAAAAGATGGCTGGAGACATGTCGCAACAAGGCTGGCAGCTATTATTCGCGAAACAAGTGGTGCACTCTTGATGGCCGGCTCCATGGCCATGATTCTCCCAGTGCCGGCCATTCTTCTAAAAATGATGGCGTATGTTCTCCTCTTATGGCTGGCAGCTTTGGGTGTTCTGGACAAGTTTTGAACCTTGTATATCCTCCAAATGTGTTTGCTATTGCTATAGTTCATGAGAAAACTAATAGTAATGATAGCAAATCATCCCGAGTTTGGAATGAAATTGTGAGTACTTATGCATTCCATTGAGAGTGATATTGATCCATGAAGCTTGTTACAAACTCATGCCTAATTTCGCCAAATCGTTCCATTTGCTTTATAAAACCTGAGACACGACATTAAACTTGATTAAGTATCAATTCTTTTGGATTTCTATAAAATCAATAATAGAATTAACATATTTTACTCAATAAAAATTGAGTATATTCTGTCTTAACAATTATATAGATCATAATAAAGTAAATACAAAATTTGTATGTAAAAGTTGTTAGAAAATGTATAATAGACTTGTGAATATTCGTAGATTGTACATAATTTGATCGTCCATTAGATTAGTTTCTCTTCTAGATAGTTATAGGTTCTTTTCAACTATAATCTCTTTATCATAGGTGTTTCACTCCTTTAAGCTCAAGTCTATTATTCTGTAAATGTCAGCCTCCATTTGTTGATTTTTTTTACAATTATTTAAAAAAAAAGAGAAAAAATGCTAATTTTTAAAATAGGTTTTGGTTTGAATTTAAAAAAAAAAAGAATCATCTCTGTAAATAAATTTCCACTCTAGGTTGTAAATAGTCGTCGTAAAATGTGGTTTCCAAATACTTCTTTGTAAATATCTATTATCCTTTTAGTAATTAATGTTTAGTTATTTCTAGAATATAGCTTTCTAATAAATTTAAAAAAGTTAAAAAAATGAATTTTTTTTTCAAAAAAAAGAGAAATTTGTTAACAATCAAGGATCCTTTAAATTTCGAGACCAATGATCACTCACTTTAGGCTAAAGGTGAACTACAATTGAAAAGGGATTAGAAATAAGGGAGCAACCAAAAGGACTTGATATGTCACTAATTGTGTGCATTTGTTGGGCTTGATTTCTAAAATAAAAACCCAATATAAAAGGGACATCTAGTAAATTATCTTGAGATAAACTGAAAGAATTGATGATTGATAACTGATAACCAAGAAAAATATCTCATTAGAAAAAAATGTCTAGAATGATAAGAGGCAAAATGAATCCTAAACACTAACCCTAAACACTTGAGAGCAAAGTGATTTAAAATGAAGGAAATCAACTCATTCCTTGAAGGAGGTCCACCTTGAATTTGATACTTGTGTCAAAATGACATTAGGCATTCATTTTAATATCCCAAACACACTTATCCCTTGCCAACCCATTTAAGCCTATTAAGGAAGTGTTTTAAAAGTAAACCCTATCAAGAACCACCCCACATTGAGACATCCCACAATGGGGCAATTTGGAGGTTAGGGTCATTAATGAGGAGAAAAAAGGATTAACTAATGTGTGCTTGCCCTAGTTGTATCAATTCGAGAGCAATCAATTGATATTTCATTTTCTTTGAAAGGAAGAGGAGACTCTATTTCAAAACCATATGCAACCCATACACTTTGAGTTGTAAGCCATTTGATGAAAGTTGAAGAAACATAAATCATCTTGAAAAAAAGAAGAAGAGAAAAATAGAGAATATTTAAACAGGGTGATCATGCCTAAAGATTGGAGGCACATGCTCAAAGCTCAAAACCACCAAAACCTATCAAAACTCAATGTCCAAGGTCTGCAACATATTTATGTTATGGACCCACCCACAATACCACCATTTTAGAGACTCTTCAAATTATTGTACTTGATTTATTAATGCTCTTGAAACTAAGGACAAGTGCACTGTTAGTTTTCCTTTAGGGTTCTTGATTTGTAATCCCAGGAAGTGTTGAAGATAAATTTCATAATAGCCTATGTATATGATATCCCTTTCAATTTAAGCTAATAACCAAAGCTTACATTACGATCCGAAAAAGACCTAATAGATTGACTAATATGTATCACTTACAAGTCGGACTATAATTTTTGGAATCTAAGTCAAATGTGTAAAAATAAGTCCAAGAGAGTGTAAGGAAGTCCTCTTGGACTAGACAATTCCAAATGAGATAATTATCTCTAGGTTGAAAAATTACCCGCAGGTGCATGGAAAATGTTTTGCCCCAATTTGGAAAGTATCTATCTCAAGTTTAAGAACTATTTGCCTCAGAGTTGAAAAACAATGCCCCAGTGTTAAACTAAAGTCCTCAAAAGAAGAGTTTTACCCCCTAATGTGTAAAGTTTTTTCGATAAGAAACCTCAAGTGGTTTAGTAGTTACGCTTCGATAAGAAACCTCAAGTGGTTTAGTAGTTAAGCCTAAGGTTGAACTAAAATGAGTGATCAATTGGGCAAGCTCAATCCATAATTAATCTCAAAAGGATTCTCACTTGTTGGTGATTTTCCAAAAAAAAAAAAAAAAAAGGAAAAAAAAAAAGTAAAAGAATATTTTTCAAAAAAAAAAAAAGAAAGAAAGTCATCTTTAGCTCAAAAAGTCAAAAAAAAAGAAAGTAAAAAGAATATTTGCCCAAAAAAAAAAAAAAACAGAGAAGAAAAGTAAAGAGGGAAATTTAGTTTTTAGTCCAAACTGTTTTTTCAAAAAAATTTCAAAAGATTTCAAAACTCAGTTTTTAAAGAATTACCTGCTCATAGGAGCGTCACTCGTTCAAGTATTAGGATCGCTTGCTCAAAATGAGCACTGTCCTACTTTTCATGTATTAGAATCGCCTGCTCAAAAGGAGCGCTGCCCTACTTTTCATGTATTAGGACCGCTTGCTCAAAAGAGCGTTGTCCTACCTTTTATAGTATTAGGATCGCCTGCTTAAAGGAGCGCTGTCCTATCTTTTATAGTAGTGGGATCGCTTGCTCAAAGGAGCGCTCTCCTACTCTTATAGTATTAGGATCGCCTGCTCAAAAGAGCGCTGTCCTACCTTTATAGTATTAGGATCGCCTGCTCAAAGGAGTGCTCTCCTACCTTTTATAGTATTAGGATCGCCTGCTCAAAGGAGCGCTATCCTACCTTTATAGTATTAGGATCACCTGCTCAAAGGAGCGTTGTCCAACGTTTCAAGTATTAGAATCGCCTGCTCAAAGGGGCTTTGTCTTACCTTTATAGTATTAGGATCGCTTGCTTAAGGAGCGTTGTCCTATCTATATAGTATTAGGATCGCCTGCTCAAAGGCTCAAAGGAGCGTTGTTCTTCGTTTCAAGTATTAGGATCGCTTGCTCAAAGGAGCGTTGTCTTATGTTTCAAGTATTAGGATCGCTTGCTCAAAGGGAGTGCTGTCCTACTTTTTAAGTATTAGGATCACCTGCTCAAAGAAGCGCCGTCCTACCTTTCAAGTATTAGAGTCACTTGCTCAAAGGAGCGCTATCTTACTTTCTAAGTTTTGAGTCACCTGCTTGAAGGAGCGTCACCTGCCAAAGTTTTTTAGAAAAAAAAAAAAAGAAAAAGACCCAAAGCTTATCCGAATTTTTTTAAGAAGAAAAGATTCGAAGCCCATCCGAGTCTCTTTAAAAGGATAGGACCCAAAGCCCATAAAAGTCTATTTAAGAAGAAAATGACCCAAAGCCATCCGAGTCTCCTATTAAAAAAAAGGATTTCTAAAAAATTCAAGTTAAAAATAAAAAGTGGAAACCTAGGAAAAATTGTCTTAAGATGATTCAGGTGGTTTAGTAGGGGAAATCTAACCTTTAACTTTGCTGAAAGTCGTTACCACCTTTCCGAAGGTCGGGATCGCAAGACTATTGGTTTCTCAGCCAAATCGTCCCCAGTGGACCAGAAGTTTCAAGTGCTATGATAAGTATTTAAAAGCAAAAATCGGGTATCTTTTCGTCTTTGTGGTAAAGTTTTATTCAAACTTCACCACAAATAGGAGCAACTGTAGATACTCAATTTTTGCCTATTTAAGGCTTCAATTTATAGTAAAAATTAATATTATATTAAGCCCGCAATTTACAACAAGAAAAAAGCCAAAAAAATAAGAAGAATAAAAAGCCAAAAGAAAAAAAAGAAGAATAGAAGAAAAACGACAACAAGAAGACAACAAAGAGAGGAAAAAAAAAAAAGAAAAGAGACAGAAGCATTCCATACAAACAAAAAATCACTCTAAAGCTTGAATCAAATAAATTTTTTGGGAATTATGGTATGAAGGAAATGTTCTTTGTTTTCGTATTTTTGGGTTGTTGGAGTCCACCATAGAAGCATCTCCATCGCTGATCGTCATTGCCGACATTGCCTGGAGAGCTTAAACCACCATCCTTCAAACAATTTCAAACCAACTGGTCATCACTGGGGTGACTGGCACAATTCCAAAGGTCAGTTCGGCAAGCCTCTGCTGCAGCGTCATCATTGGAGCGTTTGGCCCCCCTTCCTGGTGTTGTCCGACCAACTCCAGGAGTCATACTGCCTTTAATCGAAGACGGCCAAATCTCTGATCTCCTGTCGGGTTCAAAGCCCGACTCTAGTCCTCCTGTTCCATACACGCATGTCCGAGTCAGGATTTTCAATGCAAAACAATCAACTTAGGAAAGGGATATGCCCCTGAATCTGAAGGCCATGGCGGAATCATGAGACTCATGGCAGAAGTTATGAAACTTACGCTGGTCCAAATTGACATGTACTTGCCAAAATTGGCTAAGGACATTGAGAAGACAATCCATGTCCAGCTATTCCGACTAACTTTCAGCTGTCATCTATTAATGGAGTTGTTCCGATTGGCCATTCTAGATCCGCATACAAGGTGAAATTCAAGAATATCAACACCGGCTGTTGCTCTATCTCCAGTATCAAATCCATCTCGCCTAACCCACATTCCTGTTAGACCTGCGTTCGTGATTTCATATCCAGGTAAATTATCTTTTAGTTTGGTTTTGTTAATTTATATATAAAATATATTACATATACATAATTATGGGGAAAAGGAATAAAATATTAATATTTTTAAAAATAATTACGAAAGTACCATCGGGAAAAAATTATTCTCGATTTTGGGCAACATGGCCTCGTCTCTTGAAGAGACGAGGTCATAAGTGATTGACCTCGTCTTTCAAAGAGAAGAGGTCTCATTACTTTAATGACTTCGTCTCTCGAAGAGATGAGGTTGCTCTGTATGTGACCTTGTCTCTTCAAGAGACGAGGTCATTAGTGATTAATCTCGTCTCTTGAAGAGACGAGGCCAGCGGGTTATATTCTCCGCGCGAGCTTCTTCTTCCCCATTTCCCCTTTTGGCTCGCCAGAACTCTAATCGGAATAGCGATTTTCCTTCTATTTTTGCTGCAGAAATCCACAAATCAACCGCAATCGCCCATCCCCATTTGTCCGAAGTTGATTGTATTGTGATTGGTTGGGTAGGAGGATCGAAAGGAGGAGATTCGAAGCGAAACCACCGGCGACAAACAGAGAACGGCGAACGTTGAGGTTGGATTTCCGCGTATTTTCGTATTTTTTTCAATCATTCATGTTGCATTGGTGAATGTAGATTGTATGTGTTGTTAGAATAATTTTGTAGCATGATTCCAACGCCGACGGTTTTTTTTTTTCTTGTTGTATGTTGTATGTTGTATAGATATGTATATGTATAATAATTGCTTTGGAAAAAATCAAGTCCTAAGTAGTTATTGTTGGATAATTATTTTAGGAATTTGAGTGTGCGAAAAAAAATCGAAAATAATTTCAATTGTCGTTAACGGGTGTATTTAGTACTTTAGCATTGTTGAATGTAGATTGTATGTGTTGTTAGAATAATTTTATAGCATGATTCCAACGCCGACTGGTTTTTTTTTTTTTTTCTTGTTGTATGTTGTATAGATATGTATATGTATAATATTTGCTTTGGAAAAAATCAAGTCCTAAGTAGTTATTATTGGATAATTATTTTTGGAATTTGAGTGTGTGAAAAAAAATTGAAAATAATTTCAATTGTCGTTAACGGGGTGTATTTAGGACTTTAGCATTGGTATGGCAATTTAATATGGCACGGAAATATGCGATGAAAAAAGTAAATATTTGTAAGAAAGCAGAATAAATTACAAAATTAAATTTCAACTTTGAAAGTGGAGGTGCAGGTTTAGGAATTATGTTAAATGTTACGAGGAATGCAATTCATAAGTGTAATTTTTTGAATTTGATGCGTGGAAGCTAATTTTGATGAGATGGCAGGATTTGTGAGGAAATAGATAAGGCGAAGTTCATACTGTACGCTCATGGTAATATTGTGCAAGGGGATGATGGTTTTGGTTATGATAAGCGGTCTGTTGCTATGGTCAGTATTAGTAGAAATTCAACATATGAGCAGATAGTGAAGATTATTTGTAATAGACTAAAGGTAAATAGGTGTACACATCGGGTGGAGCTATATCATAGGGTAGCTATTGGAGATAGGACGCTACGTTATGATATTATTCTAGTGACCGATGATGATGCGGCACAAGAGATGTTGGTATACACAGAAGGCTCAGTGGCTGTTTATGTGCAGATATTGGAAACTGAATTGGGGAAATGGGCAATGATAGAAATATTAGAAGCCAGGGGTTGGTAGACTCAAACTATACTCCAGTTCAGAAAATAGGTAGTGCACAAGTGGAAATAGGTCACTTTGAATTTTGTGGACCTACATCAGTAGGTAGTGATGATATGGATGCTGTGTAAGACTCGTCGACTAGTGAATCCAGTGACGACTATGATGATGATGAAAATGTTAATGTTGAAGTAATTCGACAACAATATGCATTGCCCGAGGTACAACGTAGGGGAAATAACTGGGATCGTTTCATTGCTCCTACTGACGTTGATGCAGTAGGGAGCTCAGCGGCAGTTCCGTTTTTCAATGCTGAAGTTGGTAGTACTTACGTAGCATATGATGATAAGCAGGAAATGAGTGCTGGGAATTGGAGCTTCAGTGATGAATTCAAGGTTGGGATACGTTTTGAGAGCAAAGATCATCTCATACAAGCAGTTAAAATGTGGCACATAACGAACCATTATAATTTCAAGGTAGTAGATTCAGACCCAAGAGCATGGGCAGTTAAGTGTACTGATATCCACAACAGAGGTTGTAAGTGGAGACTCAGAGGCAGTTATAAGAAACATGATGGGTGGTTTCACATCATTAAATATGAAGGACCTCACACTTGCTTAGATGAAATCACTGGACAGCATCACTCTCAGTTGGACTCCACCAGCTTGTCCAGGGACATAATATTGAAGATCCGCAATTCTCCAGATGTGAGGGCAAAGGATCTCCAAACGAATATATTAAAGCAGTTTAGGTATAATGTTCATATCAAGAGAATTCGTGAGGCAAAGAGAAAGGCCATTGAGCAGGTGTCTGTGACCTTACAGGATGTTTCTGTCCTTATGGGCCTCCCTATAGATGGATTGGCAGTTACGGGCATGGCTAGGCTGGATTATCTTGATTTATGCGAGGAGTTGCTAGGACTCCGGCCCCATCCTGGCGTTGACATGGATGGTGGTCGCCTGAATATGTCGTGGTTGGATAGCCACTTCAGCGACCTACCTGATTTTGCTGATGATCAGACGCCACGCTCGAGCATACATTTTGCTGCTGCTTGGGGGATTTATTGTCGCAGACAAGTCCTTTAATTATGTCCATCTTATGTACCTCCAGCTGCTCCGAGACTTTGAGACGGCTAGGCAGCACGCATAGGGAGCTGCCTGTTTGGCCTGGCTATACAGGCAGCTATGCTTGGCTTCCCACGTCGACACGGGGACATGGCAGGATCGTTAGTTGTCCTGCAGATATGGGCATGGCAGCACTTCCCGCACATTGCCCCAGTTCGTCGCTTGCACACATCAGTTACCACTGGCCGCCCACTCATCAGCCACTGGGGTCCCGAGTATTGACACATCTGCTGATTGAGTACCGCGCATCTTTCGATCGACAGACGGCGCATTAGGTATGACATCTGTTCCCTCCTATACCTCAATTCATTTGCAATGACTTGTGCTGTTAAATCGCTATAGTTCGATGGTCTGTTAACGCAATATTTTACTTTTGCTACTGCATCAGGTGGTGTGGGACCCATATAGTTCGATCTTGCCCTCCTTGCCTCCATACTGCCTAGCGGGGAGCGATGTGTGGGGTGCACGGGTCCCCCTGGTATGCTTCTACCTTGTCGAGCACTACTACCCTAACAGAGTGCTCAGACAGTTTGGTGGTTTTCAGGGGATTCCAGCCCCCTCTGCCGACATGAGATCCCTCCATGAGATAGACAAGAGAGGACGTTCCGAGTGGAACTGGCAGGTGGAGCATGCTAGGTGGATAGTTGAGTGGGATACTCGGCGTGATTGCATAGTTGAGCTGCCAGATTTACCTGCTGGGACATCTGACGATTACTTCCAGTGGTATCATGAGATCACCCGACGCTGGATCGGATGCACGGGAGCTATCATACGATACATGGTAAGATAACTGTCTCTATAACCTTTATATGGATTTGTACTGACTTGGCAGCTATTCGCCGATATAATTTTTTGCTATTACTCGCAGGCTGATTTCATTTATAGCATCTCAGACATGCCCTCGGAGCTCACTCTATCCATTGCGCGAGATGTCTGTCGTGTGGTGAAAGAGTTTATGGGGTTGAATTTCAATGAGCCAGTGCCGCCAGCTCCACCATCAGCAGCAGCACAGGATGACCCATAGTTTCATACCGTACAGAGACGACAGTCTCCTAGAGAGAGGCGTGGGCGGGGACGGGGACGGGGCAGGGTCGCGGACGAGCTCGAGCACCAGGTATACAGATCAGAGATGAGCCTGAGCCGTCCGATCTACCTTCACTTGATGAGCCTGGTCCTTCCCAGGTCATTCAGGACGAGGCTGGTTCGTCATCAACATCTTACTATATGGGGGACACCCTCATGCCAGATCCGTCATACTCTAAGTTCCATACCCCCTTGGCTCCAGAGAAGAGACGACTATCGCCATCACATGATATGGAGAGAGGGGCTTACACAGGTCGAGCCAGACCTTGTCCTGTTTCATCAGCACAGTGCTGCTACTGCACATGAGGATGCTGCAGTTACAGATATTGTTCCATCTACACAGCATCCTCATTTGCGTACCCCGTTACCCAGGACGTACTTGAGGCGGGGTAGAGGCCGAGGACAAGGGAGGAGGGATACACATCAGCAGCAGTAGTAGATGATAGATTTTCTTTATTTTGATTGTTGCATATAGCTTCTTACTTTTCGTATTGTTCTTGTATGTATATTGTACTCATTTTCTCTTGTACATTTTAAAAGAACAATGAATCAGCATTTCGTTTCATATTATCTGTTACGAGCCTACAAATTCTCATATTTTCATTGTACTGTGCTGACAAACAATCACAATACCGCTGTGATTGAATGAGTCAGATTGAGATTGAGCATGTGTTTTTAGGCGGAATGGTATTATAGTTGTGTTGAATTTGGTTAATGGCTCATATAGCCATTTATATTTCTACTTGACAGGTTTTATACATAATTTTTTGGGTTTCTCAAGTAATAAATTGAATTTTGTGGAGGAACTCGTCTCTTCGAGAGACGATGTCATTATGAGACCTCGTCTCTCGAAGAGACGAGGTCAATCACTTATGATCTCGTCTCTTCAACAGATGAGGTCATGTTGCCTAAAATCGAGAATAATTTTTTCCCGATGACATTTTCGTAATTATTTTTAAAAATATTAATATTTTATTCCTTTTCCCCATAATTATGTATAACATAAATAAAAATAAAAAGAAAAATATAATAATAAGGAGAATAAAAAGAAAAGAAAAAAATAATAAATAAAAGCATGTCTGTACATGGGATTAAGGAAAAAAAATACCTTTTTTTTTTAAATTACACAAATGTACCAGATAAAAAAATAAACCCAGAAATAGGCAACTTGATCTCGTCTCTTGAAGAGACAAGGTCATAAATGATTGACCTCGTCTTTTCAAGAGACGAGAATAGTGTATTTTGCACCGACCTCGTCTCTTGAAGAGACGAGGTTGAAGATGACAGATTCAACATCGTCTCTCAAGAGACGAGGTCGGTGCAAATACACTAACCTTTTCTCTTGAAGAGACGAGATCGGCCACTAATGACCTCGTCTCTTCAAGAGACGAGATTAACTTGCCTATTTTTGGGATTATTTTTATCTTAATGACATTTTTGTAATTATTTTTTAAAAAGTCAATATTATTTTCCTTTTCTCTCTGTACATGCTATCTTTATGGTTATAAAGGATGGTAAAAATAAAAAAATAAAAAAATGTGTTTATAATAAAATCTTTTAAACCCTTTAGTCGTCATATTTTCCTAAAAAGTAAAAAAAAAAAAAAAAAATGCTTTTTGCCACCTTAGAAAAATATTTTCCTTGAAACAAAAATTAACAAATAGTTTTATAGGATTCAATGTTCAAAATTTTGTTCTTTTATCAAAGTAATAAGAATTAACAAACTTATAGTTAAAGAGTTCAAAATTTAAAAATGGCCAACACACTAAATATTTTATAAAAAGAACTACGTAACGTCTGATTTTGATTAGCGAGTACATAGGCACCTACAAGGCGACATAAAAAAGTAAAAAAAAAAAAAACTTTTTTTGGTTTATTTCTATTTTAAACGAATTCATTATTCATATCGTAAGCTTTGATAATAAAATATAAATATTAATATTATTTGTACTTATTTGTAATATTAATATAAATAATGATTTTTTTTTATTCCTTAAAATTGCAATAATAACTTGTAGATATTACAATTTGTAATTTTTTTTTTTTTACATTAGTAAATTTTCGAGTATTAAAGGGATAAAATTTTAATTTTAAATTTTAAGTGGTAACCATATGATTTTAATAGGTTAGCCTCTAAAACCAAAATTTCTGGTTTATAAAGTTTGGTTTATAAATCAAATTTTTCACAAACTAGTAGCTAAGTTAGGATTAATCAACCCATTAATCCTAACTTATAAATTTTTCCTGATTCCAATTGGGTGGCGACTCCAAATTGTTTTCAAAAATTAATTTTTTTTAATTCTTAGTTGAGGGTTCGTATTAAATGGGTTTTGGGCTTAATACGGATCAGATTAAAAGAAATTAAACTAGAAACGAAAAATCCAGGCTCGACAATAGTACTCCTTTAATACAAGTTTTCATCATAGTATTAGGTTTACCCCTTTTCAAGCTTTATATGGTAGACTTCCTCCTACCATTCCAGATTATGTCAAGGGTCATAGCTCTGTGGAGGCAATTGATAGTGAGCTATTATCTAAAGATGCACTTTTGAGACAGTTGAGAAATAATTTGTTCATAGCACAACAACAACGAAGACTCAAGCTGATAAACATCGTTTGGAAGAGTTGTGTGTAGATGATTTTGTTTATATCAATTTACAACCTTATCGACATAGTTCAGTGGCAAATCGTTTGTCTCAAAAATTAGCCAGAAGATATTTTGGGCCATTTAAGATCATTGATAGGGTTGGACCAGTAGCTTATAAACTTGAGCTACCTTTACATTTAAGGATACATCCAATTTTTCATATATCCTTGCTTAAAAAAGCTTAAGGCTAGAATGATGACATGCAGCTTTACCAGATGATGTTCATGGGGATTTTCCCATTATCAAACCATTAGCTATTTTGAATCAGCGCATCATTTGGTGCAGAAGAGTTCAAGTTCCACAAATTTTGGTTCAGTGGGAAACCTATTTACCCGAAGATGCAACATGGGTAGATCTCCATGTTTTTCAATGTGATTATCCTTAGTTTGACCTTGAGGACAAGGTCGATTTTTTAAGGGAGAGTGAATTTGATACGAACAGTACTAATACAAAGAAGGTTTCTAAACGACCTAGTTATCTAGATGACCATCAGCTAATGAACATTTCAACATAAGTCAATTGAATAATAATCCATTCAGATAATAAGACTCTTTTTCAACAAATTACAAAGGACAGTAACTATAAAAATCATCATATGCCAGCTAAGATACGAAAGGGTATGAATAGACATATATTACAGAAGGGAGGGGAGTAGGAATTCTTTTTGGACTCATCCTTGAGTTCTTAGGAGCCAACTGGTTGCTCGAAGAAACCAGTGAGTCATCCTATAAATCTTGTTTCCTCGCATAAAAACAACCAAACACAAACACAAGTTATATAAGTTAAATAGAATCATAAAGATTAATTGAAAGCCCTAACTAAACATTCTTTTGATGCGGAGAAATTGAGTTCAAAGTTACTGAAGGTATTAAAGAACTTACATTCTACATCACCTATGTGGAGATTACCTCTTTCGAAGATCCTAAGAATTGATTTAAGTTTTCGAGAGTATTCTCATTGGGTTTGTGTTTTGTTTGAAATTGGATTATTCAAGGTTATTTCCCTGTATTCGAACAATGTTGGACTCATACAGTGATTTAGGCCGAGAATTACCCTAATTGGATTTTTTTAAATAATTGGCTTTTATTGACTAGCTTATAATAATAAGCTTTAATGGCTTTGTGCTTCTAAGAAAAAGTTAGAAGGTCTTTTTGAGATCACTAAGTTGGAAGGGCCTTACTCATGCTTTAATGCCATGGTAAGTAAGGATCACTCACAAGTAGATTCAAATGTTCTAGCAACGAAGTTTCTAAACTTTGTGAAAAATGAGCCAGACGTGAAGAGTAAGGCACTAGAGTACCATATGGAGACGGTGGTTAGTTATAAAGTATTACGTAGAAGAGTTTAGGAATGTAAGAGAAAGGCTATTGCAATGGTTTTATGGTGATTGAGAGAAGTCATACAACGATCTTCACAAGTTGTTCACTGCTATTGAAGCAATAAATTCAAAAACTCAAGTTGAGTGGGTGTTGCATATAAGGTATATCCAAATCTGGAATGATTGAGCAAATCATGTAATCCCTATTGAGTGTGGGGGTACATCCAGATTACCTTGCCTGGTATCAGTGCATCATATGTTGACACATAAGTTGGTTTGGTGCTTTAGTTGGTCGGATGGTAAGTACATGTGTTCTTGTTTATTAATTTTATCAACTTATGGCTATTTAAATGTAATTGATATGACAATTTTCTTGTCGATGGATGAATGACTTCAAGAGGATGACATTAACCAGAGGTGCATGTTGCCTAGTTCGCATTGCTGAAACAGCCATGAGTTATCAAGATTGGCATGGATTGCTAAGGTTGTTTGCCCATTCCTAATGTGGTTTTGCCGCTAGGGATGAAGAGGAAGAAGATCATAGCAAAGAAGATGAACTCGCAGCAGATCTACCATAATGGGAATAGGGAGTCCTCGACATCGTGCCTAACGAACCCAAAACTCCACTGTTATCGCCATTCTACCTCTTTAATTCCCAAAGAGGTAATATCGTCATCACGGGTATATTCAAAGGCACCTACACATGGCATGCTGCCTTATGAGAGTAGTTATGCTGGTGGCTTCTCCCATGACATGGGTTTAGGACCAACATATGGTATATTCCTTCCAGCAATAGCTATCCAAGGGAAATTATTGGTAGCTCGAGGGGTAGACATAGTCCCATTACACACCAGACCTTGGGTATTATGTTGGTCCAATTCAGAATCGACCCTCCCTTAGTGCCCTAAAGAGAGCTATAACATGAAGCAAATATGGGTGAAGGTGTAACTCAACTCAGTTAAGTTTGTGCCCATATCAATACAGCCCTGTAGCCTCATGTGACTTTACGTCACTTCAAGAAGAAGAAGGTAGAGGGGAAGAACAAGAAGCACATGAAGATGCTTTGCAACCAAGGCAGTAGTTTTTAGTGTTAACACGATTTGGTCAAGTTGTTTTTAAGAGGAAGGATATGAAAAGGAGATGACATATGGATAGGTTTTAATTATTTGAAGTTGACAATGTATATATTTGTTGAAACATTTCAAACTTACTATTTTCTATTTTATGTTATAATTATTGTGATTATCTGTAGTTTTACTACGTAATGGTTGTCTGGACTAAAAATTTGTTAACGGGACAATTGTCTTGAGTTGATACATGAATGTAGTTTTGTTGTGGAAGTTGTGAATTGCAACAAATTTATGCATTAGTATGTATATAGGGGTTGAGCATTGTTGCTTGCGGTGGCAGGTGCTATAAAAAGGGCATGCTTGACACCCACATCCTCCTATTTAAAAAAATAAAAAAATTAGAGGGCATACATTATTCACGCTTTCTCTTTTGGTTTGGTCAAAGGAGTGGGTATCATATGTGCCTATGACACTTACATCCCAAATTTTTTCTTTTTAGCCATATTTCAATATTTAATTTAAAAAACGAGGTGTACTTTTGTATAAAATCCACCATTTAAACATAAAATCGCTAGTTTAATTCGTGATGTGGTTCTGATATAAAAAAAAAATTGCATTTCATAGTAAGTAAAAAGCAATAAACGTATCACCACTTTTAATGCATAATCTTGATGCAGTTACATCACTTTTCTTGCAAATGATTTTTTTACATTGTTTAAAAGATTTGTAAGTGATTTTTTCATAGCAAAATAAAATGCGTCTCACCACTTTTAATGTGATAGTGACCCGCGTCACTTTTCTTGAAAAATGATTTTTTGACATTGTTTAAGAGATTTGTAGAGTGAAGATTATTGTTTTGAAATATCGATTCTTTGAAGTTTGGAAATCACGCTATAAACATGTGATTTTCATTGGTATTATAATATGTGTCTATCCTATTTTAAAACCACGATTTTAATATGATATTGTGGTAATTAATTTTCATAGAGTCCTAAACAGAAAATAATTTCTTGAATAGTGCAATTGAGTGAACAAGTGGATGACATTGCTTGATATGGACATGTCCTTAATCATAACATTCTGTTAATAGTTTCTTGTCTCACATTTGTAGCAAAATGGAATCTTGGATGAAGATGCTTGTATGTATATCGCAATACACATGCACTCACATATTATATTGCGATTTAAAATGATGATATGCATACTGCATATTAATTTGAATATCTTAGGTATAAGTCGTGATTTTAGAGTTGTATAATGGTAATTATTTTCATTTTCATCTTAAATAAGTATTTATAATTGGTAAGTATCTAAACAGAAAATCATGACAATAAACAATGGCATGATGTTCTTGCATCAAAACAACACCAACACCATCTCTTTACACAATCAATTTAGCATAATCCGATATCCTTAGGCCTTGGGCACTTGTGAAGGCTGTTTTCAATTTTTCAAAGGCTATCATAGCCTTTTTGTCCAGTAGAGATAATCCTTCCTTAGAAGTAGCGTGGGGAGCTTGGCAATTTTGCTATATGCCTTAATAAAACGCTGGTAATAGCCTGTAGAGCTCAAACACCCTCCCAATTTCTAGGGTGGTATGGGCCAATTAAGAACCAATTTAATTTCTGGGATCTGTGACTACTGCTTCTTTACTAATAATATGGCCTAAGTATTCAATCTAAATCACCCCAAAACACACTCTCTTCTTTGATTAGAGCTACTCTCTCCTTAGGATTTCAAAAATCAGCCTTAAGTGCCTTCCATGCTCTTCCTAAGGTTGCACTATGAATTAGTCAAGCCAAACCAAATGGCATGACTAAGAACTCATAATGCCCTTGAGCATCTTAAACTTGGATTTAAGGGTGTCTGGATCTTTGACTGCCTGTCTCTACTCTCTCTCCCTCCCCTTTTTTTAACATTTTTTTCCCTGATTAGTTATCATTGTTTCCACTTACTAGTGTATATCAAGATTAGGATTTGCTTGACAAACTTATCAAGTTGGCTGTTTTGAATCGAAATCATTTCCTTTACAAAATTTTTCTCAATGAATCAATACTTACAAGTTACAACCTATGCTTACAAGAGAAGGAAAAAGAATCAAAGATGAAGTGGTTGCTAGTCAATAACTACACACTAAGAATTGCTGTGTAAGTTGTTTCTTCTGGAAAGAAGAGGACAGCGAACATCTTTGTGCTCTGATGGACATGAGAAGTGTGTTCTCCATATTCCTTTCTGCATTTCCTTCGATCATGGACACAATTTGCTGCATTAAAGATGCATCACATGGCAATCTAATAGGTCCATCGCTTGGTAGGCCAAATTCTTCCTCAGACATTTCCAGAAGCTCTCTAATGGCAGAATTATTTAAGTATCTTATTGGAACTATAAAGCGCTTCTGATCCGTTGTGTACATGACAAAATGGCCTTTCTCTGCTACGTATGATGTGATCACTTCATCGTTTTTTCTTGATTGCCAAAATGAAATTGTCTTCCTTCTCATGACAGCAAATCTCTGCCACTTTCTTGTCATCTTGATGAGCTTTCTCGGACTAACCATGCTGCTTATTTTGAAACTGGAATGAGGAAAAGCAACTGCAATTACTCAAATTCTGAAAATTTTTATTGATTATGCGATATTTTGAACTGGAGAGTAGAGTTATTTATAGAATCATCTGCCTGATCAAGACATTATTATGGGGTCATATCTTGTGTGGATTTTATGGCACAGACCATGTGCTATTATGAAGTGATCAACAGGGTCTTCGCTTGGTGGTCCCAGTTTGTCTGTTTCAGTTAAAAAAAGAAAAAAAATCAATGACCCCATGGATCCATAGCTGTTTTATTTTACCTACGATATAATAATGTCTGTGGGGAAAGCAGTTTAGTGTCATGTGAATGAAAATTTAGCAAATGATGACCACTTGCTAGGCAAATCTGTCTTTATCAAGGCAAGTTCAAACATCAGATGGGGTACTACTTACCCCAAGATTTGCAACAAGTTTTACTAGCTCTCATGACTCATCTACCGGATGTAGTTTTTATACAAGTGGACAGGACCTGTGACCTAACATGCTTAACAACTGGCATAAAGCGAAGGAAATCTCTCTGTTTTGATCCTGATACTACAGATGCAGACAGTCCAATCTTCCACATCTCCCTAACATCGGATGCACATGGATTTGTATCCCATAGAACTAGACATGACTGCCTTACTGCTGCTGGTCCTTTCATTATATAACTCTACCTCACTGCTGCTTTTCTTGCATCCAGTATTAGTTATCCCAGTTCCTCTACTTCATTAACAAAACATCAAAATTCCAGTTCATAAGTCCTCAGAGATTTAAAAAAATATGGTCAACACCAGAGTTCTTTTAAAAATTGTAAGGAAGTGGAAGAGAGTGGCTTCCATTGGAAGAAAAAGGATCTCTAGTCCTAGCACTATGTATGGAGTGACTTCTGGCAGTTCCAGCACGCTGTCATGTGTGGCTCCAAAGGGTCATTTCGTAGTATACTCTGCTGATAGACAACGCTTTGTCATTCCTCTTTCCTTTCTCAATAATGAAATTGTGAATGCTCTTTTCGACAAATCTGTAGAGGAGCTTGGACTTCCAAGAAATGGACACATAACCCTGCCAGTTGATTCATATATGCTGGAGTACATCATCTCACTAATAAGCAAAGGCTTAGCCAAGGAACAGGAAAATGCTTTGCTTTTTTTGTAGCCTGCAGTAGCTGCTCATCATCCTTAACTTCGATGTTAGATGAAGAAATAAGATGTCAGCCAATTTATGTTTGTAGCTGACAGACTAGTAACCATTCACAGATTCTTGTGTAATATACAGATGAATTTTTTTCAGAATAGGTTAATTGTCATTGACACTATAGGAGTAGCAGTTTTTCTTTTCGATTTAGCTGGTACATTGCTGTAACTGTAATCCTAAAGTTTAAATGGCATTGCAATTTCTCAAATTTATTGCCAGTGTTACCTGGAGTAACAGCACTTTTCAATTTGTCTGAACCCTGCCACCTTCACCAACTCACCAGGTTCCATTCTATTGTTCGTTCTTTTTCATTAATTTCAGTGTTTAACGTGTAAGGTTTAAGTGGACATATATATTAACCATAAATTTTGGAACTTATATCTCAACTATAAATTACAAACCTGGAATTGCAAAATTTTCCCGCAATGAATCGACATTTACAGCCCAATCCCACAAAAGGGAGGAAAAATTTGTATAAGAATGTATCTCCAATCAGTGAATACCCCGCTAGCAGTCATGGTTAGTTTGTTATCAATGAAGGTAGGAATATATCAAAGATTTTGTTTTCCGGTGGATATGAGAAGAGCATTCTTACATCCCCTTCACACTCCCTTGGATCATGGAGACAATTTGCATATAAGTTTCATCAAAAGTAAACCTGAACGGTCCATCCTTGGAAGACCAAATTCTTAGATTTTTCTAGTAGTTTTCTAACGATAGGATGGAGCTAGTCGACCAAGGCACAAGGCCAGTTGAGTCAGGACAAAGCCAGTCAACCAACGACAGCCTGGTCAATCAACCTCTCCTAGAATTCTGATATTGACTCATATTTGACCAAGCTTGATGAAAGCTGACCACACGATTTTCCCTACTTCTGTTTCATTTTACCAGGGGAATTTCTTCCTTGTTTCTAGGGCTATTTCGTTAGATAGTAAATATAGATTTCTTTCATGTATTTGAGAATTATTCAACACTTTAATATCAAATGACCTTTTACTCTATTGAGTTATCTCCTTTGATTTGATCAATGTAAATTGATTCATGTCAGTCTTCTGCTGTGTCATATGTTGAAGTGGAGCGTGTAGTCACTTCTACAATCATCAGTTGGATGGAGACTTCTGCGTAATTTCTCATAGGCATTTAATCTGTGCATGGGATATTTGGACGGAAGGTATTTGTTTGGGGAAATTACCTTGTCTATTTTGAACTAAGGATATCCACACAGCTTCGGTCCCTGTTGTCTTGTTTTAGCCAAGTGTAATATTGTTACCAAGAAGGCACTTTTATACAGTATGAATTAACTTTGGAGGGGATGCATATGCAAGATACTGGATCTGAGATGGACTATCATACATAACACATATGAGAAGATCAACGCAAACCAATTGTGAAAAGGTTTTGATTTTTCTTCTAAAATCAAGGGGTCCCCTCACCAAGCACACAATCTGTAGAACTGGCCTTCGTTTAACTCTTTCTAGCATTGCATGTTTTACATTTGTGTCTCCTAACAAATGCAAGTACATGGTCTATAGCGTCGACTCCGTGCCAACCTTTCATGCATATGTTGCTCCATATTTGGGTAAAACTCCTTATTTGTTCACATATTTGATGTAGCAATGGGCTTGTGGCGTATACCCAAGATGCTTTTCTTTGTACCAGAACTAAAACGATAATTTGTAATGTGTGCAGCTGATGATCTTAGAAAAATGGGGGTCTTTGTTGATATCTGTCATCATTAATTGCTGAAGTAAATGTCTCGATATAAAGCATAAAGGGAAATTAAAACACCAGATGTCATTTTCGACAAGTTGTGATACCTCTCGTGACTCATTTACACAATTGAATTATCATCCAAGTTAGCAGGTGATCCAATTTCTCTTATATCTGGGTTGGCTTGCAGAAGCAGACACATCCATCTTCAAAACTTCTTAACAAGAGGTGCACACATGGCTTTGTATCCCATGGTGCCGTATATGAAGGAGGTGATATGATACCATATAGCACCTGATCTGTTCACTATATAACTTTGCTCCACTACAGCTTTCGACTCACCCAATTTGGAATCCCAGTAGTCTACAGTCTCAACTCCTTTTGCAACGCATCAGAATTTAGACTTGAAGTTTTTCAGATTAAAAAAAAAAAAAAATTATGGCGGTAAAAACCAACATGCTAGTAAAATGGCAAGAAGTGGAGAGTTTGGCTGCCAATGGACAAAAAGGGATCTCATATTCCTAGCTCCACTCAAAATGAGATTTTGCTAATTACAGTACTTCATCAGCTGTGGCTCTGGAGGGTCCTATTATTGTTTATTTCATTGATGTGCAATGCCTTGTTATTCCTCTGTGTTATCACAAGGATGAAATAGTTAGTGTTCTTTTCAACAAATCAGCAGAAGAGTTTGGGCTTCCTCATGATGGGCATATTACATTGCCAGTTGATTCAAACACGTTGGATTATTAAGTCTCATCAACAAGCAGAGGCTCACCATATATCAGGAAAATGCCTTACCTTCGTTTGTAGCTAGCGGCTGCTGCTCATCATCCTTAAGTCAGCATTACGTGATGAAACCAGATTTCAGGCAATATATCTGTATCTGAAAGATGCTGTAACCATCCAAAAATTTTGTATAGTATGAGAATCATTTCATTCCATGATAATATATCTTATGACATGTCTTCTCAAAATCTCAATTCTGGCTGTGGTACAGTTTACAAAGTTTTGGAAATCATTAAGCACTTTCTTATCATTTTCATGCAAACAAACTGGCCCTTTGATATCAATAATCTATGGAAAAAAGTGCTGTACATAGTTGTTTCTTCATTACCTTATACTTTCTTATTTGTTTGCTTCTAGTAGGATCACTAGCAAGAGGGGCAACTTGACTATTTGGATACATTATTTGTAGTTGAATCAACATATTATCAAGGTGGAACATAAAATCTGTTAAATAATAAATATAATAGCCCACACCATATCTACAAACTTAAGCTTTTAGATGAGTTGGTTGTGGTGTTAACCTTAATATGGTATTAGAGTAGAAGACTAAGAGTTCAAATTGTGCGCACTCATTAAAACCCCATTAAAAATTAAGTCACCCACTTATTAGGCCTTTGTCAAAAATCAAAGTCCCGACCTATAAGTGAGGGGAGTGTTAAATAATAAATATAATGGCCCACAATATATCTACAAATTTAAACTTTTAGATGAGTTGGTTTTGGTGCTAACCTTAATAAAATCCATCAAAGTTTAATTGTTTTACTTAATTATTCAATCAAAATGGAAGTTAACATTAATCTGGAAAGAGAAATAAAAGAAAAGATTGCTTAAGCCATACCCTTTTCCCAAATGAAGGACATTTGCTGGAGATACAAAACTATAGTTTCTTGAAGCTGCAATAAGTAAAATCTATTCAACAAATATAGTATGTCAAGTTTGTAAAAACAATTAGGTAGAGCACCACAACCGATTGATCTGATAATATAAACTTGTACATTTTATTTGGGCTTTTAGATATATTACTTAACACTCTTCCCTGTTTATTGGCTAAGACTTTAATTGAAATCCATCAAATGGACAATTAAATTAAAAGGGGTGAAAATGATATATAGGGATTTGAGCATGGATCCTTTGCTTTGATACATGTTAATTTTAGTACTATGATGAATTAATTTAAAAGTTAGAGCTTATAGACATGGTATGGTTTATTTAGACATATTAGTTAACAAAAACATGATCAAATCCTTTATTTTACTGTTTCGTGGAAATTTGCTAGGCATATCTAAATATATAGTATCTTTTATCTTACAAAAGTTCTTTCTCAATATGCCTTGGACAGATTGAATATTTTCAGATACATTAATCAACATTCTTTTACTATAAGAAGAGATGTTCAATATTTGGCCAAATAGTTCTTAATTGCATAAATTGGTTACTATGTCTAACAAGTCTTTCCTTTTGGGTTTGCTGTCATATTTAAACATATTAGTATGAAGATTTACCCAGAAAATATGAACCGAATCATTGCCCTCAATGAATCATTGCCTATATACAAAAAATCAGTAACTACAAACTAGGAATTGTGATTTAATTTGTGTCTCGTGGAGACATGAAGAAAAAGAGCATCTTTGGCTTCTAATTGACATGAGAAGAGTTTCTTCGATATTTTTTTGGGCACAACCTTGGATCACTGAGGCAATTTGTTGCATGAATGTTGCATCACATGGTAGCCTGATTGGTCCATTCCTTGGTAGGCCAAATTCTTCCTCTGACATTTGCAGCAGCTCCTTGATTATAGAATTGTTCAAGTATCTAATTGGGAATAAGCAGCGTTTTTTATCTGCTGTGTAGATTACGAAATGGCCTTTATCTGCTACATATGAAGTGATTGCTTCATCATTTTTATGTGGCTTTGGAAATGCGATTTTCTTCCTTCTCATGGCAGCTACTCTCTGCCACTTCTTTGCCATCTTGATGAGTTTTTTTGGACTAATCATACTGATTTAAAAGTGGAATGAGGAAAAGCAGTTCTAATTGCTGAAACCCTTGTAAACAGAAATGCCTTTGCTGTGATGAAGTGAAGGGTGATGGCGTTGCTTATAAGGTCATCAGTTGGATAGATATATCCTTTTGTGGGTTAATGTATGTAGGCGCCGTATGGGTACAGGCCCATGTGCTGTCAAAAGATAATGGCCAGAGATCTTTCTTTGGTGGACCAACCTTTTCTGATCCGATGAAAAATTATGGATAGCCTTCAGTGGGGGTTCCTTGATCTACAGTATTGTTTTGGCTAACATGAAACTTTGTGGGGTGGAAGGTGGTTTGGTGCCATGTGAATGAAGATTTTGGTAGGTCCTATATTTATCTTGTAAAATCTTGTGGCCCTCTCAGCCTAATGTTTTGTCTGTAGGACATGACATACATTTAATCGTATTACTTATAACTTAATTCTTACATTTCTTTGTCTCTTAGTCGAATGTAAGTGGGGGCTAGATGGAGGCAGGCCTACACATAGAGGTACAGTTCAGCACAATTAGAGGGAAACTATTCAGCTTACCAATGATATTTTGGCGTTCATGGTACTTGAAAACAGCTCTTTATTGCTTTGATTCAGCTCAAAATATTTAAAATACCTGGCAATCTCAATATGTACCATTGGTATCTATATTTCTCAGACTGTCCAAACTCCATAATGTAAATTTGCATCATCAGAATATACAGACATAAAGTGATAACAGCTTGCTACTTTTACTCACAGAGCTATTATCTGCAGTAAAACTGAAGATGATGATATTGACATTATGTGACGTATAGAATGATGAGTTTAAAGCAATGGGGCTTTCATGTGATTTTTCTTCAATTATTGCTGTAGTAGATTTATTGATCATATCAAGCATCAAAGTAGTTCAAACATGATATGTCTACTACTTACCCCTCCATTATCGACAATTTGTACCAGGTGACATGACTTATCCACCCAATGTGAATAGTAATCAGGTGGACAGTTTATGTGACCCAATGTGTAGTCAAAACTGCTGGCTAAAGAGTGGGGAAATCTCTCTTGGATGATTCATATGTCTGCATAATAAAGCAGACATCTCAATCTTTTATATCTTCCTACCATTAGGTGCACATGGTTTTGCATCCCATAGTACTAGACATGAAGAAGGCCATCTGGGACCATACTGCAACTAATTCTTTCATTATATAAGTCCAACTTGTTAAAGGTTTCTACCCATCCAAGACCCGAATCCCAGTGCTCTCCAATCTTTCAACTCTTTCCACTATACACACAAATTCCACTAAAGTTTGCAGTTATTACAAAATGGTAAGCACTAAAATGCTTGTAAAGTTAGCAAGGAAGTGGAAGAGAATGGCTGCAATTAGAAGAAAAAGGATCTCTATTCCTAGCACTTCTTGTGAGGAGACCTTTGGAGGTCAAAGCACACTACCATATATGGCCCCTAAGGGTTATTTTGTTGTTTACTCTACCGATAAGCAACGGTTTACAATTCCTATTTGTTATCTCAACAATGAGATAGTCCGTGCTCTTTTTGAGAAATCAGAGGAAGAGTTTGGACTTTCTAGTGATGAGCACATTACATTACCAGTGGATTCCTTCACTTTGGAATATTTTATCTCATTGATAAGCAGAGGCTTAGCCAGAGAACAGGAAAATGCCTTGCTTTTGTTTGTTGTAAGCAGTAGTTTTTCATCATCCTTAACTTCAATCTTAGACAACAAAATCAAATGTCAGCCTATGCAAGTTTGTTGCTGACAGATAGTTGTAACCCTCCCAAAATTTTGTAAATTGTACAGAAACGTTCAATTTCAATATGTGGCTTTACACTTCAACGGTCAAATTGTGGTTTGGTATACAAAACTAGACCTGCTTTAAAAAATTTGATATAATATAATTTTATGTTGCGGAAGCAAAGCTTATATTTCAGCAAATATAATTTTATAGATGTGTATAGAGTGAATTATTGTACTAAAAAATCACACTGAGTTAATTGCCAGGAAAGGTTGGAGGGGTCATAAACTATCCCGCTTAAAATCCAATCTCCCTACACAGAATTTCCCTCTGAATATAATTTAATATCACAATAGGAGAAAGAAGAGAATTTCTTTTGAAATAACTAAGCTTCAAATTTTAGGATGATTGAACTAGATGGGGAAGAACTCTTTTTATGGCTTGAGGAATGCACACCATCTTCTTGATTTTTCCATGTGGGACAAGTTTCTTAAATAATTCTTATATTTCAATCATTTCTTTCATATTTTTCCCATGTGAAACAACAATATTTGCATACATCCCACATTGCAACATTGTTTTTTTTCATCTTTTCCATGCGGGACAACGTCCCATTTAATATTTTCCATGTGAGATGAGCCACTTTCTTTAACAAATCTCTACCTTGTCGAATTCCCACATCTTCAATCTATTCACAAACAGTCTTTCATAGTGTCTTCAAATCTAATCTTCAAACAGTAACAATATTGATCAAGTCCAAACAAAATTTGAACTTGACCACAGTTACTACTTTGTCAACATATCAGTAGGATTCTTAGTAGTTTGGATTATCTGGATTCTCACTCCACCTTCTTCCAGAATCTCCTGTACAAAGTGATATTGGACATTGATATGCTTCGTCCTTGCATGATAAACTTGGTTCTTTGCTAATTGGATAGAACTTTGACTATCACAATGCACTTTGACATACTTTTGTTCAAAGCTCAGTTCACCAAGCCAACCTTGAAGCCAAATTGCTTCCTTTACAGCCTCTGAAATTTCCATATACTCTGCTTTTGTTGTAGATAGCAACTGTTGACTGTAAGGTAGACTTCTCACTGATTGGTACTCTTGTAAGAGTGAATAAATAGCCTGTAGTTGATCTCTGCTTATCTAAATCACCAGCATAATCCGAATCACAATATCCAACTACACATTGACTATCTCCCTGCTCAAATATCAATCCAACATCCATAGCACCCCCGAATGTATCGTAAAATCTATTTCACAGCTTGCTAATGCTCTTTTTCTGGATCATGCGTATACCTACTCACAGCCCCAGCTGCCCGTGAAATGCCGGGCCTTGTACACACAATAGCATACATTAAGCTTCCAACAGTATTTGCATATGGTACTTTTGACATATTCCTATTCTGCTTCATTCTTTGGAGACATAGCAGCACTAAGCTTGAAATAAGGAGCAAGTGGAGTACTAACTGGTTTTCACTTTTCATTCATGCCAAAACGCTTTAGCACCCTTTTCAAATATTGTTTTTGAGTTGAACAAAGCCTCCTTGATTTTTTGTCGCTAGTTATTTCCATGCCAAGAATTTTCTTTACTTCACCTAGAACTTTCATTTCAAACTCCCTTTTCAATTAAGTCTTCAACTTGTCAATTTCTACTTGACTCATGGAAGCTATCAACATATCATCAACATACAAAAGAAGATATATGTAGGATCTATCTTGTAGCTTATGAAAATACACACAATGGTCATATTTACTTCTTGTGTACTTTTGCCCTATCATAAATTTGTCAAACTGCTTATACAACTGCCTTGGCGATTGCTTCAATTCGTACAATGATTTTTGAAGTTTACACACTAAACTCTCCTTTCCAGCAACTTTGGATCCTTCTAGCTGAGTCATATAGGTTTCCTCTTCTAAATCTCCATGCAAAAATGCAGTTTTTACATGCAATTGAATTAGTTCAAAATCCAACTGTGCTACTAAAGCCAACAAAATTCTAATGGAGGAGTGCTTCACAACTAGAGAAAATACCTTATTATAATCAATTCCTTCCTTCTAAGCATAGCTTTTAGCTACCAACCTTGCTTTGTAGCGAACATCAACTTGGTTAGGAAATCCTTCTTTCTTCGCATTTATTCATTTGCATCCAATTGCCTTCTTTCCCTTTAGAAGACCAACCAGTTCCCATGTCTGATTTTTATGAAGGGAATGTATCTCCTCTTCCATGGCAATCCTCCACTTTTCCTCTTCTGAACTCCGGACCGCTTCATTATAAGTGGTAAGAATGTCATCAGCTACAATTAAGGATGCATAAGCCACCATATCAACAAAGTGAGCAGGCTTTCTAATAGTTCTCTTTGGCTTACTAGTTGCAATTAATTCAAGTTACTGTGGAAGTTCTTGTGTCTGAACCTCCTCTACATTAGAATCTCCTTCTATTATAGGAGAATCATCAATAGTTTCTTCATCTGCTGGGATTACTAATCTCTCAAACTAAACCTACTTGGGAGTATCATCTAACTGCTCAATATCTACCTTTTTCAAAATAGTAGATTCATCAAATGTGACATCCTTGCTAAAGATTATTTGCTTTGTCTCTAGACACCATAGACGATTCTAGGATTTAACTTGGACTCCTTAGCATAGTAGTATGCAATGGAACCAAACACATGTAAGGAATCATAATCTATAGCAGACTTTCCAAACCATATCTCTATTGGTGTTTTCCCACCAATAGCAGTAGATGGCAAACGATTTATGAGGTAACATGCATATATTATAGCCTTAGCCTAAAATTCTCTACCCAACCTAGCATTGGATAACATACACTGAACTTTCTCTAGTAATGTTCGATTCATGCATTCTACTACCCCATTTTATTGTGGTGTAGATTTGACTGTGAAGTGTCTAACAATGCCTTCATCTTCACAAATTTTTCTAAATAGATCACTTTTGTATTCTCCACCATTATCTGTATGGAGACGTTTGATCCTTTTGCTAGTCTTGAGTATCCATCATCTTTTTCCATTTGAGGAACATTTGTCTTCATCGGATATACCCATACTCTCAGGGAATAATTATCAACAAAGGTTACATAATAGTGTTTCCCTCCTAAAGAGCTTGTTTCAAAGGGTCCTCACACATTAGAGTGAATATAATCCAAAATACCCTCAGTATTATGGACCATTGTTCCAAATTTCACCCTTATTTGTTTTCCTTTGATGTAATGCTCACAGAAATCCAATTTGCAAGTTGTTTTATGAGTAGATTGAAGGATTTTTCATCTGCATGCCCTAAACGCATATGTCATAGCCTAATTGCTTCTAACTCCTGATTATCTATGGATGTTACTGAAGTTATCCCTATAACTGTACTGCTTGAGTGGTGATAAAGATTGTTATTTATTCGAGTTCCCCTCATCCCCACTCGTATACCAGAAATGACCTTCATTAATTCATCTTTTTCTCTTATTTCAAACCATTTTGCTTCTAAGGTTCCGACAGATATAAGATTCTTCATCAATTTTGGTACATACCGAACACCTGTTAAGGTTATGATTAGTCCATTCTGATTTCGCAAGCGAATTGAACCAATCCCATATGTGGTAAGAGGAATATTATTTTTTGTATAAACAATTTCACCCTTTGTTTCTTTACAATCGAAGAACCAACCCTTATGAGAACACATGTAATAACTACAAGCAGAATCAAACATCCATATTTTAGAAGCACTGGCTGATGATGTAGCAAATGAGAGATTGGATTCCACGTCATCACATTCAACTACATTTGATACTAATATAGCCTTTCCTTTGTCTTTATTTTTCAATTTTGGATAATCTTTCTTCCAATGTTCCTTTTCGCGACAAAACGCACACTCATCTTTGCTGATTTTAGGCCTTGACTTGGATCACTTCTTTTTCCCTTACTCTTATTAAATGAATGACCTCTGACTACCAGAGCTTCTGCATCTCCATTTGAACTTCCTTGCTTGTTCTTCTTTCCCAATTCATAACTGTACAAGGCAACACATACTTCACTAAGAGATACATCAGCTTTCTCATGAAGTAAGTGGTTTCGAGAAACTCAAACTCCTCAAGAAGTGATCCCAACAACAGTAAAGCCAGATCTTCATCTTTGAAAGTCCATCCATATTCATCAAATCGGTAACCAATTGATTAAAGCTGGTAATATGACTATTCATAGTGGTACCAAGAGAATAAGTGAAACGAAACAGCCTCCTCTTTATGTGAAGCTTATTTTGATTGCTTCATAAATTTCTCCTCTAGTGCCATCCATAATTTATGTGTAGAGATTTCCTCAGAAAATGCATGCTAACTGATTGATAGTCTTCCAATCTTTCTCCTTAACCTCATCCAGTTTCTGTTCTTCAATGGCAATGTCTAGACCTTGCTAAAAGAGCGCATCTAGAACCTCACTTTGCCACATACTGAAATGGCCCGATCCATAAAAAATCTCCACCGTAAGTTTTGTATTCGTCACAATGGTTCTAGCATAAATGGAAGATAATGGAATGAATTTTCCTAGATTTTCTTCCATTTCGGAAACAACAATTCTTCAATGCGGATGCCAAATAGCCTAAGGAAATATTTTTTGATGTGGAAGATCAGACAAAACTGCAATCATAGAGCATACTAAGAGTAACCCTTGAGTCTGATGCCTTATAGCTTAAAGAAATCTTTTTTGGTTGTGGAAGATCAAATAACACTGCAACCACAGAACATACTAAGAATAATCTTGGCTCTGATACCAATTGTTTCGAAAGCAAAGTTTTTATTCTAGCAAATATAATTTTATAGATGTATATAGAGTGGATTATACATTAAGTCAATTCCAAGGAAAGGTTGGAGGGTCACAAACAGTCCCACTTAAAATCCAATCTCCTTACACAAAGTTTTTCTTTAAATGTAATTTAATAGCACAATACAATACTACAATCATACTCCATAATAGCTATTGAAAGAACATTAAAATAAAGAACACCAAAAATTAACGAGGTTTGGCCAATTATGCCTATGTCTCTGGACACCATCAAAACTTTATTTTACTCAAAAGGACTACAAAATAAAATATTAGAAAATGAAAAAAGAAGAGAATTTCTTTTGAAATGACTAAGCTACAAATTTTCGGATGATTGAACTAGATGGGGAAGAAATCCTTTTATGGCTTGAGGAATGCACACTATCTTCTTGATTTTTCCATGTGGGACAAATTGCCTAAATAATTCTTATATTTCAATCATTGCTTCCATATTTTTTCCATTTGGGACAACAATATTTGCATATATCCCACATTGCAATATTGTTTTTTTTCATCTTTACCATGTAGGACAACATACCACCTAATATTTCCACGTAAAATGAGCCACTTTCTTCAATATTTTATTTTTGGTGTTTTGGCTCATTATTATACTAAATGGCTATTTAAAACTAATACCAGATCCCTCTGCTAATTTTGCAATAGCCAAGTGCCAAATGAGACAGTGATATAGTATCTTTTATTATCTAGTTCTCATAGACAAGATTTGATTTCTGGGGGTTGAGTTGATGTGTCATCCTCAAGTAGTTACATGATGTATCAATTTTCTCTCTATATGTTATGATAGTCTGAGAGCGATCCTTGGCTCAATTGGTTAAGTTGCTCTTTGGCAACTGACAGGTCAAGGATTCAAGGGAATGAAAACAGCCCTTCCACTTAATTCAAGGATGAGGCTATGTTTATTAATAGAAATTTATTTTTTGTCTTTGCTGCATTGCTGTATTGGTACTGTAACTTGAACAAAACTAGCAAAGGACTCTTCATTTTGTCAAATCTAGCTAATATGGCAACAAAATCCTTTTGTCAAATTATTCTCTAGTTTCTTGTGATTTTATATTTTGAACTAACTAGCAAGAAGCTTGAATCTTTCCTATTCTTCTAAATTTCTCTGTTTTGCTAAGTCATTCCAATATTACCTTCTCTTTTGATATTGAATGAGTTTTCTTTCTAATAACTTTTAGGATTCTATGTGTACTTTAGCAGATGACATAGTCATTATCCAAAAGCCAATTCTCTTTTGGCCCTTTTTAATACCTTGCTGTGAACTCAATGAATTTTTTTCAAGCTTTGTTTATTTTGCTTGGCCATTAGCATATAGGAAGAATTGTTCAAACAAAAAAATAGTACCAAGTCCATTTAAGAGTGTCAAATTAAACCTTCGAATGTTTCTAAAATGGTTTCAATACCTACAATATTATCCTTGTACAACAGTAAAAATATTTGATGAAATAATTTTCAATGACTACTGATACTATACCGAAAGTTCATAGACCTTTACTTAAGGTCTATAAAAGAAGATTGAGCCGTGAGGATTAGAGGCGTAATATTAGTAGTATAGTAGCATTGTAGTAGTTATAGTATGTAAGTGTAGTTTGTGATGTGTGTGACGTTTGTGTTGTTGCTGAGCTGGCAAGTGTGTTAGTTTGTTAGAGTTTGTTAGCTGTCAAGTTTGTTAGGGGATTATTAAATAGAAAGAATTAAAGGAGGAGGGGAGGTAGAGAATAAACACATACTTGGAGAGATTGTCGAAGCTGAAGGAACCTTCATCGGTGAGCTTCAATCTCTTTGATTCTTGTTGGATTCTGTTGTGAGTTGTGTTTTCCATTGGTTGCTTGTATCAATTGGCGCCGTCTGTGGGAAACTCACAATAGGATAGAGTATGACTAGGATGGAAACACGAGTGGAGAGCTTGGAGAGAGAAGTTCGTGAGATCGGAGAGGAATTGAAAGGAAGTGTGTCGGAAATTCAACATCAATTTGGTGATGTTAATAAGAGGATGAATTCTCTTGATTCAAAGATTAGTAACGTTGATTTGGCTATTACTAGTATGCAAGCGCTGTTGCAAGAAGTGTTGAAAGATAATCGAAGAAAGGAGTCGATGAAGATTCGTGAATCGACTTCAATCAGAGATTCGGAAGGGAAGAGGAAGGATAATCATGTCGGGAGTAATGTGGAGGACGAGATTTTTAAGGATGAAGATTACCGTAGGAATGCGGAAAATGTGTTTATTCCGGAATTTGATGGAGTTGAACCGATGCATTGGATCACATTAGCCGAGCAATATTTTGAGATCCATAAGACGAAAGAAGATAGGAAAGTACCTTTGGCTGCGATGTATATGAGAGGTAGATCTGTCTACTGGTATAAAATGTTGAAAAGAAGGCTGCCTTACCTAACTGGACTGAATTGAAGCAGGAATTATTGTTGCGATACGGAGGAGCTAGTAATCCGTATGAAAGTCTTTCCACATTGAGGCAAGTGAGTTCTATTGCTAATTACATTGAGGATTTTGAGGCAATCACGTCTCAAGCTCCTGAAATGACGGAACTTCAGTTGTTAGGATATTATCTTGGTGGATTGAGGGAAGATATTTTGATGCGTGTTAAGATTTTCAAACCTCTTTCACTGGCGGAGGCTATGGAGTTATCGGTGAATATTGAAAAGGAACTTGAGTTTGATTCTGGTTCCTTCAATGTTCAGCGGGGGTTCGAGACAGGGAAGCAGTTGCGCCACGATATTTCCCAGGGTAAGGGAGTGTCTGCTGGATTGAGTAGAGGATTTTCAGTGCCGGTTTCGTCTGTGAAACCTACTTCAAACTCTCATACGACAAATTCGTGGCGTATGAGTAATAGCGGACAGAGGAGTGGGACGTGGAGTGAAAGAAAGTTTCCAGGCGTGACAACAACTAACACAGTTCCTAATTCGGATGTAGGTTCTACTTCGGGTGGGAATAATCTTGGAGGATCTCGTGAATTGTCAGGTAAGAATACGAGACAATTTTCATATTCTGAGTATTTGGATAGAAAAAAAAAGGACTGTGTTTTCATTGTGATCAGACTTATAGTCCTAATCACAAATGTCCAAATAAGACATTACGGGTGGTTATTTTGGAGGATGGTCGAGATGCGGTGGCAGATGGTTGGGTGGAAGTCCATGCGGATGCTCCTGAGAGGCATGGTCAGATGATTGATACTGTGGAATTGTCTTTGTTGGCATTGAATGGGTTTAATGGTCCAAAAACCATGAAATTTCGTGGTCGGTTGTTGGATCAGGAGGTGGTAATTTTGGTTGATAGTGGAGCCAGTCATAATTTTGTTTCTTGCGGATTGGTCCAGCGTTTGGAGTTACAAGTAAGTGCCACTACTACTTTTTCTGTTGTGCTTGGGGATGGTCAGACCATTAAATCTAGTGGAATTTGTTATGGCTTAAATTTGTGTATTGGTGATTTGTTGATGGAGGTCTCTTGTTATGTACTGGAGTTGGGTGGAATTGATATAATTTTAGGAGTGGCGTGGTTACAAACATTGGGTGAGATCAAAGTAGATTGGAAGGAGTTGACAATGAAAATTCCTTATCAGGGAAGGGAGTGTGTTTTGATTGGGGATCCTACTTTGCATAAAGCAAGTGTTTCACGGAAGTCACTTTCTCATTTAGGTGAGGGAGATGAATGTCGTTTGATATGGCTGCGGGGAATGGATGTTCAGCGTGTTGAGGAGGTTAAGGTGGATGCGAGAATTCAGGACATATTACATGAATTCTCTGAGGTGTTTGATAGTAACAATAGGTTACCACCATTGAGGCATACAGATCATAAGATTCCTTTGAAGTCGGGAGTGAGTGCAATAAATGTTAGACCATACAGATATGCACAGGTTCAAAAAAATGAGATTGAAAGATTAGTAAAAGAGATGTTGGCAGCGGGAATTATTCGAGATAGTTCGTCACCTTTCTCAAGTCCGGTTATATTAGTTAAAAAAAAATGGCTCATGGCGATTTTGTGTGGATTATAGAGCTTTAAATGATGCTACAATTCCGGATAAATATCCAATTCCGGTGATAGAGGAGTTGTTGGACGAGTTATATGGGGCAACAATATTTTCGAAAATTGATTTAAAAGCGGGATATCATCAAATTCGAGTTTGTCCAAGTGATATTCCTAAAACCGCTTTTAGAACACACCAAGGGCATTATGAATTTTTAGTAATGCCTTTTGGCCTAACGAATGCTCCGGCTACTTTTCAAGCTACCATGAATGATCTGTTTCGTCCGTATTTGAGAGAGTTTGTTTTGGTTTTTTTTGACGATATTTTGGTGTATAGTGGTGATTTGGATACACATATGTCTCATTTAAGGATTGTCTTACAGCTGTTGCGGGAGCATCAATTTTGTGCTAATAGGAAGAAATGTGTTTTTGGTCAATCTTCCTTGGAATATTTGGGACATATTATTTCAGCTGAGGGAGTGTCCATGGATTCATCAAAAGTTTCTAGTGTTTTAAATTGGCCAATTCCTACAAATTTGAAGTCGGTTCGTGGATTTCTTGGTTTATCAGGCTATTACCGTCGGTTTATTCGTGATTATGGGAAAATAGCTCGACCTTTGACAAATTTGTTAAGAAAGGATGCGTTTGAGTGGAGTGAATTGGCTATGGAGTCCTTCCGCACTTTGCAGCAAGCTTTAGTTTCCGCTCCAGTACTTGCGATGCCTAACTTTGATCAACCATTTGTTATTGAATGTGACGCCTCTGGAACGGGGTTAGGCGCTGTACTTATGCAAAATCAGCGTCCAATAGCCTATTTTAGCAAAGCTTTATCGGATAGAAATCTGGCCAAATCAACATATGAAGGAATTGATGGCTTTGGTATTGTCCATCAATCATTGGAGACCATATCTTCTTGGTCGGAAGTTTGTGGTACGCACTGACCAAAAAAGTTTGCGTTATTTGCTTAGCCAGCGAATTACAACTCCAAATCAGCAACATTGGTTGGCGAAACTTTTGGGATATGAGTTTGATATTCAATATAAGGTTGGAGGGGAAAACAGGGCTGCTGATGCTCTATCCCGTCAATTTGAGGATGGGGAGTTCAGGGAATTTCTGGTCCCATTTGGACTGATATGGATGAAATTAGGAAGGATGTTTTGTTGGATCCGGTGCTGTCAGCCAAGATGCAATTGTTGAAAGATGGTAAAGACGCTGGAAAGGGTTATCACTTAGTGGAAGATACGTTATATTATCATAATAGGTTGGTTCTTCCAGCTAAGTCTCAATGGATTCCACTGTTTTTACATGAATTTCATTCTTCTGTGATTGGAGGCCATGCTGGATATGTTAAAACTTATAGACGTTTGGCTGCTCATTTATACTGGATTGGTATGAAGGGTGATATCACTCAGTTTGTGCTTACTTGTGCTGTGTGTCAACGAAATAAAGTTCAAAATTTAGCTCCAGCTGGTTTTTTGAGTCCACTTCCGATTCCTAAGGCAATATGGGAGGATATTTCCATGGATTTCTTATCGGGTTTGCCTAAGTCGAATGGATATGATGTGATTTTTGTGGTTGTAGACAGATTGTCAAAGTATGGGCATTTTCTGTTATTGAAACATCCTTACAATGCTAAGGTTGTGGCAGAGGTGTTTATGAAGGAAATAGTTCGTCTACATGGGTTTCCTCGCACTATAGTGAGTGATCGGGATCCTTTGTTTGTTAGTGGCTTTTGGAGGGAACTCTTTGCTTTGCAAGGCACTCGCTTGCATTTTAGTTCAGCTTACCATCCGGAGACGGATGGCCAAACAGAAGTCTTAATCGGTGTTTGGAATGTTATCTTCGTTGTTTTGCATCGGAAGTTCCTCGTACTTGGTCTTCTTGGATTTGTTGGGCAGAATTTTCGTATAATACTTCATTCCATTCTTCTGCTGGAATGACCCCTTTTGAAGTGGTGTATGGGCGTCCTCCGCCATCATTCCCTTTATATGTTGCTCGGGAAATTTCCAATCCGACTTTGCGTCAGGCTCTTGGTCATAGGGATGATGTTTTACTGAAATTACAGGCCAATTTGGAGAGAGCTCAGTTGCGGAATGTGAGGATGGCTAATCGAAGGCGTCGTGATATTCAATATACAGTAGGAGATTGGGTATTCTTGAAATTAAGATCTCCTTTACAAGCTAGGTTGGGTGTTCGGTCCAGTTCAAAGTTATCTCCACGGTTTTATGGTCCTTTTCAGATCGTGGCTCGGGTGGGAACAGTGGCCTATCGCTTGCAATTACCTTCTCATTGTAAGCTTCACCCTGTTTTTCATGTATCGTTACTAAAGAAGTCACATGGGACTTTTTCAGTGCTAAGCGAACTTCCTACCGATTTATCGGTGGAATGTGTGAGGAGGAGAGCTATCCTATTCGGATTTTGGGGCGACGGTTTGAGGTTCGCGATCAATTGGAAATTCCTCAGTGGTTGATTCAGTGGTCAGGGTCGTCGCAGAGGAGGCTACGTGGGAAGATGTGGCTTCTATTAAAGTTCGTTTTCCAGATTTTGTCCTTGAGGCCAAGGACTTTCTTCAAGGGGACGGTATTGATACTATACCGAGAGTTCATAGACCTTTACTTAAGGTCTATAAAAGAAGATTGAGCCGTGAGGATTAGAGGCGTAATATTAGTAGTATAGTAGCAATGTAGTAGTTATAGTGTGTAAGTGTAGTTTGTGATGTGTGCGTGGCGTTTGTGTTGTTGCTGAGCAAGTGTTAGTTTGTTAGAGTCTGTTAGCTGTCAAGTTTGTTAGGGGAATATAGATATAAATAGAAAGAATAAGAAGGAGGAGGGAGAAAATCAGTAGAGTAATACATACTTGGAGAGATTGTCGAAGCTGAAGGAACCTTCATTGGTGAGCTTCAATCTCTTTGATTCTTGTTGGATTCTATTGTGAGTTGTGTTTTCCATTGATTGCTTGTATCAACTACACAACTAGAATTTGATGTTTGATCTGTTTCTCCTGGAGAGAGCAGGAAACTAAGCATCTTCTTGACAAAACAGATATGAGCAAAGCTCCCTCAATATTCCTCTCAGGATTTCCTCGGATCCCTGAGAATACATGTTGAGTTGCATCACATGGTAAATGACGGGCCTATCATTTGGTAGTCCAAATTCTTCCTTGGATGTTTCCAAGAAGATTCTAATCACTGGCTTGTTTATTTTTACCTATGTCACTATGTAAGTAGGATTGATCCAAAGTGGGTGCAACAAAGTGGCCTCTATCAGCAACATGTGAAGTGCTTGGATTTTCGTTGCTTTCAGGTTCTGGGAATGAGATTTTTTTTCCTCCCCAGATCAGAAAATTTCTTAACCTGCCATCTTGATGAGTTTATTAATACCAATCATTTTGAGGAGATTAATAATTATATGGAATCAATAGCAGATTATCAAAATGTTAAAACCCTTTAAAAGTTTAAAATTGTCTTGTGCTGTAGTAGTTTTAACTATTAACTCCACTAGGATAGTCCATTAATGCTGATTTCGTTGTTTATGGCCATCAGGGGTCCAAAGCCATGTGCTCTTTGGATGCAGTATAAGGTTAAGATATGCCTATGTCTCCTTCTGTTTGAAAGTCATAGCATATTCCACCAAACTTCTCAAGGAGACGAACTTCTTGGCTTCCATGATATTATTGAATAGATATCTGGAGCAACAGATAATGATATAATATGAGGAATTTTCCCAGGAAACTTTTGGGGATTGAGCAAGTGTGGTAGACTAAGAGGACTGATCAGCTAATAAATATGGTGTAAACTACCATATTCATTACTTATAGCTCTTCCTTACTTACGGACCAAGGCTTTCATCAAGGGCCATTAGAACTTAGTTAATGAGGTAAGGTTGTTAAATTTGTAATTCTATAGAGAATCGTCATAATCTCTGTAAAATTATAGTGTAGAATCGAAATATAAGTTTTTACAATCTATGTAAAATAGTGTTGAAAAACTAAAATATGCAAACAAAAATCATAAAAACCTTAAAATAAACAATAAATATTAAAAAAATTAAAGAAATTAAGTTGCCTTTTTCATAATAACTCATAATCGACATTATAATGTGCACAGAAGATGAGAAGAAGGATAAGTAGAGATGAAATTCTTTTATGATATTTTGTTTGAAAAAGGTTATGAATTGAAGGAGAATTAAATCTTTCAAGTTTCAAATTATCTTAAATTATTCTTGATTATATAAATAGAATCTCTTGTAAACTTTGCAACTAAAATTCAATATAAATGTCAAAGAGGTGAGTAGGGGAAAGTGAGAGAAAACTGGAACGCAAAAAGAAAGATGTAGTGCCCTAAGTAGAATTGGTAAAACTTATTATAAACATAAGACATCAACAAGGCAATGAGTTTGCGTGCAGACCTGGTATAGCTTGTAGGATCGTGCAAGTAAAATCGCAAGACCTTCTATTTTGATACCATACTATTAGCTAGTACCATAACCATAAAAGGTTAAACTTGTATATATGATGTAAAATATTACGTTTATAACCTAACTGGAAATATATGGCCCAAAGGAGTGGTCTTAGAGCTAAATATAAAACCATGAATGAGATTTGTTTCAATATATCCTCCAACTATGTCATCGAAAAATTTATCAATGACATACCTCTAGGCTAACTGTCATTATCTGCATGTAGAACCAAATTTAGTCATTTCAAGCTAGATATTGATGTCTATTTTGATTTTTGTGTAAGACACAATGGTGCGTGACCTTGTAGGAGTACAAACATATGATAGAATGATTCCCTCCCGGTTAAGGGTGCACAGTCATGTGCTTCATGAAGTAAAAGCAAAGTTTATGGTGGCTATGTCTGTTTCAGTTCGGCCGTCAATTTGTGTTCCAGCAATCAATCCTCACATGGTGGATCCCCAGGTAATAATGCCTTATTGATATGGACTTTTATCCCCAAAATACCATGATAAAACGACAAATACACTAGAAAGGTTCTTTCCTTAGGGCCTTTTTGCAAATTAAGCATATTTTATATCGATACTTGACCCAATGTCCTCAAAGGGTACTGCATAAACACCAAAGTTGATTGCCTTCTGCTACCATATTTTTAATGAAATAATGCTCCTTTAGATGCTTGAAAAAAAAGGTAAGGATTAATATGCAGACTTCAAATATCCTTATTGAAGGATTATGAAGTTAATCACATGACAGTTAGCACATGCTTGTAGCATAATATGGATGAAGCAAAATTTTGTGAACCAGACATGCATTGATACAGCATATTATTTCTTCTCGTAATATCATTTCAATCTTTTGATTAACAAACAGTGTCAATCCATGTCAAATCTACATACATCGTTTTTATATAATAGGAGTTGATGCAGCTTAATTACTTTGCCATATTTAATGAGAAATATGGAATTGCATGCAAGTCCTATAACACTACATTTTAACCTAGTAATGGAAGATGAAACTCTTTCTATGTACAATCCATCTAACCTATTTTTAGTGTATAAAAAGATAATAAGTTATATGAACTATCTGGCAATGATGTCATATGATGTACAATGCAGGATATTCATGTCTCCTCGTGGTAAACTCTCATACTAAAACGAAAGGTTTCCAAGACAAGGGTCTATATACACGTTGATACTATCACAAGACAACAAATAATCAAATTCCTTAGCCAGGAGAACTGAAGTCAATTTCCATTCATCATCTTTATCAAGTAACAATCTCTTGGTTACAAATTTTCTAATTCATTTCATGTATACAAGGAAAAACACTAGATAAGAAGTTATAGTTTGAATCTATTCAATGACTAGGCACTATGAATTGGCGATTGATTTGCATCTCTGAAAAGGAACAGGATAATGAGCATCTTCTGTTTGCGATGGACAGAGCTTGCTCCATCTCCTTATATGCACCATGTCGGATAGCTGGAATTATATATTGCATATTAACTGAATCACATGGAAAAACGATTGGACCATTGCTTGGTAGTCCAAATTCTTCCTCGGACATTTTCAGGAGCTCTACGATAATGGGATTATTCAGATAAATTATGGGAATAACAAAGCACCTTCGGTCAACAGAATAGACAACAAAGTGCCCTTTATCAGCCACATATGAAGTCCCTGGACTGTTGGCATCCTCATCTACATTTACTTTTGGAAAGGAAATCCTTTTCCTTCTCATGGCAGCTACTCTCTGCCATTTCCTAGCCATCTTGATGAGTTTCTTTATACTGATCATACTTCCAATGCTTGTGCCTTGCAAGGGAGAAGAAATATTCAATGTTTGATGTACTGAATTTAGGAATGCCAATGCTGTGCTGAACTGAAGGTTGGAAAGACACTTAAATGAAAATACACTAAAAGACAGTAAATTAATGCGACCTTCCTCATGTAGGGGCATATAGGGAACACATAACGTGCTTCTTGCATGTAACATCAAGTTTGGACGATGGCTATTTCCGTTTCTGTTGGGTAGTCAACTCATGCACCAGCAATGAACTCTCAAATGGTGGCACAATGGATATGGACGACATAATTGCAGGAGACAAGAAGACAAATAGGGCTGGCAAACAACGAGTGGCTCACAATAGGGTAGTAGGGTGAAGCCATAATATTAGTCCCACCACAAAGGAAAAAAGTAGTACATGCAGTATATCAGGTAATGATCCTTTAACTTTCCTGCAGTGGCTCATTTCTTGGATTGCAGAATAATGTGGGGTATGGTGCAAAATGGATGCATGGAAAAATAGTCCCCTCACAGTCGAAATTGTTCGGAATGAGGAAGATTTGTCTCTACATTCCTCATGCAACCTTTGATCTATTATTCGCTACGTTTGAATAAAATTCAAACTACAAGTATGCATTGACTTTATTTTTTCAACATGAAAGACTTGTTTTGGTAACTATCCTGGTAAAATATATACCTCATCTGCTCATCATATCCTTAGTTTAGAAACGGCAATTTCCATGCTGGAAAGTATGTGTTAGCAATTGAGATTGTTGGAACTGGATCTTGTATATTAAACAGCTGATATGGTCCTCAAGCATTGTTATTATACAAATTTATTATGGTTTAACATGCACAAAATTTTAGAGGGTTGTAGTGATCTAGCAAGTAAAAGCATGAACAAGCACAAATATTTGTTTTACAGGTACAGAATGCCTATGCTCGGATTTGGAGTAGCATTGAATTGCCTTGAAATGCAAGCACCGTTAGATTAAGAGGGAACCACTATAATTGGAGCAAGGTGGTGAGTGATGAATTTATGCTCTTTACTTTCCATGGTGCAGGAAGTTCTTGGAGAAAAGAAAATTGATATCCACCAAATCTGGTGTCTCACCTCTTCGACAGATAGAGCAAATACTTAGTGTCTTACTTTCTACAAGAAAACAAATAATCTTTTATTTGTAATTATTGATAGACTTCTTTCTTTTTGATCTGCTGTATAGAGTCATAGGATTAAATAACCTTTTTCTTCTTGATGGATCATAGTTTGCACAACTAAGATTGAAAATTGACTACAATTCTTTTATTCATGAAGAGAGTGCAATATGATACTCATTTGTGCAAGTTGAATGGACTACTGGAGGCACCAATCTATAATTTCTTTTATATTTAAAACTGGATTTTCAAAACATCAACTTTCTTATCAAATCACACAAGCTTCATCTTTCATGACTTCATTGGTGGACATCATTGATGTGGCTCTTGCATTTGTGAGTTTTTAATATAAGTTTTAACATACAAGTACTAGAACTAGAAGTTGTAGTCTATAAGGGCTATATCCTTTATGCATCATTTTCTAATTTACGTTCCTCTCAATCTAAAAGGTGGCCATATGGAACATTTTGGATTTGCCTATCCTCAAAGCTTTGTGATTGGTTCTTTCACGCAAATAAATGTTTGGATGCTTACTATCATTCTTTTATTGGGATATTATGTCAACCTCAGGCAATTAATTGCCACATGGTGGCCCCATGGACAGATGATGATATGTGAATACAAAGTCAACCACAGAAATAATGGTAGGTAGGATTATCAAATTATAAGAAAGGGCTCCTTTCCAATGACTGTTGGAACTTCAAGCATATCCATCAACATACAGACTCACCCTGGCTGATACAACTATGGGAGAGATCAAAGACAAGCCAAAATCAAACAATAACCAACAGAGAGATTGAGCTTACCGAATTGGTTCTCTAAGCTCTTACGATCTTGAACTCCAGCTTTCGTATCTTTTTTTTTTTTTTTTCCGTCCTCCCTTCTACTACTAACTATCTCTATTTACTGTTAGACTACTTCTAACTAACACACACACAACACAACTACACAACACACACCAACCTCTAAACTTTCATTCTCATAGGCCTATGTACTCTCGGTAAATCAACCTCAATCAATTAATTGTCACATGGTGGCCCCATGGACAGATGATGATATATGAATACAATGTCAACCACAGAAATAATGGTAGGATTAAGAAAAGTCTCCTTACCAGTGACTTGGAACTTAAGCATATCCATCAACATACTGACTCACCCTAGCAGTGCTTTTGCCTAGCAAGAATCAGTGCTTCACAATATCCTGAGTCTTTTGCCTGGCTCTTACTGCCTTAGGACAGAGGAAATGGTGGCTATCGCATTGGTGTCTTTCAATTCCCCTTGATGGCTACTCTGAATCCTCTGCTAAGAGAGCTCAGCTCTACTTAAGCAACCTCAGTGAGTGTTGAGATTGAATAAGAAGGTCATATGAAGAAAGGGGACATCCTAGTGCTAGCCTTTTCACTGGATAATTGAATATAAGCCCTAGAAAGAAAAAGAGGGTAGAAAGAAAAGTTAACAAAATAAAAATGGAGCGCACCAGTATCTTTCATGTGTTTAACTTAAAATAAGAAATCTCAGAAGGCCTAATAATAATTACTATATAATCTGAGAAGTTTTTGCTCTTTCTTTCATGAAAGAAAGATGGATTTGGTGCCACTTAAATGGATTTCTTTAACATTCCTTAAATGACTAACCATGCAGATTCTTACTTCACCTTGGACTATTTTTGAAAATTGTCTTCCACAACTTTCTAGATATAGCCACGCATTTCTGTAAGCTCCTTCCATTAGATGAAAAATAAGAGCTCCCCGTGAATGCTGCTTATGTGATTAGAAGAATGGTAAATACTTGGATTTTTGTTCTCTCTTAAGGAAAACAATTATAGTTGGAAAAAATGAAAGTAAATTTATGCTTGCTAGTGTATGTTAATAGTATATCACTGGACCTTACCATGGAGTAATAAAAACAGTTGTCTGAGCTTTCTTGCAGTGTCGTGAGATATCTGATGTAGGATGTTCATGTCTATTGGTTGCAGGGTTGAGACAAATGAACTATATGCACATCTATTGATATTGCTAAAGTTTAGCTCCACAATCTTCTAATCTAAAAGCTTAAACTTGTAGCTATGATGTGAGCAATTATATTTATAGGCTGGGACTTTTACTTTGATAAAGGCCTATCAAGTAGATAACTTAATTTTATTGGGGTTATAATGAGTATGTAAAGATTCAAACTCATAACCTCTTACTCTAATACTATGTTAAAAGTTAGTATTACAGCCATCTAATCTAAAAGCTTAAACTTGTAAATATGGTATGAGCTATTATATTTTTACTTAACAGATATTTACTTCTGACAAATAGCAGATAATGAACCCTCATGTAAGGACTGAAGTTAATTTCCATCCACCAATGGTGTCATTTTACAATCTCTTAGTTACAAAATTTCTAATATTTCCTGCATAAAAGAAAGGCACTAAATAAGAAGTTATAATTTTAATCTATTCGGTGACCAGGCACTATGAATTGCTGATTGATTTGCTTCTCCATGAAGGAACAAGATACTGAGCAGTCCTAAATGCAGTGGACAGAGCATGCTCCATCTCCTTACAAACACCACATTTGATCACTGAAATTATATATTGCATATTAACTGAATCACATGGAAAGATAATTGGACCATCGCTTGGTAGGCCAAATTCTTCCTTGGACATTCTCAGGAGCTCAATGATAACAGGATTGTTCAGATAAATTATAGGAAACATGAACCGCTTTTGATCAACTGAGTAGACAACAAAGTGGCCTTTGTCAGCCACATACAAAGTTCCTGGACTGGTCGCAGCCTCATCAGTGCTTTCTTTTGGGAAGGAAATCCTCTTCCTTCTCATGGAAACTATCCTCTGCCATTTCCATGCCATCTTAATGAGTTTCTTTGGACTTATCATACTGCCAATGCTTGAATTTTGTAAGAGTACAAAGCTTTTCAATGTTTTTAAGAACTGAATTTTGAAACGCTAATTCTGTGCTGAACTGAAGATTGAAAAGAAACCTAAATAGAAACACATAAGAGGGCAGAAAATTAATGAAACCTTACCCATGTAGGGGCATCCAGGGTGCCCATCCATGTGCTTTTTGCATGATACAAATTTTTAGGACAAAGTCTATCTCTTTCTGTCAGGTAGTCAATTTATTTACCATCAGTGAATTCTGAAATGGTGGCACATTGGATATGGATGACTATCTGTAATGATCTCTAGACACAGGAAGAAAAGGACTGAAAGGAAAAGAATTCAAAGTAGGCCACCTTTCCTAGGAAATTTTTTCATAATTGCAGGTGACAAGATGAAGACGCTGAGAAACAATTGTCTTAAAAGTATGGTAGTGGGGTCAGCCTGAAGCAAAAAAAAAAAAAAAAAAAAAAAGTATATGCAGTACATGTAAGTAATAATGCTTTAATTTTGCTGCAATGGCTCATTTAATGAGCTGACACAATAATGAGGGGCATACCGCAAAATCAATGCATGAAAAAATTAGCTCCCTCAACCTCAAAAGCATTTGCAAGTGGGGGAAGACCTGACTCTATATTCCTTGTTCAGCTACTTACTATTAGCTCCTTTTGGATGAAACTTAAATTACCAGTATGCAAATTTTTTTTTTTTTTTTGGGACATGAAAGACTTGTTAATAATTTTTTTTGGGACATGAAAGACTTGTTAATAATTCATAGATACTTATTATATCCTTGCTCAGAATAGGCAATTGCGATGCTGGCAAGTTTGTGTTTGCGGTTTAGAAATATTTAGACCAGTTCCTGTAAATTATCAAGCAATACAATCCTTAGACATGTTAGTATTTGAATTTTCCATGGTGCATCACAACCAAGGAAATTGATAAAGTTTCCTACGATCTTATTGCAAGAACATGACTAAACATAAATATTTCTTATTCAAAAGTAAAATGGCAATGCTTGATTTTGAAGTTTCAATTATTTGCCACAAGATGCAAGTTTCCAAATTAGTTGTGATTTGAAGAAGGTATTGTAGCATGTTAAAATGATTTAGTTGCTTTAGTCAAACGACTTTTTGTACTTTGTATGGACATTATATAAAATAATATCATGTTAGGGTTTGTAAGATTCCAATCCTTTTTTTTATCAAAACAACAAGGCATCAAAGTAAGACATCATAAGTTCAAATCTTACATGGTCATTTCACTTCATTCAAATTAGTCATTCACTTGATGAGCTTCAATTAAAAAAAGTCTCATCCTACAGTAAATGGAGTAACAAGCAATAAATATAAAAGCTTTTGCCATATGTATAAATGTAAACTTTTAGCTAGATAAGTTAATATGTGGTAGTATCCTTAACACAGTATTTAGAACAAAACGAATCAATTGAAAATTCATGAAATTATGGTTGACAAGCTGCTCACAGTAACACTTTCTGCCATTAGAGTAGATTTAGCCGAACCAACTATAACCCAAGCAAGATGGTTGGTGATGAATTTATGCTCAAAAATTGCTATCCAACCTATCCAGTCTTTGAGAGTTTCAACACAGTTGTCCTGCAATTACAAAGCATTGAGACTGTTCAAAGTCCAAATTTTCATGGCCTGTGGCATAGAGGATATCACCCTTAGAAACTTTTAAACTCTAGTTCTAGTATAATGTATGCTAAATTTTTAGACGAAAAAAAGTCGTACATATAAAAATTAGATCAGTGTACACTTACAAAATCATAAGAAGATACTTCTCACGTGATTTAAATGATGACGCGATGTTGTCAAATTACTAATTTCATACTGAAAAATACACTAAAAAGTAATGTTTCTTGATAGTCCATTCACTTGCATAGATATAACCCAAGCTGCCAAAGGAAGTGGAATCAGCATCATACTGCACTCTCTTCTTCTTTTCAATTGAATTTATCTTATGCTATCATGTAGAAGGATCAAGATCTTCATAAATAAAAGAATTCTACCACTTTTCATGCTTACATGTGTAATTACAATGCATCAAGAACAAAAGGGTTCTCTAATCTTATTTAAGCTTTTAAATCAAATGGTTGTAATACTAATTTTAACATAGTATCAGAGCAGGAAATCATGAGTTATCCATTAAAAATCAAGTCGTTCACTTGATGAGGTTTTGTTAAAGTCAAAATCCCAGCCCACAATTGAGGAAGAGTATTATAGAATAAATGTAATAGCCTACACCATACCTATGTGCTTAAACTTTTAAATTAGATTGTTATAATGCTAACTTTTGCAGTCTATACAAGATTAAAAAAGAAAAATGTAAACATCAGTAATTACTACAAACTATTGCAGAGGAAGAAATTAAGCATCTGCTGTTAATAAAGGACAGGACCGAAGCTTTCTCCATTCTGGAGCTTCATCTTCCGCGATCACTTTGATTATGTACTGCATGAAAATTGCGTCACAAGGCAATACAATTGGTCCATCCACGGTTAGTCCAAACTCTTCCTCAGACATTTTCAAGAGCTCTCTTATTATGTTATGATTCAGATATCTTAATGGGAACACCGCGCGCTTCTGATCAGCTGTATATACAACAAAGTATCCTTTTTCAGCCATATATGAACTCTTGGAACTGCTCTCATCATTGCCTTCAGTTCGAAATGAGATGCTTTTTCTTCCCATGGCTGCTATTTTTTGCCATTTCCTTGCCATTTTGACGAGCTTCTTTGGACTGATCATTATTGCCAGTATTGTAGTATAAAGGAGGGCAACAGGGTGCTAAGTTTTTTCTTGTTTTTTGATCACTTGATTCTGAAAATTTTTATGTTGAGTTAATCTGGCAAAATTTGAGACACTTATATAAACTATATCTCACAAGACATAACATTACTTAGGTCCTTCCTAGTCAAGGGGTACACAACCATGTGCTTCTTGCATGCAAACAACTGTTGGGAAGGTTGCTATGTCTCTTTTGTTGGGACGTTATTTTATCCTCAAGCAATTAATTGTCACATGGTGGCTCTATGGATAAAGATGTTGATATGTCAAAAATGGATGTTTAGCCACAAAATTAATGTTAGGAATGTGAAATTACAATAATGAGTAGCGTTCTATATGTTGCAATTAATTTTGGAAAATTATCGATCAAATATTTATTTGAGTTAGCCAGGTAGAACTAAAAAAAATACGTTCATGTTGTTTTACTAAAATTGCTTACATGCATTAGGATTGGATCTACATTTAAGGATGTTTTGATACCACGACCAAGATTTTTTATTGCTATGTCGCTGTCGGATGCTTTATTTTTCCTCCATTTTCCTAGAGTTTGGAGAGGGAAATGAAGAATATGGCTAGAAGCAGCTTTCTTTTTCCAGAATTTCCTCAAGTCAAAGCTTTGGCTTAGAGAAACTTTTTAAACAATAACAAGAATTAGGAAGCTGATAAGTATTATTGTATATTCTACTTACATAAGGATAATCTAGTCTTTCACCCATTACAATATAGATCAATAGAGTTGTGATGTTCCTTTTACACTTTAAAATTTAGATCAATAGAGTTGTGATGTTATATAAGGGAAAAAGGAAATTAATATTCCTATTTTTGAAAAAAATTACAAAAATGGTATTGAGATGAAAATAATCTCAGATTTAAGCAAGTTTATCTCGTCTCTTCAAGAGAAGAGGATGTCATAACCTCGTTTCTTTAAAAGACAAGGTTAGAGTATTTGCAATAACCCCTCTCCCCACTTGCTTTTAGTTATTCATTCCTGAATACATCAGTAAAACTATACAATTACAACCTGTCAAAATCTATCATTCTAAACAATACAACCTCGTTAGAATCTATCCATGATAGTATTTCCAAACTCAATCTCTCACCACCAACTAAAAAAAAAAAAAAAAAAAAAAAAATTCACAAAACATAAAATTTAAAATGGTTGCGCTGTTGTTAAACTCATTACATCAAATGTGCATATATAATGTTACATACAACCATCATAAAACTAAAGCAAAACAAATGATAAAATCTAATTTACTCCAAGGAGCTCCGTGTCCCTTATCTCTGCTTAACAAATGTACGATGGAAGGGTCTAATTTGATCCAAAGTCTGCTAGAGATGCTTCATAGATGGATCAACCTGTGTAAGTGCGGCATCCCCATCCCATCTCCACCACCAATACTTTAATCTAGGTGAGACTTTCTCCCATCTCATCTGACCATGATTGTTGCCTCTTATGTGGAGCCGAAGGGTATAGACCTTTGTATATGAGCTATCAGGCATTGAGGTGTCCAGCTAATGAGCATATGATAGACCAAGCTCATCATGTTGAACATATGATTGACCAGGATCATCATGGTGTACATGTAGGGGTGAAGGCTCATCTCTAATATTTGTGGCTCTATATTGGCCTCATCCTCACTCTTGACCCCATCCCTACCCACGCCTTTCCCTATGTGGTTTGCATCTCTATGCTAGTTGAAGTTGTGGGGCATCCTCATCACCAATGATGTCAGGTGCTAGTGTTGGTGGTAGTAGTGGAGTTGTTGCTGCTAGATCATTGATATTGAGCCTCATGAACTCATCCACTACTCGAATAACATCTTGTGTAGTGGCATGAGTATCCTCTGATAGCATGTTGGGGACTTGATAAATGAAATCAGCTTGCAATTAACATTGAGCATCTAAATTAGGAAATAACAAACACAATATACATCCATATGTACCACATATATTCATTTAACTTACCATGTAACGTATAATGGGTCTTGTAAGACTGATCCAACGTCTGGTGATCTGATTATACCAATAATAGTAATCTTCAGATGTACCGTCGGGGATGTCTGGCATGTTCACAACTCGATTACGCCTATCAGCCCAATCTGCAAATCGACCCAGTGTGCTCTGCCGCTCAATTCCACTTGGTATGCCCTTCAAGTTGATCTCATGTAATGCTATCATATTAGAGGGGGTGCTAGGATCCCTTCGAAACCTTCAAGCTGTTTGAGAACTCTATCTAGATAGTAGTGCTCGATAATGTAGAAGTACACTAAAGGAAGCCGTGCTCGCCATACATCTTTGCCTGATTGGAAATACTTAGGTAGGTCATCCATGATCTCAAAATATGGCTCCTAAATAACCTGAACATGAAAAAAAACAAGCATTGTATAAGCAACATAACGAAAGTGTAATAAAAACCATATTTTGATTTACAAAAAATGTAACTATTTGGAAAACATAACTATTTGAGGACCTATTGATCTGTGGATCCCCTATACTTGAATAACACATGTGTGGTGCACCAAGTGACATCAAAAGTAACTCTCTATCTAGTATCTGATGAGAGGGTTCCTTGTGGTAATTGATGTGATCTAGCGACATATGGAGGCAATATATGGGAAGTGCTCTTAGACCCAAATTTGCAGAATGACAAGAAGTCTTGCTATGTCACTCATGTTAATGTGGGACGCCATGTAAAGCTGTCTGTAGAACCATGACAGGCAAGTTGCTCCCCACACACATTGCCCTGCTAGCTCAAAGTCGTCAAATAGAGAGAGTTATACCTGACATGAACAAGATTCATCGATTTATCCCCAATGTTGTACATTAACAGTAGTAACTGCTACGACAAACCTACCATTGAATCATTTCCATCTTTATCATAGTCGTCATTAGATTCACTTATTGATGAGTCTTGCATCGCATCAATATCATGAGTATAGCTCTAATCAGGTGTACCCATTTCAAATTTATTCATCTCGACTTGTGTGCTAACTATTGTCTGAGTGGGATTGGAGTTCTCATATGCTAACACTTGGCTACCAACATTTTCATCAATGCCCATGTCACCCACAAGAACCTGTACCACTTCCTTTTCAAATATCTAGACATATATAACCATTGACCCTTTTGTGTACACCAACATTTCCTGTGCAGCATCATCATCAATTACTAGAATAACATCATAAAGTAGTATCCTATCTCGAATAGCTACCCTTTGATACAACTCAACCAGATGCATACACATATTTACCTTAAGTCTACTATAAATGGTGTTTAGTATTTGCTCATGTATGGAGTTCCTACTAACACTGACCACTGCAATTAGCCACCTATCATAACCAAAACCTTCATTCTCTTCCACAATATTGTTATGAGCGTATAATATAAACTTGACCTTATCCATTTTCTCATCTACCCTGCCAACTCATAAAACATAGGTTGAATGGATAAAATGTGATCATAAGTTTTGAATTGCACTCCCTTAATATCGAATATGTTTACCAATGCTAGTTCATCCATCTCATTCTTATTAAAATATTTCATTGATATATGTTCTAACATCATCAAACATGATCAAGGTATAAAACATATAGTAATATATGATTTTATAATTTGATTCTTAAATTCTAAAAGTGTACAGTAAGATCAAAATTACAGCATACAATGTCCACTTCGTAGCATCAATAAAACATACAATAATCATGAAAATCACGTTACCCCTCTACAATACAACTCATGTGACAAATAACATACAATGTTGCTTCAACATTTGAATAAAAAACATCTAACAACATACGCAATACTCAAAAGTCTACATTGTAACATCAATAATCGTGAAAAAATGAAGTGACAAGCTTAAGAAGCTTACTTATGAAGTTTGGTGCATCCTTAATAATTGAAGGGTTATTCGGTTGATTTTTGCACAAATTGATGTCTACATGGCGTTTGGTGATCAAAATTAACCAAGAACACGTGCCAATTTGATAAAAAAACAATGCTACAATGGAGGAAAATTAAGGTTAAGGTTTTTGGGTAATAGAAATTTGGGAATAGACACGAGTGAAATGGGGAAGAAGAAGAAGAAGAAAGACGTGGGCAAATATTAGCCTCATCAACCTCGTTTCTTGAAGGGACGAGGTCATTAGTGTCTGACCCCATCTCTTCAAGAGATGAGGTCATGTTGCCTAAAACTGAGATTATTTCCATATTTTTGTAATTTTTTTAAAAATTGGAATATTAATTTCCTTTTCCTACTATATAATTGTACTTTTACTCTTTGTAATTATCATCAATTCAATAATACAAATCACATAATCACATTTCATAAGATGGTATTAGAGCACTAAGTTGATCTTGAAAGAAAAAAAAAAAAACTCACTATCAATTGCTCTACTTGCTAGATGATGGAAGTGTAAGGACTTGACTTATCCTACATATAAAATTCAAGCAAGTCAAATCCCTGGCCACGTATGATACATTAAGTATTATATGCACAGGTCTCATTGAATGATATGTTTATGTTGAACATTGCTAACAAATTATAAACTCTGAAATCATATAATTATAAGGCTTCCACAAATGATATATTTATTGTGAACATTTTCTACTCGTTTTTAACTATCTAAAATCGTATAATTAAATTTGTTAATAACTAAATTTAGCAATGGTGAATTAAACTTTATAAAAAACATTTTATAGATTTCTACTCTAATCAGAGCAAACCAACTCTTTAAGAAACAAAACTTTTCAAAATCATTTTATAGTCTAACTTTCTAAGAAACAAAACTTTTCAAAAACATTTTATAGTCTACTCTCATGAGTAGATCAACAATTACAAATATATGAGCACCGCCAGGCCCTTTAAAAGAAAATGCAAATTCAATATATAAATCCAACTCTTTAAAATAAAACAAGACAAAATAAAATAAAATATATCCATGATCCTAACTCCCTTCACGGTCCTAATTCCCTTCACTCTCCAATAAACTCTTCCGGATTTGTCTTCTAAAACTCGAGACAACATCATCAACAACATCACCATCTTCAATCATCACATTCATCTTCATCAACATCATCAACTTCATCATCACCACCATCATCAACACAAAACCTGCAAAATGACAACAACAACAATAATGAATCAAAGCTCAATACGATAGTGACACAAACACGTACGGAATGACACACAAGCCTAGCTAAATGCAATGCAACAAACAACAAGTTATTATCTTTCATTTAAATAAAACAAGCAACACGGGAGCACTCATACTCTGGAACAATCATGTGAATCTGGAGGTCTTAAGTAATAACAGACGCTTAGGGAGTTGGTATCGACAGCTCGGATACCTATATCTCCTATATGATATAACCAAAAAAGAGAAAAATAGCTTCATCCAGGAGTCACAGCTATTACATACTCTTTACTTAAAACTTAGTCCATAGCATCACTTAATTCAAGCAGTCTCATAAACGTGAACTAAATCATGTTACATCACGTCAAGTTTAAGCAAACGTTACACCGATACTGTTTGCCGCATCAACTACCTACTGAGCCACTTATGAATCACTATTACATGATGGTGTACCGTTATATCATGATAAACATCATTGCTTCATGATAAGGAGGTGGCCTAAGTGTCTAACTACCGTACCTCGCTCGAGATAGGGTTGTCGCTTCCTAGACCGAATTTAACGACACAAGCACAAGCAACACTCGATTATTAAAGCCCTCTTTAAGTTTTAATTCATTTTAGATATCTATCCTAGCATACAACACACAAGTTACTATGTATTTTAATAACTCGAAATCTAAACAGAGACAGAGGGTATTTCAGGATCCATATCAGAAGATAAACCAACCATCCATATATCTATTCAAGAATTAAACTCATATAAGCAATTTAATTAATTATCTATTTATATCAAACTCATATTTATTATCCTATTTGATCATACACTAAATAGGAACCTCGTTATTGCTACGAAGATCGCCCTGCCAAAATATGAATAGTTCTTATTTATCTATCGAATTATTTCTTTTTTCTTTGTTTATAGTCTCTTATTACAAAAGCATCAACAAAGTATTCATATATAAAAACATTCATTTCCTAGGTAAACATACATTTGAAACAATATATTCCCCATGTTATCTATGGTTTATCCTCATTTATCATTCTAAGCCAATTATTAGCTATCAAACCTATTTTAACTTAATCCTAACTAAATTGATTAAAGTTAATAATTTAATCCAATTACTAAGCTAAGATAATTAAACTTAATCAATCTAATTTATTTTAGCTTATTCAATCCCATTTAGTCAAGTTGAACTTAAGTTTATTAACTAAATTTATTTTATACTTAGAAACTACGTGAACTCAGATTAATTATTAATCTACAAATTATCCTAGCTCATTCTTAATTATATCCTTCAACTAATATAACATATTAATTATCATTTATCTATTTCATTTTAGCTCAAAAAGATTCATTTTATACTTAACTACATACACTTGATTAGTAAACATAAGTTTTCAACTTTGTTTGTTTATATAGTAGCTTGAAACAAATGAAATTTAAGCCTTGATACTTTTATATTTTTCAAAACCTTGAAATATGAAATTGTAGATCTCTTTTTAAGCTTTCCGCAGCATTTTGAATACCACAATCTGAGTTCAGATGAAAAAGTTATGATCAAAATAGTGTTGTTACTAGAGAGAAGCACGGACAGATAAATCACCCCATGTTATAATCATGTTGTTACTGAAAAACTTGTGTTCTTTGAGTTTTTGAGGTTAGAGAGAAGCATGGGTAGATAGGGAAGGCCGTGTATTGGTCGTGTTTCTCCTTGAGTAAGTTAAAAACATGTGTTTTCAAGGAGCAGCAAGGAGCACAGCCCAATATAAGGCCCCGTGTTTATCTCGTGCTCTTTGTCATGTTCTTTGTTTAGAAAACTTTACTTGTTTTTCAACTTGTTTTACCTAATTTTTTATTATATAACATCTTGTATTCTACATACAAGCCTAGAATCATCATCTCTAATATCTATATTCATGTTTTTACTTCATATTCCATCAAAACCACTCCACCAACTTCTAATCTACACATACACATAACACAACCTAAATCCTAACTCACATGCTCATATATTCATTATTCACCACCGTCATCACAATTTCTACTTACATCTAACTTCAAGACATCATATACATGTAATAAGAAAAATGAAAATAAGAAAAACAATACCACTTATCTTTTGACAAACACATGTAATTGGATCTTCTTTTCTTATTATTGAGCTACTACCAACTTCATTTCCTTTTCCTATCTCATCTTCTAACTTTGATTTCCCTTTTGATCCTTTTGAAATTGAGATTTAAAGATGATTTTGAGAGATGTAAGGGAGAAAAGAAGAGAAAGAGAAGATAAAGAAAAGAGAGAAAGAGAGAAATGAAAAATGAAAAGAAAAAGGAAGAGAAAAAGAAGGTGGGAGGAAGAAAAGTGAAAAGGAATGATAAGGATAAAATTATGATAGTTTAGGATAAAGGTGTTAGATTTGGAAATTTTAAATCAATATCTTTTGTTCTAGGAGTATTTAGAGGATGATTTAAAAATTAATAGGTTAGAAATTAAGGATTTAAAATAAGAACTTAATTTAAATCAAATTGATATTCAATTTGAGTTAGGCTTAGAAACTGATATTTTTAGATAGGCAAGTGATTTCAAAATTGATGGAGATTAAGGATATGAACTTTTAGGCTAAAGCTTGGGGATTTAAGAATCTACTAAATATTTAAACAACATGTTTAGGGGTCTATGAATTCAAATCTTAATTTCAAATTAGTTAATTACCAATTTTAATTATGTCAACTTGTCTAATTACATCCTATCATTCACTTGATTCATTTAATCTATCTTAACTCAATTTCTAACTTGGGTGAAGGTTTAGGGTATTTAAGGAAGTATCTTTGCACTTTAGCCATTAGAAATCATCGACTTTGGAATAACATGAATTTTTTTTCATTCTTCCTGACATCCATTGCTTTATTGCCAACATCAAATCTAAAACCACTCCAAATACCTACATCTATATCAATGACAACAACCAAAGCAAACCTCCTTCTTTATTGTAGATTGCTCCATTAAAATCCAAAAGCCCCAATCTAAGCATACGCTACCAACAGTGACCCTACAACAATAAAACCACCATGGATACGACAAAATCCACTATCATTCAATCCCTTCTCCACCATTGTTGACACATCAAACGAGGCCGCACTAACGCATCTATCACCTTGTCCTCATTTTCTACCTCAAACACTAACTCAATCGAACCTCTCACCTCAACACCATCATCTATTACCAATCCATTCCCTACTGACTCTAATGCCGCTCTACATCCGAGCCACCACTATCCCAACCCACTTCCAATGTTAACCTATCCATCCCTGTCCCTTCCTTTCTATTCATCCGTCTCACCTCACTTTACAATTCACTACTTCTCCTTACTTTATTGTTCCACGCACATACCCTCTCTATCCTCTCAATACTTGTCCTCTAATACACTACCTATCAAATCCTCCACATATATACATTTTCTTCCTTCAACCCCTTCACTGCTCTTACACTTAGCAACATCTCCAATGTTGATACTATGAAATTATCCAATGAAAATTATTACCTTTAGTCATCTATAATGACCTCTTTTCTTGTTTCCATGGATTTATACAAACATGTTGATGGCACAATTACTACATTAGCTCAACAAATTCTTCACCCCATTAGTGCTTCTAAGTTCTAGATCCCCAATACAACCATTGGTTTCAGATCAATCACATAGTCCAAGCTTCAATCCTTGCCATTTCAATTTCTACCGACATACTTATGTGATTGACGACATCATGGCTGCTAAGACATCTGGACATCACTAAAATAGTTTTTTAGACAATTGCATGGTCGTGAAATGGAATTAAAACAACGCCTGTTGTCCCTTCAATTAAACAATTCTTCTATATATAACTATCTCTATGAGCTCGAATCTATTGTTGATCAACTTACGTCAATCAACAAGGCACTTAGCTCAACAGCTATCATTACCTATGCATTTCGAGGTCTCCCTCAAGGATATGATGCTTTAGTCACCACTTTAACACATTCTCTAGTTCTGCTCACCTTTAATAAAGTTCGTGCGAAATCACTCAATTAAGAACAATGGCTTAAATGCTATGACATCGAGGACTCACTAGCCTTTACTCCCACTGCCCTTATCACTCAAACTTCTTCTTCCTATGAGGATGCTCTAGACCTAAGAGGCGAGATTACTTCAGTGGCTACTCATACTTCCTTCATGTCCACCATAATGTACACTTCTCTCTAGTCAAGGTCCACTCCCTGGTGACTTTCTTTATCAGGCTCAATCCATCACTCTAACTCCACTCCTCAGATGACATGTAAAAAATGTGGAGGCCTAGACATTTTGCCCTTCAATGTTACCATAAGTTTAACGAATTGTATGCAAATGTGCCTAATCTTTCGCTATCCTATCTATTGGTGAGTTCACAATGCTGTCTGGTACCTTAACTCTAATGCCACACACCATATGATTCAGATGTATGTATACTCACTGATTTGAAACCATATGTTGGTTTTACAAGGTTTTTGTGGGTAATGGTGCATCACTACCTATATCTCATATAAGCAGTCTCACCATTTGCACCCATGGTCGTAATCTTCACCTAAAAAAGGTTTTACAAGTCCCCACTCTCACACATAATTTATTGTCTATCATTAAGTTGTGTGAAGATAATAACTGTACCGTTACCTTTAATAACTCAATTTTTCTTATTAAGGACTTTAGATAGGTAAGATCCTTCTCCAACATCCAACTAGGCATCCTCTTTATCCTATCAAGCTTGCACTCATTCGGTCTTTTCAATCTCTTCTTGTGTCTATGGATGTAACCGGGTAGATCGTTATAGGGTACCCGACCCGCTAAAAACCCTATAGGGTTTCGGGTCGGGTTTCAAGTCAAGCATATAAACCCAAAAAACTAACCCGACTTGATAAAATTAAAAAAAAATCAAAATATTAACAGTAATACACATATACACACACAGTCCTTCCTCAACCTTAGCCGCATTTCATATAAATTCATAGAACACACATACAATACTCCATAAAATTTAAAAAAAAGTTCACTTGTGCCATTGTCCTCATCCATGGATCGTCTTTAATTATTTTTTGAAATTGATGGGATAAAGTTGTTGAGCATTTGAATATTATATCTACTACTGAAACTTATCTTTAAAATCCACGCACTTAGTTTTTGCGTGCTTTAAATTCGATGATTAAAAAGTTGTCAGAATGTTATATATATATTTTAATTTCAATTATTTCACACCCTCGTATGGAAACTTGCAATTTGGATGAATTCTTATGTCTTTAGCTTGTTATAATTATTTTGAAAATGGTGGTAGTTAGGAAATGTAATCTATGAATTTAAAAATCATGCAATTATAAGAAAAATTATCTAAAGAAAAAAGTTGATACATTTATTTTCAATGTAAACTTAAAAAAAAAAAAGCAACACTTGTATTATCGAGTCGGGTTGGGTCGAAAGCGGGTTCGTCATTATTAAGTCAGATTAGGTTCGGGTTTTGCATGACTTGTCCCAAACCCGCCTCGGTTGCATCCTTACTTGTGTCAGCTATTCATTGAGAAATCTAGCATTCTTGACTATGTCATCCTTATATTGAAGTCCTCAATAAGTTAGTTCATCAAACAATCAAGTCAAATCTTTATCTACATCCACCAGTCTATGTCAGTCTATTGCATTGGCAAGTCCACCCATTTCCTATTCATCCAATCATCTAAATGAGCACATAAGCCTTTAGTTTTAATTCATTCTAACGTATAGCCATCACTAGTTAGATCAAACTTAAGCTTCCATTATTATGTAATTTTTGTTAATGATTGTATTGGATACACATGGATTTTTCTAATGCATAATAAAAATGAAGTTCTCTCTCACTTTTAGCATCTTAAATCTCTAGTTGAAAGCTCCTTCTCCAATTATATTAAAATTTTGGATTAATTACAAAAACATGATATGTGTTTTGACCAATTTGCAAATACATGGCCTGTGTTATCTTTTTTGACAAATAGGTGACCCGAGTTTCGTTTAAAAGTGTCAATATTATTAATAAATTTAGAAAGACACATGCCAATATTTTATTGGTCACAAAAATTAATTTTATATTTTTTTCAATTTTCTAATTTTCAAAAAATAAATTTTAGTATTTTATTTATTTAATTTTATTATTTTTTTATTACATTATTTTTGTTAGACCAATAAGACTCTAACACATTTTCTCTAATAATAATTAATAACATTAACACTTTTTTATAAAACTCGGGTCACCTGATTGTCTAAAAAGATAACACAGGTCATGTGCTCGTAAATTGCTCGTAAATTGCTCAAAACACAGGTCATGTTTTTATAATTAACCCTAAAATTTTTCATCGTGGTGGTAGTGGTGAATTTATTAATTAGGCTCTTACTACTTTTATTCGTGATCATGGCATATGCCTCAAATTATCCTATCCTTATACTACCCAACAAAATGGGATAGCTGAGCATAAACATCGCCATATCATTGATCTCGCTTAGTCTACATGCTTACATGCTGGCCTACCAATCTCTTATTGGGTTAATGCTGCTCTTACTGTAGTGTACACCATAAACCACCTTCCCTCAGCAACTCTTGATCAAAAATCACCATTTGAGCTCCTCTATAACACTTCCTAACTATTAGTTTCTTTGCACATTATGTTGTCTTTGCTTTATAAACCTCACTCATTGACCCATGCATAAACTCTCAGCTCGATCTACTCTCTACATCTTTATCGATTATTTTACCCACTACAAAGGCTATTGCTATCTTGACCCTGTCTTTGGCTAAGTTCATATTAGCTGGCACGTGGTTTTCTATGAATAAGACTTTTCTTACACCAAACTTGTCTCTTCCTTTAACTTAGCAAATGAGACCACCATTTCCTCTTCCACTTTCACACTCACTATACCTAGCTTATCTTCCTCACCCAATCTCCTACAACCTCTTCCACATCCATCTCATACCCAAGCTCGAACCCTGCTGCCTCAACTATAACATTGTTAGAAAATACCCATTATCACTACTACTAGGCCTACTCTTGCTACTTATTTGCCAATTATTCATGTTTATTATCGCTTAAAACAGCCTCTACCCTTATCATCTACCTCACTTGCCCCAGCTAATCCTCCCTCCACCTTTATGGTTGATCCTTCCACTTTACCCTCTTCTACCTCTTCATAGGGCATCTTACCATCACCTCATGCCACTCACTCCATGCATACACATTCCAAATCTAGTCTCACAAAGCACCACATCATTCTAAACCTCAATACCCATTCAACAACATCTAAACCTCAAGATTACACCATTGCTCTTCATGATCCTACCTAAGTTACAGTCATGAAAGAAGAGTTTGACTCACTCCTTAAAAACAAAACTTGGACCTCGTTCACAATCACATCAAAAACATTGTTGGCAAAACTTGGAAATTTCACTTGAAAATAATGTTGATGGACAAGTTGAGCATCACAAAGCTTGACTTGTTGCCCAAGGCTTCACTCAGTGTGAAGGCATTGACTATAGTTTCAGTCCATTATTAAACCCACCATGATTCGCTTTGTCCTATCTCATGTTGTTTCTTCTAGTTGGGACATTTGTTAACTAGGCATTAAAAATGCTTTTCTTCATGGTCATCTCATAGAGAAAATCTTCATGAAGAAACCTCCTGAATTTGTCTACCCCCTGCATCCCCATTATGTGTGTCAACTTAATAAGTCTCTTTACAATCTAAAACAGGCTTCTCGAGCATGGTTCCATTTTTCTGTTCAACCTTGGGCTTCACCATTGTAAAGCTGATACCTCCATGTTTCTTCTTACCTAAAAGTTAGACACATTGATTCTTCTTCTTTATGTAGATGACATCATTTTCCCTGGCAACAACACCTTACGTCTCAACCACTACATATCCATTCCTTCCCGTTAATTTGCCATGAAAGATCTTGGCCCCCTACACTTTTTATCAGTATTCATGTCACTCTCACTACATAAGATGTACATTTATGTTAGCATCAGTTTATCTATGCTCTTCTTTGATGTCATCACATGCACCTATCTAAACTTGTCAAAACTTCTATCCCTAAAGAGTAGTCTCAGTGCTTATGATTCTCACCTCTCTCTTAAACCCTACTGCCTATCGTGAGAATGTTCATGTACTATAATACTTCACAATTACCCGTATGGATATTCACTTTGTGGTCAATCAGCTAAATCAGTACATGCATAATCCTACTATGAATCATGTGTAGGCGGCAAAACGTGTTCTTCGCTATTATTGACACATCACAACGCTACTTCTTCCGATCAACCACACATCTAGTACTACTCTAACTGTCTTTGCTAATGCTGACTAGGTTGGATGTCCTAACACTCATTGTTCGACCATAAGTTATGCTATCTATCTTGGTTATGACCTATATCATGGCGATCTAACAAGCAGTTGACCATCCCTCGCAATTCCACCAAGGTTGAATACAGAGCTCTTGACTATGCCGTTGCAGAGTCCACTTGTATCTACCACTTTGCCTGTGAACTCAGTGTACCAGATCAACAATCTATCATTCTCTATTGTGATAATCTTAGAGCCGTCTATCTCATAGTTAATCTAGTTCAACATGATTGAACCAAACATGTAGATATTGACTATCACTTTGTTCATGAAATGGTGTCATCTGGTCAGATTCACATCCATTATATTCCTACACGGTTTCAGTAAGCTAACATCGTCACTAAGGATCTCTCTACTTCAACATTTCTTGATCATTGCTCCAATCTTACATTAACTCATGTAACATGAGATTAACGTTATGTATTATTGTATATACTACTTACATAGGGATAATCTAGTCCTTTTACACTTAATAATATAGATCAATAAGGTTGTGATATTATCCATATATGTAAGCGTACTTTTATCTTTGTAATTATCATCAATTCAATAATACAAATCATATTTCAGAACAATAAGAATGGGCCAAAATGGCAGAAAGTCTTCAAAAATGGAAAACCCTACGAGAGTATATCACTTAAAATTTCAAAATAAAAATAAAATCGATTTTTAGGCTAAATCCAACCATATACCAACATCCAATCACATTTTAACTACATTAGGAGCACCATTTTAGCAAATTTCTTCCCTATTCATCCCAAACCTTAGCCTCAATTGAAATCAAAAAAAGAAATCATGGTAATGTTTTTTACTTTTTTTAGTTGTTTAGAATATTAGTGGTAGATTGTAATCTTTCCTTACTTTGTTCATACTACATTACTGTTTTTTTTTTTTTCCTTTTTTTCCCCTGAATTCCTTTTTGGGCATACTATATTTATTATTTTTTTCTTTGCGAGTTACATGTTTTTGATGTTATTTGAGTTACCGACCGATTCCCTTATATATATATATATATATATATATATAGTTTCTGCAATCTATTTTTAGAGCAAGTTACATGCTATCAGTTAAGTGTAGTATATATGAATATCTTTAATTTGACAATCAAGTATTACATTGGTTTTTGTTTTCTTTGTCCCCCAATCTTAGCTTTATATTGTTTTTGTTCATGTATACACTATTAGTTAGTGTTAAATTTATTAAAACATGAATGTACAATTTGTTTGGCTTTTTGAGTTTAGTTTACTCTAATGGTGTGATTAGTCATATGTTTAGTTGATTTTTGATAGGGATAGGGGAGTTTAGAGAAGTAAGAGTTGTACATGAAAATTTGGTTCAAGGACGATGATAGGTGTGTCATGATAGATAGCCAGTCGCAATCATTGGTGTTTCTAATGATGGGGAAAAAAAAGTTGTCAAGTATGGTATGAAGTTAACTTAATATTGATATGACAATGCATCAAGTAGTTTACACTTGCTCATTAGTAGAAGTTAGTGTGGCTGCCTTTTTTTTTTTGGGGCTCTATGAAAGATTATTATGATGTACGTTAGACTTTTGGCTTCTTTAGGAGGGGCACGGTGGTTTTAGTGGTTTAATAGTGTTGTATGTAGAATTACATGAAATTGAGTTGTCTATTGTACCTAACCTAAGATTGCTTTAGGATGAAATACATATTATCACGATCTAGTTGACATCCAAATATATATATATCCTAACGTTTTCTTACAACTTAAGAAGTAGGCAACATTTAGATTGAATCAAATAGGAAGATTGATAATGAAATTGAAGTGGCTTATAAAACTCATTCTAGGGATTCTAATAATAAGAAAAATGATAATTATAACAATAGAAGTAAATGTTTACTTTAGATGTTTGATAAGCCTTCTAGGTCGTTGAGGAGGAGGAATAATTAGCACCACAAGTTTTGAGAGTTACATTGCATACATTCATACTCTTCTAGCTCCATAGAAAAGATAGCCTATAGCTTCAACTGACAATATAGGGAAAAGCTCACTCAAGTTAAGCCTATTCCAATTTTGATGCATGTTAGACCTCATAGCCCACTAAGTGCAGATTAAGATGACACATGAGCCACATAATTAGATGTATATTGATAATGTAGTGTTGGCTTGATACATAGTTACATACTATTCAAAGAGTACATTTTGAAATGATTAAGGATTTGAGTTCCAAAATACATAGAAAGGTAAATAACAAAAATATTAACTATGTTTTGATACTTTTATAGACATGTGACCCAAGTTTTGATTTTTAACAAATATATGATTCGTGTTTTGGTATTTTTACAAATAATTAATCTAAGTTTTATTTTTAACAAATACATGATTCATGTTTTGTTATTTTTGCAAACACATAACCCAAGTTCTGACTTAATAATCACATGACCAATATATATTTTTTTACCTTTTGGTAATAATAATTTAGGGACATATGGCTTATTTTATTGACTGATAATATTATTAAATGATTTTAATTAAAATGAAAAAAGTCATTATCTATATTAATATAAAGTGAAAAAATACATGTCATATATTTATTGAAAATCAAAACTAATGTCACTTGTTTGCAAACTTGTTTGCAAAAGTATCAAAACACAAATAATGTATTTGTTAAAAAATAAAACTTAGGTCATTTGTTTATAAAAGTATCAAAACACAGGTCATACATATATCAAAATTCAAAATTCATGCCACTTATTTGTAAAGGTATCAAATCACATGTCATGTTTTTTTTATTTTGCCCTATATAAAAATAGTATCTCATACAAATGATTCATAATGTATTTTTTACATTGTCCTATCCCATTAGCCAAACTTAATCTATGCTTTATTATGGATCCATTTTAGTAATAACCTACTACACCTAGTATAAGTTTTGTTGGGTTATAGGTTTATTTTAGAAACAATTTTAAAATATTTTACCTAAAGATACATTTACAGTATGTGTGCTCAATACGTGCAGATTTTCATTATTACATAGTATATGCCTTCTACACTTTCATTTTTAGTCAAGACACATATAACCTATGTGCCTTGTCTAGTAAATGAAATATAATGGAAGGTGCACAAACGTCTTTAATTAGTATGCACCTTTACTCAACATATGATGTGTACTTTTAGACAAAAGTTATATACTTAAAGAAGGCATGAAATTGATAAGTGCAATCACTTGCTCATATGTCATGGACTTGTCTCACTTCACCATTATTTGAACATAACTTTCACTCTCTTTTATAATAAATTGAAAGAAATCATTCCATTATACTCATGAAAACGCATCATTGTTGTAGATCTAAATTATATTTTTTCCACTTGGTTTTGAAGTAAGGTATACACATTTTCCTTATTATCATCTATTAAATCATACTTCTAGACTCTAATTTCTCATTTTTTATGCTTTTGCTCTAAATTGGTTGGAAACGGTATTTTTTTAATCAAATTTATTGTCTATGAGTATGGGGATATTAAACAGGGCAACCAAAGGCATATTACAATATGATTTCTATTAAGAAGTTGAGAATGGACAAGGATGCTGACAAAGAAGAATTCTTAATAGGATATGTAGAAGCATTAAATTGACCTTACAAAGTCTAGGTTGAGATATTACATAGATACCACCTATACTTGGAATAAGACTTGATGCATATTAAAGATGATGATGTTGGGTTTTTCTTTTTGCTTTTTAATAAGATGAATACATACATACTAAAATAATCTAATTGAGCTAAATCAGGAGATAATTTCTCATTTACCAAAGCATTAAAAAGGAAATTACATAAATATAAATTAGACAAAAGAAAATTATATAAATATTATTGTAGTATCGCATTTAATACATGCGCATGCATTGGAAAAAAAATGGATGAAATCTATTAAATGCAATACTCACTTTATACGAGTATCACATTTATTGGATGTGACACATATTAAGAATGTCGTAGCGTGTAATAAATGTGACATTGCAAAGATATTTGTGTACCTTTTTTATTTTACTAATTGATATTTGTGCAATTTTCTTTTATACGAGACATAAGTTTTACCCTTAAATGAGAGTACAATTCCTTACGTGTATAATTTTGAATCCATCCTTGACTCACCATCATCACCTCAACTTGAAGATCACCTCCACCATAATCATCATCACTATTATTATTGAGATCTCAGTGTACTATTGTTCAATTATGACTACCATATGCTAAAATCCAGTGCTTATGGCTAGGGCTATAAATGAGCTAGGTGAAACTAAGCTTTTGAAGGTTTAGCTAAGCTTAGTTAGTTGAACAAATTAACAAACTTGAATTGAATCGAGCTCTTAAAGAGTTTTTATAGCCTAGAGTTTGACCTTATTAAGGATTCACAATTTCGAGTTTGAGCTTGTTTACGTAGATAATTATATATTATATTATTTATAATATTATATCAAAATAAATAATTATGTACAATTTTATATTAATAAAAATAATTATATATAGTAAAATAATATTATAAAAAATGTTCACAAGCTCTTAATGATCTTATTCGCAAGCATATTTATGAGCTTGACTCATAAGCACTTAAGTACTCTATTCGTGAGCTAGATCACGAGCTTGGCTAGCAAGTCCTTAGCAGGCTTCATTTTAAGCTCAAGCTCAACTCATTTATCAAATGATATCAAATAGAATCTACCTTAATATAGGTTAAGCTTAAGTAACCCAGCTCTTGCTTTTAGCCTTACTTACACATATTGTAGTTGTTTTTCCACAAAATCATACACATTCTAGAAATAAGTTTTTACTTTAGCCACTTTTGACATACTCAAAGAACGTACTTCATGTGAAAACCAGTGTTGTCAAAACCAGATCGGACCAGTCGGTTCAACCAAAACGGCTTTAAAAGCAAACCGATTCCTACTAGTAAACCATTTTTTGGTTGAACTAGCTAGACTCAGATGGCCCGGCCAGTTCAACCATCACTCAATTGACCTAGACAGGTCATCTAGGTTAGAATGCAAGGCTTCTTTAAAAGGAAAAAAAAAAAAAAAGGCAAAAAGTAAAACAAAACTAGTGGAAAATTGACAATTCTAATGAAGGATGGAGATACTATCAAAATTGAAGAAGATTTTACCTCATTTTGAGTTGTATCATGGATGCTAAAGCAAAAATGGAGGCAATTGTAGCATGACTTCCTCTGTTTCAATCAAATTCAATCTCATTATCTCTCTAAATATAAACACAAAAAAAATATAAAAATAAAAAGAAAGGAAAAACTTAATTCTTTAGAGCACTTGTAATGTGCATGCTGAGTATGAGAGAGAGATGGTCTTGGAGTTGTCTTGAGCAGGTTTGATTGGTTTGCCCTTCAACACTAGCATACACATGGTTAGTTCATTTTGACCTCTGAAATATAAAGTTGACTTAATTTAGTCATATCAAACAGCGTACTACTTTTCTTTATAAAGGTGGGGGGAACCATTAACAACAACAACAACACTAACAACAACAACAACAACAACAACAACAACAACAACACAAGAAGAAGAATAATAATAATAATAATAATAATAATAATAATAATAATAATAATTGATTATATAAATTTCGTTTATTTGTTTTTTTGTACGTAAAGTATAACTTAAAATTTATTTTTTTTTATGATTCGATTTAGCTTAATCTCCTAATGGCTTTTGTATAGAAATACCTTCTTCATGAAAATAATTATAGAAATATAGCACTAGGAAAAAATTCTGAATATAACGGTTAAAGACGCATGTAGTAATGTGCTTTTGACCAATTATTTTTTAATGATGAGGGCACATGTGGTACCCACACCTTCTTCAAAAAATGAAGAGGGTGCAGCTGCCACTTGTGCCCTCTTTGCATAGGTGCCACTTGTTTCCTCCCTGCACGCACATACACATAAACATTTCAGCCGAATTCATTTGCTTAACTCGCATCATAGATACAAGCACACTTTTCTCTCCTATATACTACTCTAGAGGTGCGACATATCCAATCCATTCACTTTCGGGCTTTGGATCTTTGATCGTGAAGGTAAACATTTCTTTTCCTTGTACTATTTTTCTTATTTTACTTCACATTTGCGTAATTGTGGTCAAAATTGTAATTAAAATTCTAGGTTTTTCCTTTGAACTAGATTAGCCAAATTTTGGGACTTTTGTTGGTAGTCTCCCACATTAACGTGTTAGATAGTAGTAATATGCTTAGATGCATGTGGCAATTTAATAGTTGAAGTAGTTACTTGGTTTCTGCATATCAAGTATACGGTGAAATATCAAGTAGAAAGTACTAGAAATTGTATGAAGGTGTGGTAATGTGTGGGAAAAACCAAGAAGCCCTAAAGGAAGTCTAAGAAAATACGTAATTAGTGCAAAGCATTCAATCTACCTTTTCTAGTTCTTATTATTATATAATTGCAGGCATTGACTCCTTAGATTTGCAATGGCGGATTTTGTTCACTTTATGGTGTATGCCTATGGAAACATTGTCACTGGTTTGCATGGGCTGGAGTATGACAGACCTCTGTTAAGAAAAGTTCGAATAAGAATGGATGTCAGTTTTGAGTAGTTTGTTAGCTAGATATGTGCAAGTATTGACATGGATCCAAGTTCTTGAGGCATTCAAATAATACATAGGTACGGTTACCACATGGTAAGTGGACCTGCTTATGTGCTTGTACCAATTGTTGATGATGAGAGTGTGGAGGGTCTATTGGCGCAAGTGAAGGAGTTAGGTGATGGCTTGATACAAGAGTTGTTTGTGCAAATTTCTAGCCAGTCAAGTGCACCTCATGTGTTTCCGTCCTCATAGAATGGTTTTGATTCGCAAGTGCACCCACCAACCAGTGCACGAGTTGGGGTTGATATAGGTATCTAAGCTCATGAGGAGCTACCCATCAAAGGAGTGATGATCTGGAGAAAGGCATGATGTTTAACGCAAAGGCGGACCTCGTCCACCATGTGAAAGCTTTTCATGTCAAAAACCATTGCGAGTGTATGCCTTTCAAAGGATTGATGATTTGTACATTTCCAACTTTTATAGGATGGAGAAGATTGGAGTGTATAATGCCATGCAATGACTATAGGGTATCGTGAGCTACAACTATACCGCGACGATAGAGGGAATCAGATTGATCCACACATTATTCCATAACTATAGATGGCTAGTTTCTATGTAGTCAACCAGTTGCCATATATTAAGCTTGACTAGCATCTCATTATCGCACTTGTTGAGCATTGGAGGCTTGAGACTCCTACTTTCCACATGTCATCTGGAGAGGTCATTGTCACCCTTTAGGACATGGAGGTACAATTAGGAATGTGGGTTGATGGGTGTCTTATCATAAGTAGCACCAACTTTACTTAGACCAATTTTTATTTGGAATTACATGGGAGGGCCTTAGGAGATAATGGTGGGAAAGGAGGCCGCATCAACATGAACAAGCTATTTGATAATTTCCACAAGTTACCTATTAATGCAGATGATGTAACCATCATGAGGTACACCAGAGTGTACATATTGTGATGATAAGGGGGTTCCTCTTCGCTAATAAGTCTAGGAACTTGGTCCATGTAATGTTCTCCACATTGTTGGCAAATCTATATACTATAGGTGAGTATAGCTAGGGGTTTGGTGCCTTAGCTTAGATGTATAAGCAACTTTGTTAGGCCTCTAAGAAGGGAGCCAAAGAGATTGGTGGTTCAACAATACTTCTTCATATATAGGCCTGAGTTAGATTCCTACACATTGCACCTCTTCCTAAATTTAGGATGTACATTCTTATCGAGTTCCCCATGGTGGCTAGATGGAGGCTCCATCATGACACTACATATCATCCTATGCATGTTGTGTCTGCTTATCATGACACACTTGATAGGTTGGCAACAGATGAGGTAAGGGTATTTTCTCTACTTCATTTCTTTACTATTTTATTGTACACATCACCTTATGTGTTAGCTCGTTATGATCACAAATAGAGTAAGAGCTAGAGGTGGGTAAGTAGGTTAAATGGGCTAACCCGGCCCGGCCCACTTTGGCCCGTGGGTTAAACGGGCCAAAAAATTTTGACCCACTTTAAAAACGGGCCAAAATTGCCTGACCTTAACCCAACCCACTTTAGCCCGTGGGTTAAATGGGCCAGCCCACTTTTTGACCCTTTTAACCCACTTACATATTTTGTGAGTTAAATGGGTCAAGTTGACCCATTTAACTTATTTATACTAATTAAATAAGATATATAATAAAAAAGAGAGTTTTATAAGGTTATATATATTAATGATTAATTTCATTATTATTTTAATTACTTTTTATATAAAAATAAGTTTTCTAAAATAACTTATTAGATAATATATTTCATTTAAAACAATAATAATATATTTTATAAAATTTTATGGTGCATGTGCATCAATTTGTCATTCTTTGTTATAATTAACACATAAATTTAATCTCAAGTATAAAAAATCTCAAGAATAACCTTCATTAATACATATTTACCCCATGATTATTTATTTTATTTTTATAAAAGTGGGTTGGTGGGTCAACCCACTTAACCCGAGGGCTAGCCCACTTTGGCTTGCGGGTTAAGTGGGTTTGGTAAAATTAACCCACTTTTAAACGGGCTAAAAAAAGCTGGCCCTGACCTGTTTTTAAAGTGGGTTAAACGGGTTAGCCTGCGAGCCATAGCCCATTTGTGCAGCTCTAGTAAGAGCCATATCTTGAGAGCTTACTATGAAGCTTCATTCCCTTTTGCCACATAGGCTAACACATATAGCAGTCACGAGTTGATTTGATTTGCTTCTAGATTATTGGGTGGCACTTCCTATCTTGCATGCTTTGACAGTTTGGTAGTCGCTAAGGCATCTTATCAGAAGCTAACACTGATGTCTAGCTTCATGCCATTGACTTGTGCAGCATATTTGATACGAAATGGATGGAATCACGAGGAGGCTACCTCCAATTATGGAGTGATTGGGCCAACCATGAAATCCCTAGTGAGTTGGGTGGAGGGGTATATCTAGATTACCCGGATTGTTATCAACCATCACACGTCGATCAAATAAGTCGATTTTGGGCATTGTTCAGTAGTATAGTAAGTACAATTGCTCTAGTTCATTTATTGTATCAACTTATGGCCATTTTGCATAAACTTGATATGATTGTTCTCTTTTAACAGATGCCAGACTTCGAGAAGATCACTTTGGTTGGTAGAGCATCTCGCATGGTTCACATGGCCCAAAGAGCCATGCGATATCAAGATCAGTATGGAGTGTTGATGCATTTCTCCTATGTTCAGCGTGGCTTTGCTGATGGGGATAAGGATGATGGTGAGGAGGAAGAAGATGATGATGATCAAGTTGAGCTTATAGCACCTCATATAGCAGAATGGGAGCATTGAGTTACCTGATGACATGCACAGCGACCATGAAAACTCCATCGTGATCACCTTTTTCATTCCTCAAGAGGTAGGACCTTCATTCCCAGTGTACTCTGATGCACTTATCTATACCATACCACCCTATGACATGGGTTATATTGGTGGATTCTTCTAGGGCATGGGATCAGACCTATATTACGGAATATTCCCTTCCACCTGCAGCTATCCGTGTGATATTAGTGGCAACTTAGGGGCTATACATAATTTGTATTACATTACACGTTAGACCTTAGCTACAACATTAGTCCAATGCAGACACCTCCAACGCTGCATAGAGAGCGGCAACGTGAAGGACATGGTGTAGATATGAGTGAAGGGGTGACTTAGCTTCATTAAGCATATCCGCACAGCCCAGTAGCCCAACATGACTTCATTCATTCACTTAAGTAAGAAGAACATGATAGTAGGGAAGAACAAGAAACAGAAGAGCAACCAAGGCAGAAGTCTTCAGCCTTTGCCCGCTTTGGTCGAGATATCTTCAAAGGAAAGATAAGAAAAGAAGAGAATAGATTGTACAATTTGTAATTGTTCCATAACATACGATGTTGTATTTGTTCAAATAATTTCAAATTTATTGTTTTTAGTGTCATTGTATCTTTGATTGAAATTAACTATTATTCACTGAGTCATTGTTGAATGAGGTGGAAATTTGTTAGTAAAACAATGTCTTAGCCAAATATAGGGATGTGGATTTACTGTAGAAGTAGTCGATTGTAATATATTTACACATTATTATGTATTTATGGACTTGTGTATAATTGCTTGCATTGCAGGTGTGATTTGTAGAGAGAAGCATGTCATTGAAAAAAATTTGGTATATACATACGCTTTTAACCCTTATATTCGAAATTTTTTTTGTGATGCCATATTTTTGTAATTATTTAAAAAAGAAAAAAAGTATTTTCATACAAAACTGTCACCAAATATATTCAGGTCACCTCAATCTAAGTGTGACAAGTTACTAACGAAGAAGGCGTGCATCATTAAAAAAATTTGGTATATATATACACTTTTAACTCTTATAATCGAAATATTTTTTTTTGTTACCACATTTTCGTAATTATTAAAAAAAAAAAGATATTTTCATACATAAGTTATCACCTAGTAGACGTGGTCAACCTCAATACGGGTGTGACGATTTACTGAAAACAGAATCGTACCAATCCACAAAGAAAGCTGCATTTCAGACGCGATTTCATAGCATGCGAAGTGCACTCCTTTTAACCGTACGTTTCTCGCCAGGCTCACCATGAACTGAATATGTGGCCAGTGGCAAACTGTGGCAGCCTTATCCTGTCTCCCGCTCTCTCTGTTCGTCTTCACACCAACGTATATAAACTACTTTTTGACTTCCACTCCTCACGATATACAAAAAAGTTCCGGTGAAATCGAGACTGAAACGGAGAAGGGCTCTAGGCAGCCATGGAAGGCTGATTCTCCCTTACACTCTTCACACTATCCATGGCAGGAGACCTCTCATTCCACTAGCCACTTCCAGTTTAATCCCCATAACCAGGCTGCCTCTAATTTCCCTCCAGTAAATGGTAATTTCATTTTCTTTCATTTCATTCAGTACCCACCTATTTATGACTAAAAGAACCTTCTTTTTCTAAATGAAGTTTGTTGCTTGATGTCTTTATCCATGATACAAGCAGTTGGGTTTAGTTTAATCGCCGCTGCTATAAGTTCAGTAATTCTGGTTTTTTCTTCATTTATCTATACTTCTTGGTTTAATTGCTCATATTAGAGTTCCGGGTTGTTTTTCAATTTCCAACTTCTCTTCATGTGGAGTTGAAAGTTTATCATGTATTTCAGCTTATTATATATTGGGAAATAGTAACTACAGTATAATTGTTTAAATAGTCGGGGGGAAATGGTATTTTGTAGATCTGCCAATGGATTAATTTCACCGCTTGGAGTTGGGATTACATTCGAGATGGCTTTTTGTCTGGCATAGTTAGTTATTTTGCAATGTAAGGGGTGTGTACCTTTTAGAGGATGGTTTTCTCTTCTCCTTTTGCTTTTTATATCAGCTCAAATAGGACCAAAGGAAATCTTAGTTTGAGTGTTTTTTTATTTTTTATTTTTTTTTAATTATATTAGTTTGTTATGAGAATCCTTAGTAACTTTTAACCTTGATGTGAGGGACCTAGATGCTATGATACTCAATATTAATTTTTACATCAATTGAGAATAATGGCAATAAGGCGCGGCGGTGGTGCTGGTGGTGTTGGTAATCGTTGTCTTGGTTAGTTTTCATTAGGTGTTATCTACCAATGATTGTTTTTGTTGTGGTGATGTTGATGAAATTGGGACTGGTATTCTTAAGCTGTTTATTGGTGTGAATTGGAGGTGAATGCAGGACTCAGCATTAGCATAATATTGCATGGTAAATGCTTTAAGAAGCAGTGGGTATTCCAGGCTGGGAACTGTTGTCTCTCTAATCTTCTTTGATACCATGTGTTGACAATAATGGAGAAGTGAATCTACATTAATGCGCTCCATTGCCAACTCTCAATCCTCCTATTTTCCTCTCAACCCATATGTTTGATATTCAGGGAGTTGCTTTAAACATGTTGAAAGCGTTTTTTGATGCTCAACAGCATTTTCATTCAGGACTCAAATTGTCAAATTGATGCCGGATTTTCTATCTTGACTGGTAAAATGGATGTTGCCTTGGCAGAGGGTTAACCTAGATTGCTCAGTGGTTTCTGTTTATTGATTCTTTTTCAACATCCACTCTCATCGACTGAAATCTTTGTCATTTCTGGCATGATTTATGAATATATTAATTTGAAGTTTCTTTTGTAATGCAGGCTTTTATACAAGATACTTTTCCATTTCTTCACCTTATAAATTGTCAAGCAAACAATTTAAATTTTCTATAAAAGGTAATACATCATTTCAGCAGTCCAATTATCCTGGTCAATCTTCTTTATTTCCATCCTTGATTAATGTCACCATCTTTTCAGCATCTGTGCAACCGGTAACAGAGGAATTAAAAGAAGAAAAAGCAAAAGATCTCTTAGTTTCTGGAGATTCTATCCGCCGCCAATTTCTAGAATTTTATGCTTCACGTGGTCACAAGGTTATTCCAAGTGCTTCACTTGTGCCTGATGATCCCACAGTGCTACTGACAATTGCAGGCATGCTTCAATTCAAACCTATATTTCTTGGAAAGGTAATGACTGGACATTTTTAATAATCTTGTATTCTTACAGAAGGATTAGTAACAAAGAATGCAAGCTATTAATTTTATTTGATGCTTTTGTCATATAGCTAGGGCTCGATAAGGACAAATTTTCATATTAATGGTTCACCTCATAACAATGAGCAGATAGTTTGAATCTTTTTCATTTTTTAACTGAACCATTCATGTACTTTGGTGAAAAGTTTTCCATAAACCCTATATGACACATCCTATCTTCCTCTGCATCCTTATGGGCTAGGGCTAACTATTTAATTAGGCATGGAAATATATAATCTGCCAGAGAGTCGTGCTATTTTATTTCCTTATGCTTTTACACTCTTCCTGCATGTGGGCTGATGCATTCATATATGTCCTAACATGTAAAAGTGGAAAATACTCCAGCACAAATCCAAAACAGCAAGCGAATCCAAGTAATTGAAGTAAACAAGATTTGCCCCCCATTGGATTTTAAAGTATACTGAGTATGGTACAAACCGTCTAAAATCTTAATAATACAAGAGGACTAGTATTATCTTAACAAACTTCATACTTTCTGCAAGATTTCTACCATTTGAGGGAAGATCTAGATTACTTGGCTGAATTTTAATCCTGATTTATGGAAAAGGAAAATAGGACCTTCAATCCTGATATGTTTCAGGTTCCCAGACAAGTTCCATGTGCTGCAACTGCACAAAGGTGCATTCGTACTAATGATGTTGAAAATGTTGGGAAGACAGCTCGACACCATACATTCTTTGAAATGCTAGGGAATTTCAGCTTTGGTGACTACTTCAAGAAAGAGGCAATCAAGTGGGCATGGGAGCTTTCAACTGTAGAGTATGATCCAAATTTTGTGGCTCGTGGCATCTGAAACTTGTGATGAATATATAGCAGTGTGATTGATATTTGCTCCTTCATCACCTGAGCTTATCTCCTATTCTACTTTTCTCCTGAAGACTAGGTTTGCCAGAAGAGAGATTATGGATTAGTGTCTTTGAAGATGACGATGAAGCTTATAAAATTTGGCATAATGAGGTAAACTCTTGTTGTGTTCTCCAATCTTGGTCCATTGTTATTCACTTGCTATGTATACCATGCTTATGTTCATGGAAACAAGTTGTAGAGCTTCACTGCTCCTTCTTGTCTTGTCCTTTGCTTCATGGTATAATGAGTGTTTGCTATTGTTGAACAATTTTAATCCTTAAATTTTCTTTATATTGAGTTGATTTTCATCTTACCTCTTTTAAATATAATATCCTTATTCCTATATTTGATTTTATCATGGCTTTCATAAGAAGTTAGAATGATCAAAATACAAGTCTTGCCATTTTTGCAGGTTGGAGTTCCAGCTACGAGAATAAAGAGGATGGGTAAAGAAGACAATTTTTGGACTAGTGGTGTAACAGGTCCTTGTGGTCCATGCTCTGAGATTTACTATGACTTCTATCCTGAGAGGGGAACTTCTAATGCGGTATGGGCCTCTTCATGGATATATTTTCCTGTACCTCCACCACTATTTCTGGAACCATCATCTCAAGTCTCAATAACATAGTCCAGAAACTGTCCTTTTTCAAGAAATTACCTACCTACATAAATTTCCCTATACTTATACACTGATCATGTTGCATGCCTTTCATGCAGGATCTTGGAGACGATACACGATTTATTGAGTTCTATAATTTGGTATTCATGCAATATAACAAAAAGGATGATGGTACTCTTGAACCCTTAAAGCAGAAGAACATAGATACTGGAATGGGATTAGAGCGTGTTGCTTGCATCCTTCAGAAGGTAGATATTACAAATAATTGGACATTATACTTTGTTACGAAGTTAAACATGGTAAGTTCATACTTGCCCTGAATGTTCTTTGCGGGATTCTGAAACTCTTCTTTTCAGGTTCCAAGCAATTATGAGACCGACCTGATATATCCCATTATGAAGAAGGCTGCAGAACTGGCAAATGTTTCATACAACCATGCTGATGATGCTACAAAATTGAAGCTGAAAGTACAGCCACTTCCATCTTTTTTGTTTTTGTTTAGACTTATCTTTTGTAATATAAAATCTGTTTCAGGACAGACAATCATTCTAATCGATGTTTTTATTTTGTTCCAGATTATAGGAGACCATATGCGTGCAATTGTATATTTGATTTCTGATGGGGTAATCCCATCAAATATTGGAAGAGGGTACGTAGTCAGGCGACTTATAAGGAGAGTTGTGCGTGTAGGCAGGCTTTTAGGCATAAAGGGTGATGGTAGGGGAAATATTGAGGGTGCATTTTTACCAACTATAGCAGAAAAGGTGATCGAATTAAGCTCCCACATTGATTCAGATGTAAAGGCCAGGGCACCTCGCATACTTGGGGAACTAAAAAGGGAAGAATTCAGATTTGTGCAAACTTTGGAGAGAGGAGAGAAGTTGCTTGATCAAATGATCACTGATGCATTATCAAGTGCTCGTGAAAATGGAGTCATGCCATGTTTGGCAGGGAAGGATGTATTTCTTCTATATGACACATTTGGCTTTCCAGTGGAGATAACAACAGAGGTGGCTGAAGAGCGTGGTGTGACCGTTGATATGGGAGGATTTGACATTGAGATGGAGAGACAAAGGCGTCAGTCTCAAGCAGCACATAATGCTGTTAAACTTGATGTTGGTGATGATGCAGATCTTACAGAAACTGTTCCTGATACTGAATTTTTAGGATATGACACCCTTTCCACACGGGCTGTAATTAAGAGCCTTCTGTTGAATGGGAAATCTGTAATTCAGGTTCCTGAGGGAAATGATGTGGAGGTGTTGCTTGACAGGACACCTTTCTATGCGGAATCAGGTGGGCAGATTGGAGATCATGGTGTAATGTATGTTGAAAGTGAAAATCAAAAGAGAACTGTTGTGGAGATCCAAGATGTACAAAAATCCATGGGTAATTTATTTGTTCATAAGGGAACCGTTAAAGAGGGAGTTCTAGAGGTTGGCAACGAGGTAGAAGCTGCAGTAGATGCAAAGCTGAGGCAGCGGGCAAAGGTACCTTTTACTTTTGTGCATGGATATATTTTGCATGGATCCCTGCATTAAGTTGTGCATACGTAAACACCAAGTAGTACACCATTTTCTTTCCCTCTTTCCCATAAAATTTGAATATTTTCCAAATTGAGTAGTGTTATTAGGTGATTAAGTATTCTATGTTTTTAACATAAAACAGAGAATATTGTTGCCTCATTTAGTATGGAGATTTCTGAGCTCCTAAGTTGGTCTTCTACAGGTTCATCATACTGCTACCCATCTACTGCAATCTGCCCTTAAGAAAGTCATAGGCCAGGAAACAACACAAGCTGGTTCATTGGTTGCTTTTGATCGACTTAGATTTGATTTTAACTTCCATAGGCCACTTCATGACAAGGAGATTCAGGAGATTGAGACACTGATAATAATTGGATAGGTGATGCAACACTCCTTCAGACTACAGTTATGCCCCTTGCCAAAGCAAAAGAAGCTGGTGCTATTGCAATGTTTGGAGAGAAGTACGGAGAAGAGGTCTCACCTTTTTTAAATGTTTAAGATTTTCAATTTGAGGTTTAGTGATTGTGAGAAAATTGTGTAGATACACTTCATGCATATGCTGTGGAGTTACTGATGTGGGAGAAAGTCATAAATATCTTCTTTTATGATTGATGGGCATACATCTGTCCTTAACAATTCACTCAATATACTGTAGTTTAAGATGCAAAAACTACAAAAGGCTTGTTGGGAGGTGTCCTTTATTTCTCATATCAAGTTTGAAATGTGCTGCAGGTTCGTGTTGTAGAGGTCCCTGGTGTATCAATGGAGCTTTGTGGTGGGACTCATGTTAGCAGTACTTCAGAAATACGTGGCTTCAAGATTATCTCTGAGCAGGGTATTGCGTCAGGAATTAGGAGAATAGAAGCTGTGGCTGGGGAAGCCTTCATCGAATATGTCAATACCAGGGACTATTATATGAAACAACTATGCAGCAATCTTAAGGTATGCAAGCAACACCTTTAAGATTGTTAATAATTATTTCAATATAAATAGAAAGAGATTGTTTCTACTTCATGGACCGTGGCTTATAGAGGTGACAAGAGAAGCAACTTAACCATTTAACTAAGGCTTGCCTTGTATTTGGATAGACAGTATCTTAATTAATTTTTTCCAGTTCATTTACCATTCAATCTTTAAAGGGATTATCGTTATTAGAATTAGTTGTACTTAAGCTTTCATAACTGGCAAAATATTTCAGTATTCAATGATTTACCCTGTGAAATAAGATCTATTGTTTTTATCTACCTAAGCTATTGAACTCCACTTTCTTCGTGATTTGGTTCGCTAATTTTCAGTTTATTAACTAGATTTAAGGCACCATCTGGGATCTTCATGAAACAGCTCTCTAAAATCCGGTCTTTGCAGTTGATTGTACACCTAAATTTTTGTTCGATTATGCTCAGCGAGATACTTATCTTTTCCTATGTTAGCACTAGATATTCAGTCAAATTACAAGTGCTGAAAGCATTTGGCATCTGTAAACATTGTTTTGTTTCACTACTTATGATAGCAAGTCCTCTGATTTCTACTTGTGTTTTGGAATTTGATGAAATCCCCTTCTTCTTGTATCTTTCCACTGGTAACCTTGTCGACAGATAAAATATTGATAACTTCACTTTCAGTCATATTTCTGTTTTATCTTTCCCTGTATAACAAACTTGTTATTTTTTCTCTTGAAATGTACTTTCTTTTGAAGGTTAAAGCTGAGGAAGTGACTACCAGGGTTGACAATCTCTTGGAGGAGTTGAGAACTACGAGAAATGAAGTTTCTGCTTTGCGTGCTAAAGCTGCTGTATTCAAAGCATCAGTTGTAGCTAACAATACCATTTTGGTTGGCAATTCAACCAAAACCAGGTAATTATTAATGCAAACTAACACTTAAAAAATATGACATATAAATGAGCTTCTTACACTCTTAATCCACCCTATAAAGAAACAATATGATCTTGTTCTTGTTATCATAATTTACGGTAGGAAAAGAAGAATTTGATATTACTTGTAAGCTTGAAGAAATGTTTTCAAATTGCAGATAATAAGAAACATGCTATCGACAATTCAACATTTTTAATTATTCTGCTGCTGACTGCTCAAACTACTGATAACTAATTTTCATTTCTATGACAATTATTTAACTGCTTTATGTCAGTGTACTGGTGGAGTGCATGGATGATGTTGATGCTGATTCACTTAAAAGCGCCGCAGAGTATCTGATTGAGACAATACAAGATCCAGCAGCAATAGTGTTAGGCTCAAGTCCAGGTGAAGGTAAGGTGAGTTTAGTTGCTGCATTCACCCCGAGTGTCGTAAAGTTAGGAATACAAGCAGGGAAGTTCATTGGTCCTGTAGCAAAAATGTGCGGTGGGGGAGGAGGTGGCTGGCCTAATTTTGCTCAAGCAGGAGGTAGAAAACCCAAGAACTTGCAGAGTGCCCTTGAAAGGCAAAAGAAGAGCTTCTGTCAGTTTTATCAGAAAAATAGGATGAACAGTTTCTTTCAATACAATACCAGCATCACTTTCCATTTGATTTTTGGAGGACGCTTCCCTTATTTCCCTTCATATGGTTGCAATCCATGGGAAGTTATAGTGTAGGGAAATGTACGGTGTAAATACATAGCAAATGTTGTCTCAAACTTTTTCAAAGGATGAACTAATTGTATCAATCACGTTGAGATGTTATAAGCAAATACAGGTTCTTGTTAAAGAGGTGAAACTTGAAAGGTTATAAGCAAATACAGGTTCTTGTTAAAGAGGTGAAAATTGAAAGGTGAGAAATAAAGGTGCACATGTTAATTTTAACTATTTTTTTAATTCATCATGTTAATTTGTTAAATAGGCATTATTTATTTATCTATATTTGCATTGGGTATTGTAAACATTGTTTCTGTCAATTCTCTAATGTAATTGGTGAGTCAATAATAATCTTTATTATTATTGCAAAAATATCTCTAGGACTATTGGTTAGATGCATATGAATCCCTAAAACTCTCAATGGCTTAATATTTTATAATTTTCGGAAACACAAGCACTCAAATTTACTAAATGTCAAAAAGTATCACTAATATAATATGAAAGGATTTAAGCTATGGTTTGGAGGGATGCCTGTATATTTTAAAAAATCATTAAAAGGTCAAAACATGCTTTATAGTTAATGGCATCAGTCCATATCTTACTATTTTCGGATGTATATTTTCAATTTATCCATAAGTTTTAACTTACCAATTGCATGTTGTTTGCAATTGTTGCATAGGCCCCACCTAAAGTTGGACAAGAATCGGTTTGGTTTGATTTTTTTAAGAACCAAATCAAACCATGATCTATGGTTTGGATTTTTTTCTCTCAAATCAAATCATTAAATAATAATTTGATTCGGATTGAAAAGTTTTTAAACCATTAAATAATGGTTTGGTTCGGTTTGGTTCCAGATTGAATATTTTATAGTTTCGCTAATAAAGTTTTTTATAATGCAACACTATTGTGGTCTAAAGCTGTTGTATTGGCTACTAATTAAAGGCCCAAAGTCATTGAGCGATGGATGTCTAGTGATAGTTGTTAATGTTGAGCATCTAAAGAAATTAAACATGCATTTTATTCAGGTGAAAATTGTCTTTCATTTATTTGTATAAATTTTTTGCAAAATCCTTGTACCAGAATTTGAGAAGACAAATGTACCATCTATTTGTTGGTAGAAGAACAAGAGGCTCAAATTTGGCATGCCTTTTACCAACACTTCTTTATCTTGGTTCATTGTTTGACAAATTTGGCACTCTTATAAACTGTGATCGAAAAGGGAGGGGTATCATAGTTCAAATTTGCAAAATCCTTGTACTCATTTTGTGCATCAAATATTCATGAAAATTTGGTAAAATACTTTTATATTTTTCTAAAACTGTTTGGTTCGGTTTACGAATTGGTTCGGTTTACTTCTCCAAACCAACCACAAATTTATGGATTGGCTCGGATTGGAAATTTTTTGAACCAAATTGTCTAAAAAGCCATATTTTTGTTTGGTTTAGTTTAGTTATGGATTAATTTGATTTGGTCGGGCCTTTTATCCATCCCTACCCAACCCCAAATTGGTGAACTTGGTTGATAACTTACTCTAAATCTGTGCCATGGTCCTCATCTGCATCTAGAATTATCAATTGATTGGTCCTGATCGATTTAGGAGCTAAGACCACAGACCTAGTGAGTCAACTTTAGACTACACTAAACTTAAATAAAATAAAATAAAATGATGGCAAGAAAAACATAGTAGAGGGAAAAAGAAACATGTAACTAAAAGATATTTAAAATTTTTAACTATTTTATGTGAATAATAAATAAAATGATGGAAAGAAAAACATAGTAGAGGGGAAAAGAAACATGTAACTAAAAGATATTTAAAATTTTTAACTATTTTATGTGAATAATAAATGTGAATTTATTCACATTATTGGATGTGTTGTAATATTTATTTCAAAACATGTCATATTTAGTTTATTGACTTCTGTTAAAGGAAGAATTTCAGTCCTTAACGAGACTCAATTTTTTTTTTTTTTGTACTTTTTAATTTCTCTGTAGCGTTTAGATCCTTAATGATTTCACATTCCTACGAAGTTGTTCTAATTGCTTATAAATAAATGCACATGTTTTTTAATAGTTTTGATGGATGATAACCTTATTTGACAATATCAAATGTCTACTTAGATCAATTACAGAGTAATATGTGATGTTCTAATTAAGTTAGAGATACTAGATTCAAAATAATCAAAATTAGAGAGATAGAGACACTGAAAAATTCTAAAGTCATTACTGCAGTAAATTTACAAAAATTTTTCTACTACATTTATTCATAATAAAAATGATTTTCCTTTTAGGAAATCAAAGAAAGAGAAGAACCTTTTGGGATGTACCTGGATAAAGTTAAAATAAGTCACAGAGTGGTTTCTTTATAGCACCATCAATTAACATAAAAAGACGAAGCATGGGCAGCTAGTGCTCATTAACATTTAGAATACCACTCTATTAATCCAATAAAGTTTGACATAACATCATAAACAACTTGAGAAAAAAAAAATACAGAAACTGAATTAATATTTAGGGTGAAATTTAAATAATTGAAATGAATTATCAATGTTTTGTTAAATGATCCATGCATAGTTATTGTCATGGAACCATTATAACATCATTAAAATTAAGATGACATGATATATATATATATTTATAGAATAGTGGCATGATCCTTATTTAACATATCATTGATCACCTATTTTAATCATTTGAAAGTTTGATATATGTTTTAACGAGAAAGTTGTAAGATTACCAATGTGCCCAAAATAAAAGTACATAAATATAAATTACATGAAATCATTACTAAATTCCTAATACAAAATAAGATGTGATCCATGTTAATACATGAATCGTGTGTAATAAATGCGACTTATGTACAAGAAAAAATTGCATGTAGTGGATACGACTCATGTACAAGCATGATTCGTATATTTATGTTAATACATGAGTCGTATGTAGCATGAATTGCATGTATAACACGCCACTCATATATAAGTATGAATTGCTCTTTTAAAATGTGATTCAACTGTACAAATTTTACTAGTTATATCTTATATATGTAATTCTTGTGTTAAATCAAGAATCACATTTAACGCATGCGATTTTGCACTAGTAGTTTTGTTATTAAAATTATTTAATTTGTTTTTACGTAACTTTTTTGGAAAAGTTTGTAGACATGAGTATTACCCATAACTATTTTTATATTTGATTTACTGATATGAAATAAGACTGAAAAAGAATAATTAGAGGTGTTTTTGAATAAAAAAAAGTTACATTTGATAGAAATAATAATTCCTCTAGTGAAGAAAGACATAATAATTATTTTTTTTTCCACATTATACAGAATAAACATTAGTTATGATGAAAGTTTTTATAAACCAAACTAGAGAATAGATATTTTATAGTAATAAATACAAAATAACAATTCCATTCCATTAAACCAAATCACACATCAATATCACTTGCAATTTGATCATATGTGTGAAATTGAATATTTGATCACAAATCTTGATCTCCTTATTTGTAATTTTCCAACAAGTTAGGTAAAGTATCATTATCTTGGTACATAAGCATATGCTTTTAAGTGATTTTTTAAACTGTGTTGTAATCTCATTACTACACATAAGAAATATCATTAAAATAATCCTATATTTGACTTATTTAAAAATATTAATAATTTATTTGAATACGATAAAACATTCAAATCTCTAATATATTTATTTCCCTCCCCGTCTTAAAAATTATAATTTATGTGTCTCACTTTTTACTTGGTTTTTCTCTTATCACAAAGTCAGTCTTATTTGACTCATTTGAAAATATCAATGACTTGTTTGAATATATTTAAAAACGTTCAAAATCTCTAATGAATTTATTCCCTTTCCTCTTTTATAAAAGTGTGTAATTAAATTATGTGTCTCACTTCGGCCAAAAAAAAATAAATAAAAATTATGTGTCTCACTTTGTATTGGGCTTTATGCTTACTCCCGTCCTATTTGTGTCCTACTCTTATCTTATTCCTTTTTATGCTTTTATGTTTTATTTGTAAAATTGATTGTTTATTTGGGATAACTTTTTAATAACGGTGTTATAACACACGCAACTCCGACACCATTTTCTTTAGAAATCATCTCTATATTAATCATTACAAATCATAGTGCATGAAAACAATAATTAATAAGAGGAAAGTGAGATTTGACACATGAATATAACAAGAAAAACGATAAAGCAATAGGGGTGAAAAAATCATTGCCAACATTGTAAACAAGGATAATAATATAGCAACATATTAGTATCATAAATGGTATTTGAATTTAGTGCTTGAAGTTTTCAATTGATCAATTTATTATATAAACTTTGAAATTGATAAATTTATGGGTAAATTTCATTGACAATACCTGATTTTTTTTTTTATATAACAATTTTGTATTTACGAAAATAACTAAACTTTTTAAATTTTACACTCATAATACTTTTGGTCGGAATCCAATTGAAAGTCCAATATTATGTTGACGTGGCAGGAAATCTATACTAAAAGATTGATTTTCCTTCCACATCAACATATTTATTATTTTTCTCTTTTTCTTTTTAATTTCCCCCATTTCTCTCATTTCTTTCCTCCACCTTCTTCAACCAATAACCCAAAACCCTGCTGAGTCTCTTCATCCTCCATCAACCACCGTGTTTGCACAAAACGTCACCGAAAAACAACCTATGGTCGCATGACACTACACCACCACCGCTTCTTCTTCTGCTTCTTCACATTTTTTTCAATCTAACACACTTCAAAGCCATATACAAAAAATGAAGAAGACCTTCAATTGAAACTCAATCCGCTTACATCCTACTAAAAATTAGTGATTTCCACCTTCCCACTATACGACTTAGGACTATACATTCCAATTTTAAACTAGCATTCTTTACCAAAAACCACCTGCTGCTATCTATCCATGACCTCCTCCTTTGCCTATGCCACTAACGACTACAACAACAAAGTCGTAAATGGCATATGTGGCTTGTACCTATCACTCATTTAGAAGGAAAGGTGCTAGTGGTAGCAATGATAGAGGGCTTCGCTATTAGAGGACCCATTCTATGGTCTTGCTGATGAGTGTCAAATGACCCTTGTTGTTTTGTATTGATTTGATGTTATAGTATATGAATTTAATATGATTTATTGAAGAAAATGACTTCCTACATAACCTATGCAAGATATTGGTGTAGAACACAATTTATGACCAAAATATAACTTAAATCGTACACAATGAGCTACATAAGTTATGTAAAAAGCTTGTGTAAAATGAGAAAATTGGTCAGAAGCTCAACAAATGTTCGCACAATTTCCCTACACAAGCTATGATCGAGCATGTAGAGTCATTTTTAGCGAGAATCATGAGTTTTCATCTTACATGGGCTTGAGCACGAGCCATGCAGGAAGGTCTTGCCACGTTGTTTTCATCTCTATTTATAAATAGCTGCTTTAATTATTTTGGAATATCTTCTTTTTCATTCCTACAACCCTTGAGAGAAAAATAGACACTTTAGAGTGGCAAACACAGAAGCTCATCCATGATCACAAGACAATGACAAAGTGGTCTGATCAAAAGTGGTCTTTTTAATCATGATTTACTCTTATTTTTATAGATCTTGTGCTTGTATCTCTTCATCTATGGAAAAATAATGTGTTATATGTAGGTCTTGAGAAATCTTAATCCTAATGTAATGAATTGATTGTTTCATTTAATGGAAGTTTATGTATTATTGAATTTATTCATGTGTGTTAATTGTTTGTTAATTTAATATGTGCACAATATGAACATCAATGCATGATTCTTGTTAAATAGATTGAAAGATCATTTAACAAGATAGATTTATATGAATGGTGGAGTTTGTATGTGTTTCTAAACGTAGAAAACTATGAACTTTTTGTAAAATATTGAATCTTGATAAGGAATCATAGTATTTAATGCAATCTTACATGTTATTGATGAGAAAGACATTTTCATTAATCCATATAGGATTGGAAATTAATATTCTTGAAAGAGATGTTAATTTAATTAAGAATTCAAAGGCATAAATGTATCATCAAATGAAATAATTATAAGGATTGAAAATAGGGTTAGTGGTGAATCAAGACTAAGGTAGTTTTGTGATATGATATTCATTAAGAAAGTGTTTACAATCAAATTGATAGATTAATTCAAGTAATTGTAGAAATTAGAAATAGTGATATCATTTGATTAAACTAGCTAAATAGTATAAATAAGGTAATTACTAATAGTTGTAGGTCTCGGTGAAACGACCCTGTGCTTGACTATACTATAATTTGACAAGTATGCTTACCTAAAAGATTAATCATAAAATAAATATAGGGTTCTAAAATTAATTGATTACGATTGGTCATACCAAGTTTTTTTGCATCGTTGTTAAGGATTTGGAAATATTAGGAATGCTTGAAGTCTACGAGCTTAGCTGAAATTTTGTTTTTTTTTTCTAGGGTTATTCATTTCATTGATTATGTTCTTGAGTTTTTGTGACTTTGTGAACTATATATTACAAGGGACTTATATGTTGGTATTATAGAGGTGAACATGAGCATTATGAATACCATAATCTATATTATCATCCCTCTAACTCATTTTATACAAAGCATCCTCCCCTATTACTCCTTATCAAGAGTTTGCAAATATTAGCCCAGTGACTCTCCATGGTATGATTTGTAGAGAATGTGTTTGTAGACATTGGACTTTTGAATATCAAAGTGAGAGACTTGCTTTGCATTTTCCTCAATACTCACATTACAACCATACTCAAACCACATTGCCTACATCATCTTTCTCCTTGAGCCATATAAAAGAAGATCTTTAAGCAAAATCCATGTTGAATGGATCATTAAGACAAGATATGATGATTTAGACTTGTTTGCTAGGATGATGCAAGTACTTGTTGAAGTGGACTCATGACAATTTTATGCTTTTAATCTTTACAAACTCATAAGCTTAGAATAATTAACCACTCTTCTAGGACCATCACAAGAGTGGATATTTAAGTTAATAAATCTTTAGAAACTCTTGGAAGACATAGGGGAGTAAAAAGGAGATAATTACAAGTCCTTTTGATGCATTATGAGAAAATGAACCAAATATACAAATGGGGAGTCAACAAAAGTGAATAATGAGTTGGTGGAGAAGGAAAATGAATTTGTAGACCATAGGGTAGATCTGAATAGTCATGAAGATGAGTTAGCATCTACTAAGGCAAAGGATAAATGCGCAAAGACTAATGTGTTATATCTTAATTCTTTTTCTAGTGCTCTAATCCTTGCAAAGATAGATCTAGAGGACATTCCTCAATTTACCCCAGAAGAAGAGATGTTTGGAGAGATTAAACAAGAGATGGAAAATTAACGATATCGATTTCTCTCCATTTATTGAAATCATTAAGTTTTTAGGAGATGGTGAATCTCACGAGGTGTACCTAGAGGCTCTAGGTTATATTGTAGAGTGCGAGCCAACACCAATTTATAAAAACACTCCCCATTAAAAACCCATGATATCTAAGGAAAAGGTAATTGAACTTAAAAGTATTAGAACAAAAATGAGAAAGGAATTCACCTTGTTGACTTCAAAAATATGGAAGTGGGCAACGTTGTCAAACTCGCGATTCTACGTAGAATTGCTAAGGGGTCAGTAAATTCAAAACGTAGAAACATAAGTTTGTACAACCTTTGCAAAATAGCTTTGAAAAATTATAAAAGTACTTATAGAAGATGTAGAACACTTAGATCGCATAATGGATGTGAAAAAAAAAATTAAGTTAACTCTTATTCCATGATATAACATAAATAAAAAAGAACAAATAGAGTCAAAATTAATTTATTTTCTATTGTTTTGTTTGAAATAAGTGATAAATTGAAGGAGAATCAAAATTTTCAACTTATTAAATGCTTAATTATATAAATGAAATAAATAAGTTTTCTTATGAGTTTTACAGCTATAACTTGACTTGAATGAATTTTATAAATATACAATAGGTTTTTTGGGGAAGGGAAGGAAAATAGATAAAAAGAGTATGTGGAAACCAAATGGAAACAACAATAAGAGAGATAAACACATAGTAGTAATTTTTATATTTTAGCTTATTTGATTCTAATAGGTAGAATCGGTAAATTTGGTTAAAATCATAAGATTCTACCAAGTTTACATGTAGACTCGATTGAAATCGTAAGATTCTATCAAAAAGTGATTCTACTCATGAGTCAACTCGAAAGAGTCTCATAAAATCGTAAACTTATAAAATTGTATGGGTAAAATTGTGATTTTGATAACTATGGAAGTGAGGCACATTCTCGTAGGATCCAAGTGAAGGTTAATGTTAGGCTGAGGACTTTAAAACACAACACTTCATGGGAGGCAGCCCATGTTTGACATAGGTACATTTCGTTCCTTTTTCTTAACTTTTTCATCACTATCCTTAGTTCTTACTTTGTATATTATAGTTTTATGAGCTAACGTACCAAAAGGGAGTCATTTTGAGCTTAAAGTGTAGGGGAATAATCGATTCATACACTGGTTTTAAGGCATATATTCAAAGGTAAACAAGTGATGAGGAAGAAATGGATCTAAAGAAGAAGGAGGAGGAGGGGATGGTGATTCTAAGGAAGATGAAAATGGAGAGATTGCTCAATTGCTTGATATTTGTCTTCCTTTTTAAAAGACTTCTAGCTACTTTGTTAGCTTAATTGGGCGTGTAATATTTGATGAGCACTCCTAGTGAGCCAACTCTTTTATGTTATCTCTGATAATCATACAGGACTGTATAGGATAGATTAACTTCTGGATATACCTATTAGCTTTCCTTCTTTTTCTTTCTTCTTTGTTTGATTTTTACGCAGCATAAACTTCTACTGGGATCTCAATTGTGCAATGCTGCTATTATCTCTACGAACATGACTTCTTGATGCTTTGCTTTGTTTTCAATCTTAAACCGGGGAAGTCTCAATTCCTTTTCTTTTATTTTCTTTCCTGGATTTATATGCTATAGTAGTCATTGAAGACAATGTCCCACTCTAAGTGTGGGGAAGGGATAATTTAGAAAGATCAAGAAAATGGGTCTTGTATTGTTCTTAACTTTAACATTATGCACTTGTATGCAGAGGTTCCCTACTCAAGATGATTGATGAATTATGAGAATTACGAAAATCTTGAAATTGTACCTATTAGTTTCCTTATTGAGTCTTACATTCAAAAATTAAAAGAAACGACTTTGGATTTTGCATATTTAGTCAAAATTATATGATAAAACTTATGTGAGACAAATTTACTTATTACTTAATAATGGAATTTAGAGTTTAGAATTGGATCAAATTCCTTTGTTAAAAGTCAATTGGTTATGTTCTAAGCTTACTAAGTTGTATATTTGCTTTTAAAAAATTTTGAGAGCTCATTTAATCTCTAGTGAAAAGGCAAATGAAGTTATTCAATTGATGATTCTTCTTGATTATCTCTTTGGAAAAAACGAAAAGAAATATATGTGAATGAAATAAAAAGAATTAGTTAGTAAGGGTGGGCTTTGGTCCCTTAGAAGAGCGAATGTCTGACCCCTCTGCTAACTATAAAAAACTAATAAAAAACAAATAAATTAAAAAAGAGAGAAAATTTAGTTTATATGGTGTGGATCTTGGTCCCTTAGAAGAGCGAGATTCGCTCCTAACTATCAATTAGAGAAAAATTCATATATAAATATTAAATGAGCCTATTTAGACATCGGCACGGTTCGGGTCGGTTCCGGACCCGAACCGGAACGCCGGTTCACGGTTCCACATTTCGTAGAACTGGAACCGGAACCGCCAGAGCTGGGGCGGTTCCCGGTTCCAAGGAACCGCCAGTTCTAGCCGTTCCGGTTCCGGTTCCACGTGAACCTTTTTTTTTTTTTTTAGTTCCTTTCTTTATGTTTTGTTTTTTTTTTCTTTTTTTTCATTATGTTTTGTTTTTTTTTTTCGTTACGTTTTGGTTTTTGCCCCCTGGCCCCTGGCCCCTACCCCCTAACAACCCCACCCCACCCTCCTGCACCCCCCCCCCCCTACCCCCCTGCACCCTCCGTACCCCCCAACCCAGCCCCAGCCCCAGCGTGCCACGCTCCTTTCTTTCCTTTTCCTCTCCGGTTTTGTTTTTTTTTTTTTTTGGCGGGTTGGAACCGCCGGTTCTGGGTCCGGAATAGCGGTTCTGGACTCGGTGGAACCGCCGGTTCCACCACGCCGAACCGGCGGGTCCTTAAACGGTTCGGAACCGTCACCAATGGGGCGGTTCCCGGGTCAGAACCGCCGGTGATGGTTTGGGGCGGTTCGCGGTTCGGAACCGCCCCGTGGTGATGTCTAAGCCTATTGACTCAAGTAAGTAAGTTCGAGGACACCCTCTTTTAGAGAGGATAACATATGTTAACTTGGATGATGAATTTGGGATTATCGATTGAAAACTTGCTACATATGTTTAGAAGCTTAACTAAAAATAAAAAAGAACAAATGGAAATTTTGAAGAGATTAAATAAAGGAAGAAAATCTAGGATAAAGATGGATGCAAAACATATTCATTTTAGATTGTTGTGCTTAGAGGAAATGGTTGAAAGGACTATACACTCTTAAGTAGGTGGTTGAAGTGTAATAAGGTCTCTTTTGCTTTGTTTGACTCTGTATTTATTTTGTAATTTTAGAAGCTATTGTTTATTAGTAAGGGTAAAGTTTGATTTACTTGAGTTAATCTTAGAATTTTGATTTTGGTATACTAAGTACAAGTGTAATAGGTTTGAGTGGAAAGCAATGAAAATTTGAAGTTGCAACGCTCTGAATTGACAATTGAATGCTATCGTGTAAGCCGAATTTGCAATGAACTTTGGAATATAATTGATGATGGATTTCATTGTTCTTGACTATTTACTTGCGGACAAGCAAATGGTTAAGTATGGGGAAATTTGATAAGTGCCAAAAGACTCTTGTTATCTGTATTGATTTGACGTTATAGTATATGAATCTTATATGATTTATTTTAAAAAATGACACTTATTGGATGAAAATGTTAATTTTCAAGTGAAAGAAAAGATACTTGGCTTAATGAAGATATCTAGATGAATGAAAGGAGGTTTTAATGAAGAATTGAACAATTTGAAGATTGCAACATGCATGACTTCCTACAAAACCTGTGTAGAATACTGTTGTAGAATGCAATTTGTGACCATAACACAACTTACATCATAAGCTACACAAGTTGTGCAAAATGCTTATGTAGGAGGAGAAAATTGGTCAGAAGCTCAATAAAGGTCTACATGGGCTCCCTAGACAAGTTATGATTGGGGTGTGCAGAGTCATTTTTAGCAAGAGTCATGAGTTTTCATCCTACACGGGCTCAAGCACAAGCCCTGCAAGAAGGTCTTATAGCATTGTTTTCAGCCTTATCTTTAAATAGTTGCCTTTAATCATCTTGAAATATTTTACTTTTCATTCCTACAATCCTTGGAGAGTAAAATAGACACTTAGAATAGAGAAATGCAGGAGCTTATCCACGATCACAAAACAACGATCAAAAGCAATTTTTATCATGATTCACTCTTATTTTTCTAGATCTTGTGCTTGTATCTCTTCATCTATGGAAAAATAGTGTGTCATACCCATGGCGGATGCAGGATCATATGATTGCCAGTGCCGGACCTTCATTAAGTTAATCTTGAAATTATTTATTTATATTTACCTACTATTACAATTATACTACATCTTATATATTTATAAGAATTTCATAATGATTTCAATATGATATTTTTTAAAATGTCAAGAAAAAAAAATATTCAAACAATAATTAAGAGTTAAGTATGGAGTTTTAAAATTAATTGACTACGATTGGTTACACCATTTGCTATCAAAGCAATGACTAAGCTATCGAATGAGTTAGAAGATGCAATAATGCAGAGGGTAAGAATGCAAATGTGGTATCTGTGGCCATTTACTTTCGTATAGCTGTCTTTGATGGTCGAAGTGGGTTTTTGGTGGTGATGGTGTGTTAGTAGTGGTGAGAAGTAAGTGTAGGGAGATGGAATAAAGGAAAGGAAATTATCGGGAGGACAGTGCCAAAAGGCATCATGGGGGTAGTCCCCCTAACCCAAATTTCAACCTTTTTTTTTCATTTGTTGGATTTTAGGATTTTTTTTAATCAATACTTAGGTCTAAATATGAGGCAAATCTTCTTTTGACATCTTATTCTTCTCTTCTTTCAAAATTGATCTTCATACAATCTTATACGATCACTTCATGGGTACTTTAGCATGGTAGAAGCATACATGACGTCAACATTATTCTGATTAAGAACCATGAATATAGGTTTCTGGTGTGAGTGGAAAAGTTTTATGATTTGTGATCTCGATTTTCTTCTTGACATGGTAACATTTTGATGGCACTTAGCCATTACATATATATATGTTGGCTTTGTGGAATGACATTACATATTGTTGATGTGGTTTTTTTTTTTTTTTTGAATATATGTGTAAGCTTGTGCTTTCTATCTAGTTTATTGGTTGAAGAAGGTGAAGAAGAGGAGGAAAGAAAGGGGAGAGAGGAAGGGGGAGGGGGTGAATTTAAAAAGAAAAAAAAAATAAATATGCTGATGTAAAAGGGAAAATCAACTTTTAATATGGATTCCTTGCCATGTTAGCATAATATTGGACTTTTGGTTGGATTCCAGCCAAAAGTATAATGGGTGCAAGATTTAAAAAGTTTAGGCATTTTTGTGGGTCGAAGTTCTTTTTAGGTACAAAACTGTTATATCAAGAAAGTTTAAGTATTGTCAATAAATTTAACCCATAAATTTAGTACATAAAAAATTTTCATTCATGCTAATAGTACCTCTTTCAAGTTTTTCAAATACTAAATTAGTTAATTTTAAAGTTTTTAAGGTACTAAATTAATCAATTTCAAAATTCAGATATTAAATTGATCATTTTTAAAGTTTCCAAATTTATATACTACCAAAGTTTAGGTACTATTTATGATATTATCCCTTTTCTCAATCATGTGGAGCAATGCTTCACTGACTAATTCTTAGGATTTATCATATGACTCTCTTTTGTCAAATATACATAAAAGCAAAAATGTGTGATCATATATATATATACATACTAGCGGATGCTCCATCTGCATTGCATGTTCAAATTTAATAATGCCAAATTATAAAAATTATGAAAAATTGAAATATTAAAACTCTGATCCTAAAAAGATCTATTCAGATTTTAAGTTCAATATAAATTATACTTTATATAACATATTTTTTATCCTTTAAATTCATTCAAACTTTTAAATATGAAAAGAAAATAAGTAGTAGTTATTGTTTAGGGCTAATGTCACAAACACTACCTTAACTTTGCTAACATATTCAATTAATTGCCGAAGCTTTTGTAAATTCAATTTGCCATCTAAATTTACTTTTCATGGTAAAAAACACTACCTCACATAACTTCGTTACTTTTGTCAACACATTCGATACTCGTGACCTATGGATTTACGACACATGTATACTATGTGGATTTTTCCTTTATAAAAGTTTACAAAAAAAAAAAAAATCTTTTTTTCCCTCATAAAATAGACTCGTCTTCCTTCCCACTTCATCTTCTTCTATTTAGACATGTCAAATCTTCTCTCTCCAACATCTTTCTATCCCGCTCTTTCAAATTCCATCACCATCGAGCCATCATCTGTTCACAAACACAGTAGAGTTAAACCACCTTCACATCACCATACGTCATAGTTATCAAAATCACGATTTTACCCATACGATTCTATAAGTTTATGATTTTATGAGGCCTTGTCTAGTTAACTCATGCGTAGAATTGTTTTTTGGTAGAATCTTACGATTTCAAAAGAGTCTGCATATAAACTTGGTAGAATCTTACGATTTTAACTGAATTTATCGATTATACCTATTCAACTAAAATAATTTCAAATATAAAAAATACAACTGTGTGTTTACAATCTCATCAACTATTAGAAATTAGGATGATGTATCTCTCTTGTTGTTGTTTTTATTTGGTTTCCACATATTCTCTCTATCTCCCCCCACACCTAATAACCACCCGCTCCCCCTGTCCCCAACACCTACCCCTCCCCCCTCCCTCGAAAACCCTGTTGTATATTTATAGAATTCATTCAGGTTAAATTATAACTGTAAAATTCATAAGAAAACTTATTCATTTCATTTATATAATTAAGTATTTAATAAGTTAAAAATTTTGATTCTCCTTCAATTTATCACTTATTTCAAACAAAATAATAAAAAATAAATTAATTTTGACTCTATTCGCTCTTTTTTGTATATGTTTATCATGGATTAAGAGTTATTATAGAAAAAAAGAAATTAATTTGTTTATTTTTTTATATCCATTATGTGTTCTAAGTTTTCTACATCTTCTTAAAGAATTTTTATAAATTTTCAAAGCTATTTTGCAAAAGTTGTAGAAATTTACATTTCTATATTTTGATTTTACGTTATCGTGAGTTTGACAACCTTACCATATGACTCACACATGTGAGTCTCTTCTTCTCCAAATCACAAACAAAAGGTGTAGTTTTGTTTAGTGGTTTGAATGGATTTGACAAAAATAATGAGTTTCACTCTAATGCGGTTGGTTAGGGAAGTGATCCAAGTTTGAGTCACAACTCGATGAATATCTATGTGACTTAGTTTTAAGGATCACAACGACTGTAGTAGTGGGTATATTGTTGGGTGTGATGGTGATGAATTTTATGGTATATGGGTTCCAATGTGATTAATTTTGGTGCTAGTGTCGATGGCAAAGACTTAGTGAAGATGAAGTTGAAAGAGTTGGCAAGTTAGGGTTCGCATGGTTAAGTCCCAATACATGTGGTTTCGAGTGCAGAGAGAGTAGATGCTAGTGCTTGAGTTCTTAAAATGTGGTCCAAAGTTGACCTTATCATAATATTAATGTTAATTGAGTTGATTAACTTTCCTATTTAGATTAAGTTTTCCTATTCAATTAGGATTCCTATTTAATAGTGAATAAATCAAAGCTATTGATTCTAGTATATGATGGACGTACCAAATTTAAAGTTGTTCTATAAAAATTGGTCTTCTCTCCACTTATTAGGATAACACAGACAAAAGTAAACTATTCCATCAAAGTTCTCTGAGGCATTAAGTTTAAGGTTAAGGGAAAGAAACTGATTTTAATTTAAAATGTGTCAACCTAAAGCATAAAATCGATCAAGTTTGTCTCTCTCTATAACCATGTCAAATTCTACATCAAGTAAGTAACTTATGTTTGTATGTAATATTATTTATTCAAGATCATGTATTATAATGATGTTTATTACTCTTAAGAATTAAATTTTACATGTGGTATAAGAGCATGTGTTATGAATAAATAAATTTGTTCGTAAATTATGATCATATATTAAGATTTTTTATTGATATTATGTTTATAATAAATTGATTAATATTGCCGCCATTTATGTTGTTTTGGCCGAATGAATATTGGATGATGGACACATTTGACTCATGAAGTTTTGATTATGGGTGAATTGATTTTTAAAATTTTTATTTCTTATGTTTTGATCATATTAATGATATTTTGACCTAAATTAAAATTTTAATTCAAAATTCATCCTTTTGGATATTATGATTATTTTTATATGATATTAAGATTAAGATTAATTGTTTAGTCACTAAAGCGGCCAAATAAATTTTAAACGTATGGTCATATAATTTATGAATTTTATGGAAGGCTATTATGAAGATTTATTGGTTGATATAAATTAAGGGTTTTACCCAAAAGTAAATCGATATTCTATAACTAATAAACATAAAGGAGTAAATTATTATACTTTTGTCTCTCACACACATACACACACATACGGTTATCCAAAGATACTATATGTATTTGGTGAGGTTTACTTAATTTCCTTACAAAGTTTAAATGGTACTCTAATTATGATGATGATGATGAATTTAGAATACCACGAACGAAACCCTAAGATTTTAGACTGACTCATATCAGTCATTAGTAGAGAACCGGTGGGTTCGGGGATAACACGCCTGCTTCCACCATATCGTGCGATTCATATAAAACGATAAAGTATGTCGATATTGTACATAATCATCAAGAATTCCATTTTATTCTTTATCCTTGACTTCTATTTTACCTTCATCGCTGATACTAACTATATATATATCATTGTGTTTGCTTAATGGAGACCTAGAATATATTTTATGTGTTTCATTATTTTAATTTGTTAATTTAGTAAGCATTTATGTATTTGTAGCTGTTTCCCTACATTCTCATGCTAATGCTGTTACTGTCTTTAACGTTTTAAACTTCTTTGAATGGGGTGAGCAAGTCAATTTCCATTTAGGTGTATTGGATCTTGATTTAGCACTTTGGAAGAAAAGCTTGTTGACATTATAGATATGAGCAATAAGGCTCAGAAGTTGGAACATAAGGCATGGGATAGGTCTAACAAATTATGTTTAAATTTCATGCGGATGATAATTGCCAACAATATTAAGAGAACTCTTCAGAAAGTGTAATAGCTAAGGAATACCTTAAGCTTGTGGAAGAGCGCTTTCGTTCTACTGATAAGTCACTTACAGGGACATTAATGGCTAAACTCACAACCATGAAGTATGATGGGTCATGAAGTATACAGCAACATGTCCTTGATATGACTAATATTGTAGCAAGACTTAAGAGTTTAGGTATGATTGTGGATGACTCATTTTTAGTGTAGTTTATTTTGAACTCATTGCCTCCTAAGCATGGACCATTCCAAATTGACTATAACACTATTATAATAAGTGGGATGTTAATGAATTGTCCAGTAAGCTTACTCAAGAGGAATGGGACTAAAGCTACAGGGAGTTCACACTGTGAACCTAGTAAGTCAAGGAGCTGGAAAAGTTCTCAAACCAAAATCCAAGAAATTAAAGAAGAAAGGACCTGTTAAAGTTCCACAGGTCGTTGATGGTGATAAGAAGGAAAATAATGCAGATAAATGTCACTTCTGCAAGAAGGAAGGACATTATTAGAAAGAATGTTTGAAATGTAAAGCTTGGTTAAAAAAAAAGGTACATTTAATGCTTATGTATGTTTCGAATCAAACTTATCTAAAGTTCTTTCTACTAATTGGTGTTTGGATTTTGGTGCCACTACTCATGTTTCTAATGTGATGTTGGGATTCCTTACCATTTAGAGCATAAACCCAAGTAAGAACTTTCTGTTCATAAGGAACCAAATGAAGGCCCTAATTGAAGGCATAGGCACTTATAGTATTATTTTAGATACTGGATGTCATTTGGATCTATTTTAAACTTTCCAATGTACATTCATTATCAAAAAATTTGGTTTCCGTACCAAAACATGATGCTAAAGGGTTTAGCTTTATAGATGGAAATGGATGTTTTCATTTATATAATAAAGATAATTTCTTTATTGGTTCTGGAATTGTTATTGATGGCTTATACAAATTGAAAGTTGATGTTGATTGCTCTGCATCTTTGATGTGTATTCATCAAAATATTGGTATTAAGCATTGTTTAGCAAATGAGAACTATACTAACTTGTGGCATAAACGTGTGGATTGTGTGTCTAAGGAAAGATTAGTAACGAATGAGATTCTATCGAATCTAGATTTTACTAATCTTGGTTTATGTGTGGATTACATTAAGAGAAAGCAAACCAAACATAACACAAAAAGAGCCACAAGAAGCACTCAACTTCTTAAGATAATACACACTGATATATGTGAACCTTTTGATACTTCATCCTTTATTGGAGAAAAATATTTTATCAACTTTATAGATGATTTTCATGGTATGGATATGTTTATTTGATGAATGACAAATCCTAAGCTGTGAATGCCCTTAGGTGTTCGTTAAGGGGCTAAAAGGCAATTAGACAAAAAGGTAAAAATTATAATACGGTAGAGGTGGTAAATATTATGGAAGGAATGATGAATTTGGACAAAATTTAGGTCCATTTGCAAAGTTCCTCGAAAGACATGGCATATGTGCACAATATACTATGCTAGGCACACCTCAACAAAATGATGTGGTAGAAAGGAAAAATAGAACATCAATATATACGGTTAGGAGTATGATGAGTAATGCTTCATACCCAAACCTTATGGATGTATGCACTTAAGACCGCAATGTATTTGCTGAATAGGATTTCTAGTAAGGTAGTTCATAAACTCCTTTTGAGTTATGGACCGGAAGGAAACCTAGTTTAAAACACCTACAAGTCTAAGGATGTCCAACAGAATTATGAGTATATAATCCACATGAAAAGGAATTGGATCCTTATACTGTTAGTGTTTAGTATATTGGTTACTCAGAGAAATACAAAGGGCATAGGTTTTACTACCCAAAACATAGTTCTAGAATTGTTGAGACAGGCAATGGTAAGGTCATTGAAAATGGTGAAGTTTATGGGAGTGCTACCAAATAATATGTGGATATTAATGAAATAAAGGTTGATGTTTCATCACCTATAAATGTTCCTATAGCTACAATTATTCCAAATATTGTTCCAAAAATGCAAGAACAAAATTTTGGGGAGCAATATTTAAATGAAGAAGCACCTCATGAAGAACTTAACTTATCACTAGTTGAAATAAATGAGCCATGTCGAATAGCCTTAAATAAACCTGTAAGGGTTAGAAAGCCGGCTATTTTTTGATGACTACATGAAAGATGAGTTAAAGTTAATGGCTAAAAACAATGTTTGGAATCTCATCAAATTGCCAGAAGGTGCCAAACAAGTTGGGTGTAAATGGGTCTTTAAGACTAAAAGCGACTTGAAGGGCAATGTCAATAATATAAAGCTAGATTGTTGCTAAAGGTTATACTAAAAAAGATGGCATTGATTATAAATAGATTTTTTAACCTGTTTCAAAGAAAGATTCATTAAGAATCATTATGGCATCAGTAGCTCAGTATAATTTAAAGTTACATCAAATAGATGTGAAAACTGCCTTTCTTAATGGGGATTTAGAGGAAGAAGTTTAGATGGATCAATCTAAAGGCTTTTTCATAGAAGGAAAGGGTCACTGTGTGTGTAAACTTAAGTAATCAATATATGGACTTAAACAAGCTTCTAGGCAATGGTATCTTAAGTTCAATGATATCATCACATCTTTTGTTTTTCAAGAAAATATTGTTGATCGATGCATTATCAAAAGATCAGTGGGAGTAAGTTTATATTTCTGGTTCTGTATGTGGATGATATCTTTCTTGCTGCTAATAATTTAGGTATCTTGTATGAAACTAAAGGTTTTCTCTCTAAGCATTTTGAAATGAAAGATATGGGGGATGCATCCTATATGATTGAAATTTTCAATATTCAAAAAGAGATCACAAGAATTGTTAAGATTGTCTTAAAAAGGTTATAAAATTCTTGAGAGATTTAATATGAAAAAATATTCAGCAGGTGTTGTCTTAATATAGAAAGGGGATAAGTTTAGTCTCATGCATGTCCAAAGAATTATGTGGAACATAAGGAAATGGAATCTATTCCATATGCCTCTGTTGTGGGTAGTATGATGTATCTGCAAACATGTATGAGACTTGCTATTAGCTTTGCAATTGGAATGCTAGGATGATATCAAAGTAATCCTGGAATAGATCACTGGAAAGCTGCAAAAAAATAATGAGATACCTTTTAAGGGACTAAACATTATATGCTGACATTTAGATGATCTAATCAGTTAGAAGTGATTGGATATTCAGATTTAGATTTTGGTGGATGTCTTGATAGTAGAAAGTCAACGTCTGGTTACTTGTTCCTATTAGCAGAAGATGCAATCTCATGCAAAAGTGCCAAACAATCTGTCATTGCTGCATCTACTATGGAGGTAGAATTTGTAGCATGTTATGAAGCTACAATTCATGTATTATGGCGTGGAACTTTGTTTCAGGACTTGGGGTTGTTGACACCATTACCAAGCCGTTGAAAATTTATTGTGATAATTTTGCAGTAGTTTTCTTCTCTAAAAATGATAAATATTCCAGAGGTGCTAAGCATATGGAATTAAAGTATTTTTCTATTAAAGAGAAAGTTTGAAAACATAAAGGATGTATTGAAATATTAGAATGGACCTCATGATTGCTGATCCATTAACTAAAGGTTTAACGACATTTAAAGAACATCTACATAGATTGGGTATTGGTTGTACTGATGATTGATTATGATGATGTCAGCATACTCATGAGCTTACTAATGATATGTTTATGATTTTCTCGATTATTTCTTATTCCTTATATTTGTAAACACCTGATGTTTGAACAAGAAATTAATGGGTCTTCAAGACAATTAGGTGGACATTATGTTATTTATATAACTTATGTGACCTAACATGATAAGTTGCTAGCGTGATAGTCTATGGAAGGAAGTATGCAAATTGAAAGTACCTGACCACCATACCTCTCACTATGTGATTTATTATGTTAAAGTCAATTATGATGAAAGAATGGTATTATGATACTTATTTATGCTCGCCTAATTTGACACTATTAAATATTATGAATTGTTGGACCAAGTGGGAGAATATTAGAATGTGGTTCGAAAGTTGGCCATATTTTAATATTAATGTTAATTGATTTGATTAACTTTCCTATTTGGATTAAGTTTTCCTATTCAATTAGGATTCATATTTAATAGGAAATAAATCTAAGCCATTGATTTTGGTATATGATGAACGTACTATATTTAAAGTCATTCTATATAAATCGGTTCCCTCCACTATTAAGGTAACGCAGACAAAAGTAAACTATTCCATCAAATTCCTCTCCGACATTAAGTTTAAGATTAAGAGAGAGAAATCAATTTTAATTTAAAAGGTATCAACCTAGAGCCTAAAGCCGATCAAGTTCGTCTCTCTCTATAATCATGTCGAATTAGCATCAAGTAAGTACCTTATGTTTGTACATAAGAAATTACTCATTTAAGATCCTATATTATAATGATGTTGTTTACTCTTAAGAATCAAATTTTACATGGGTTTGTTATGGTTGGTCTTGACTTGTAAGGATGAAGGTCATGGTTTTTGTAGTGGTGCATGATCTGGCATTGAGTACCAAGTTAGCTCAATGATTTGGGGTGGATTAAGAGTTAGGGAGATGGGTTATGTGCAGTTGTAATGGAGGAGATCATGAGTTGGCTCAATTTGACATTTGAGTTCTTTTGCGAATTCAGTTGAGGTCTATCAAGTTTGAGATGAGAGATCCTGAAAGGTGGATAGGTTGATATGGGTTTGAGGTGGAAGATGGATTTAGAGAGAGAAATAAGACCAGTAGAGAGAGAACTAGATGTGCATTTTTTTATAGGAAAACAATGAGTTCTTATGTAATCTGTCTTGCCAATATCTTCTCTTAATGTCGATTTTGATTTAGATTTTTGTCAACTGATGTGGATAAGTTCTGATGGATATATGCACAACAACTTAGATTTTTCCTAAAAAGCTAATCCCACCTCTTTTCACATTTTAGAGCAAATCCCATGTATAATTATGTCTAGCGAGAAGAAGATGAAGTAGAGAAGAAGATGAGTCCTTTTTTATCAAATAGAGAATTGTTTTTTTCTTTTTACTTTTATAAGGAAAAATCCATGTGGCTTATTTTTTAGGTGGGCCAAAGACATCTGTTGCGAATCTGTAAGTCATAAATGCCAATTGTATTGATTGAAGTAACATAGTTATAGGTGGTAGTGTTTTTTTTAACACAAAAATAAATCTATATAGTAAGTTGACTAAACAAATGTTCATGTAGTTAATTAAATATTTTGGCAAGGTTGAGGGAGTTTTTGTGATTTTATCCTTTATTATTTAAAAGGAAATTGTAGGTGTTATGGGGAGAGTAGTTTTTTATTCGAACTTTTAAAAAGAAAATAAAAAGTAGTACATAATGTTTTAAAGAGAAGTTATAAGTATTACAGAGGTAGTTGTTTTTTATTCAAACTTTTGAAAAAGAAAAGAAGCAATAGTTGTTAAAAAGAAGTCATAGGTGTAAAGAAAGGGAGTAGTTATTTATTTATTTTTTTTCAAAGAAGTTATGGTTTTTGGAAATAAATATTAAATTTTAAGGGCAACATAAAGCTAAAAGAAAAAATCTACCTCTCTGGCATTAGTATTATAGATATAGATGTTGATGTGAAAAAACAGTATAAATTATTGGAGTTTTTAATAGATAGTGGACATTTTGTTAATGTGTTTGTATAGGATAGTTATTAAGTATTTCAATTCCTCCTATGAACCCATCAAAGACATTGGAAGTTAATTGCTGGGTTTCTGCATTGTTTGGAACCAGTAATTTGAATGTGTGTGTGGGATAATTGCGGGTTGTTTGTTTCATCTTATTCTGATTGTTTTAAAATCTTATTTTTATTGTTTTCAAACAGATATTTATTAAAAAACAAATATATATGAAAAAACATATATATTTTACCCATAAAATTGATCAAACATATAGGATATAAGTATTCATACAGATTCATATTAGATACAAATAAGATACAAATAAAAATTAGACAATCTAGATAGACCCTATATTGCTTTTGTAAATGCCAATGAACATGGGAAATTGTTTTCTGATTTTGTGAATTGGATAACTAAAATTCCTTTTCATTCCACTCTATATAGACGAAGTCATATATTATATTTAAATTTATTATATAGTAAAAATAAGACACCAAAACCTTTCCTCTAACTTAAATAATATAAATATATATGTATATATATAGATATATATATATTTGCTCTTGGGCTAGTTTGAGTTACATGCAAGTCCATCTAATTTTACACACTCATGGAAAAAAAAAAGGAAAAAAGAGAAAATCTTACACACTCAAACAACATTATGGGGTTTTGTACAAAAATACATTATATTTTTTAAAAAATCTAAAAAAAAATACAACTTTGAAACTCAATTCCATAATAAATGTTGAAGCACATGTAGCAAATGCGCTTTCATCTAGAGATTAATTTTATGAAGAAGGCACATATACAACATGCGTCTTCAATAGAAACAAAACTAGGGGTGTTCATGGTCGGTTGGTTCGGTTCAAACTCAATCAAATTGCTTTTAACGGTTTAGGGTTTTGAATCAAACCGATTTACATGTGGTTCATTTGGTTTTTTGAACCGCTTTTAAAAGATTTGTTCTAATAAATAATATTAATAGTTATTTGAGTTTACAAGAAAAAAAATAGATTGAGAAACAATGCGCAAGAATTAAAGCCATTTATCATTATATCAAGTTATATATTTAAAATTTTCAAATACATATATTATCCTATTTTAAAAATATATTTCAATACAAATTTAAAATAACATATATTTTTAATAAATCTATAACACTAACTAAAAAATTATTCTTTTGCATTAATTCGACATTTACTTATAATATTATTCCTTTATAACATGTTTAAATTTTGTTGTACTATTTAGTTTAAAGTTTAAATTATCTCAGTGTTATTGGTTGTAAATTTGCAACCTAGTATAAAATCTGCTCTTGTACATTGTAAATGTATTCGATGATAGGGAATTTGTATTTTTTTTGAATTAATCTAAAGCAATTCAATTCCTAATATATAATGCTCAATAGTTATAAATAAAAAAATGGATCTTATTTATTTATTTATTATTTTAATGTGGAGTGGTTCGGTTTGAGTGTAAATGGTTTGATTTTATTCGACCCTCCAATGAACAGGCTCTTCTTGAACCAAACCGCAAATTGAACTGAAATACAAAAGAACCACTTTAGGTTTAGTTCCGTTTTCGATTCGGGTTGGTTTGGTTCAATGAGCAACTATAAACAAAATTCCTAATTGAAGGTGTATTTTGTACATAGGTGTTCAATAGAAAAAAAAATAAATAATTAAGAGCCTTCAACACACTTCTAATCTTATCCCTTAAAAGCACTCTCTTTCTTAGTTTTGTTAAGTGTTAGCATTTAATTTATAAAGAAGGTGCATGTACAAATATACCTTTTTCTTAGGTTTCATTCGTTGTAAAATCTATTCTTAGGTAGACATAAGCATGGTTTGGTTCCAAACCGAGAACCGAACCGAAACCATCACCAACAATTCTAGAATTGAAACTGGAGCTGTTAGATAGTTCCAAAACCGACTATGGAACCACTGATTTTATGGTTTTTAGATGGTTTTTTAGCCTAGAACGATAGAATCGGTGGTTTCACTCAATTCCATTGAAAAAAAAAAAAAAGAAAAAATAATATTAAATATATAATTTTTAATATTTAAATTATTTCACATAAATAGTAAAATTTATTTATTCACAATATTTAATATGTTATTACCAACTACACAAATAAACATAGCTTAAAATCATATATAATTAGTTTAAATAAACTTTTCTTAAAAGTAAAATTCATTTTCTTAATAATATGAGACTATTTTTTGTATTATAATTTTTTATCTTCTAGAGTATTTTACAATATCATAATACTAACTATAATTGATATTAAATGTGTTTGTACACGTATAAATGTGCATTATAAATAAATTTTTTAAAATTTTCGTTAAATAATTTAATACTTGTAGATTCAATAATTATTTTGACTTTAAAATTTATTTTATTAAAAATTAAAAATTATTTTTTTTTATTTTTAAAAAAATGTTTCGCGGTTCCAAAACTGATGGTTCCATGGAACCTAATCGGAATCGTGGGATGGTTCTGGTTTCTCAATTTCAAGACCTAGAACCGGCGGTTTCGGTTCCAGTTTCAGTTTCAGTTCGGTTTTGGAACCATGATGATGTCTACTCTTAGATGAAGGTGCACAATATTTTGAGCTTTTTCTTTTATTTTCCTTTTTTTTAATTTGGCCATTGAGCTTTTTCTTTTCAAAATATACCTTATTTTCGTACAAAACCCTAACATTATCTACTTAAAACGCATCTATTTATGAATCTTAACAACCAGTTACACATCTTTACTCGACAGCAGTGAATATACATTGAGATATGGATATTTTATAGACGTCTCATTCCAAATCTGTTTCTTTAAACTCTTTCCATTGAGTCAGTGGAATTAGAGGTTACGAAAAAAAAAAAAAAAAGTTCAGATTTTGAAAATTTTATATCTAAAAAAAGTTGATAAAAATGAAAAAAAAAAATTCGATGCCGCTTAAGAGTTTAGAGATTAAAGCCCCATTTTTTGAGAGAAAAAGACGTTGAATCAACCAGATATTAAAAATCCCAAAATTGTGAATTTTGAAAATGTTTGGTTTTAAGTTATTGTCGGATTTTGAATTTTGATGCTAGAAAGTTGATTCTGATATGGGTGGGTCTAGGTGGCTGGTTTTGGATATGTGTTCGGTATGCAACGATAATGTGGGCCAAATATTGTTCTGTATGCAACGTTGAAGACGAAGGTGGGGATTTCAATTGATTTTTGCAATTTTTCTTTTTTTAAGTTTCTAAACATTTTTTAATTTGTCAATTTAATTTATTTTAATTACCATGTATATATATTTTGATGATGTGTTATTTATATAATTTTTTATTGAAAACCTAACTTGGCATGTTCCTCTAGAGTTTCAATGTTTAACAAGAAACGGCATGTGTGATAAACTGATGTTATAAATATCATGTCAATTGACAGTAGCTAATATGGTATAGTCTAATAGTTAATATAGTAGAGTCTGATTGTATTAACAATCCAGTTTCTAAGAAGATAACAGGTCTTTCCTAGTTGTAATAGTAGAAAAAGGGGAAAAAAAAAAAAAAAAAAGGAAAAAGGCAAGGCAGTATAAAATGATATTGAAAAATCTAATTGGGTAGTAAATAAAAACTTTCAAAAATCAAATATATAGTAAAGTTAAAAATTGTACAAGGTTTATAAACCAAATTTAGCATTTTCCTTTTTCTTTTCTTTTTATTTGAATTGAAACAAGTTTGTTGGTAGGAAGTGCCAATTGTTTTTCTTATTTGTAATTTGCTAAGTTGATGGATTATTTATACTTGAAACAACTAAAAATTATATCTATATTTGTGCTCCTAGCAAAGTTATGGTTTGTGTTTAAATTCCTATTAATGAGATATTTTGAACCAATTAGAAGATGCTAAAAGTAATCTTTTAGTAGAAATTTATGTATATCATTTAACATACAAATTTTACTGTGCATGACTTTGTATTGTATTGGTATTAATATTGGTTTTCCACTGGGTGAACCGGGTTGAAATCTCTCATTTCCATTATAATAGATTTAAAAAAAGTTAAAATTTTACGTACTAAATTATGCATTAAATTTTCAGTAGAGAAGCTATAGAAAGTTGCTTTCTAAAAATATTTGCGCGCGACAAATGCTGTCCGCTTAAAACCCATCAGCCATCCACAGGATTGGGATTTTTGGTATATATATATATATATAGATATATATATTTATATATATATTTTGTGTATGAGTTTCTTATTACAGCTTGCAGAAATAATAATAAATTTGGATATTATCATCATATTCTGGATTCTAGATTTTAGATTCTAGATTCTAGATTGCTTTTGACCAACATCATGTCATCATGTGCAATCGGATAAACCGCGTCCCTTTCATTACCATAGTTGCTGGTTTCGTATGCGCGATTGCGCGTCTAAATCCTTGGGCTCGGGCTCGGGCTCGGTGCCAGGGGCTTATCTATTTACTCGGCTTCAATACCCTATATATAGGATATATGTTAGGTCGTGATAAATCATATTTAAATTAAGACAAAAGGAGAAACCGTCATTAAACCCAACAAAAAGAAAAAAAAAGTAGAAAAGAAAGAAATTGAACGATGTCATAAAAACATAATGTGTGTATGATGCTTTTATAAACAAATTATTTATATTTTTGTCACACTCGAGGCCAGAGTGCCACTTCTCAACACTATAAATCTATAGACATTGCAATATGTAAAGGTTCATGAACAATTAATATTTACAAAATAAATTTTCATATGATATCTCTAAAATATCTCCCAATCTTTTATCATCAGTTAGCAAAACAAATATTCAAATTTGCATGCAAAAACCTTTTGACTAAAACAGCTAAACTAATAAAGTATATGAATTAGCACAAGTATCATCACCTGAAATATTAAAATCTCAAGAGAGGATGCTATAAAACTCAATATGCAGCCACCATATCACACGCAAACATATGTCATTAAGGATACAATCATATAATGACTAAATGCAACAAAACAAGATTTATTACTTAGTAGAGTGTAACAAACAACATAATTATGGCATCCTGAGTTCTTGAAGAACTCAAACTCTAGCCCACACAAATAAAATCCTATAGGTCTAAAAGGGTGATATAATCCACGTGGAGCAGTATCATATGCACAAAACGATTTGAATCAACATTATGAGCGCCAATAATACTCATAATAAGCTAATTACTCATATCATTCCATTAAAAGCATAGTTCATATACAATGCTCGAATTGCATTCTATACCACTAGCTTGCCTAGTTGCAATTCCAACCCTATTCAATTTAATTGTGTCAACTATGATTTCTTCTCATTGACAACTCTCCAAGCCATGAATCATGGCCAAAGCACCTTAAGAAAACTTGATCCATGATTTCCTATATGTATATCTTGCCCCAGATCGCATCTATATTATATCAATTTCAGCCAAACTATATGCATGTGTCACATATAGAGATGCAACCGAAGCGGTTTTGGGACAAGTCTTATAAGACCCGAACCTGACTCTCTATAAGGTTGTCCCAACCTGATCCACATCCATATAGGGTTTTATGTTCAATACCCAAACCCATCTCTATAAGGTCATGAACCTGACCCGCCCTGTCCTGTTGATCTGATTTTATCTTTATACTTTTTTCTTTTTATTTATCACTTGTCTACTTGTCTTCATGATATATTCTCTATTTTTCTTATTTGTTTCAATTTCTTTCCATTTGATGATAGACTTTACAATTTTATTTTCGATGTATGACAATCAATTTGTAACACAACATAGTAGAATTTACTTTACTTAAGGATTAGCACGAATACATAAATACAAATATTGCCTTATTAATTATAAAAAAGCATGATATTCTTAATTGGACAAAAAAATAAATTATATAATAATAGAACTATACAAATAATAAAAAATGGATATATCTAAGTTTTATATTATAAAATTATATTTTATTTTTAGTAATCTTAGTGGGTCAGATCGACCTTATAGGGTCATAATTACGATCCGAACCCGACCTGTGTCCTTATAAGGTTGCAAAAAATTTTCCTAAACCCGTCCCATAACCCTATAGGCATTTTATTGAGTCGGGCATGTCAGGTACCCTATAATGACTAGCTTAGTTGCATCCCTAATCAGGCAACAATAGTCATGTGCTTGAAATCTACTAAATATCTTAAAAACTACTAAATTTGTGATCAGTACATAAAAGATTAATGCTTATACATATGCTCAAGAATTTAATTTCTCTAAAGCAAAAACTTAGTTTTGTCTTTATATACTTGATCTAAATTTCTTTTGCTTTGTATTAGGTCTTGGAATGTCACCTTGTTGACTCCTTAGATGATCAAATAAGGGTACAAGAGTTTGGCCATCCCATAGAGGTAGGGATGCAACCGGGACGGGTCGTTATAGGGTACCCGCCCGCCCAACCCGTTAAAAACCCTATAGGGTCAGACCCTATAGGGTTTTGGGACGGGTTTTGGGATAAAAACTAAAACCCGATATGTTGTCGGGTTGGGTTTTGGGTTATATACGTAACCCGTTAAAAAACCCGACCCGAGATATATATAAAATAAAATATAAAAATATTAATTATAGTATGTAAAATTTGAATTTTGATTTTTTTCCATTAGACTTCGGTCGTTCGGCGGGCAAAGGCAAACTGCTTTACGGAATTTTTTTTTTCCCATTTGCATTTTTTCCAACCACACAATGTTGAATGCTCCTGTCCAGCTGTCCTCAAGTGTCAAGTTCTCAAGTCCTCCTCACACTCACAGCTCACAAGTCGAAGACTCGAAGTCACAAGTCGAAGTCACAAACCCTAGCCGCGGCCTCCAACTCCTTCAGTCCTTCTCCTACGAGACTACACAGTGTACTGTGTACACTCTCCACATCTACACTCTTCCTTCTCAACCTCTCGCTGTCTCCGACTCTCCGAACGGTTTCATCTCATCTTCGTCGCTCACTCTTCTGGTAAGATATTTCTCTAATGTAAATTATTATGTTATTTGAATAATCATAATCCGAATAAGGTTCGTTTTTCTTTTCTCCTTCTTCTCATTCTCCGTTGTGATTAATTAATGGATATGCTTCGCTTCAACTAGTACGTAATCGTTCCTCTATACTTCCACTGATTCTTCCTTTTGTTTTTTGTTTTGGTTGTGATTTTGATTTATGATTCTCGTGTTTGGAGTTTCTGGAGCAAGATCGTTAGTTCTTTTAGGCTAGTTACTGTTACGCGTGAGTTTCTAGGGTTTTATGTTTTTCATCTGATTGTGAATTTGGTTCGGTTACATATGGATTGTGAATGATCGAAGCGGATAATGCTAGAAGTTTTTGTTTGGATTGAGATTCGTAATGAAGCTCAAAATTCGCGCTTGATTAGCAACTAATTGTTGGTTTTTTTTTTTTTTAATTAAGTTGCGGCTATGAGATTGCGTTGTGGCAGTTGAAAAAGATTGTTGCTGATCAGGCTGCTGTGTGAGATTATTTGTGTTTTTCATTTATAAGTGAGTGGTAGGGTGTGTTACTTATTGGAATTGGGAGCATCTTCCTGGTTTGTATTTGGGAATGAGGTACGATTTTAGTTTTAAACAACTTGGCTAGTTTTAAATTTAGAGCTATACTTTTTTCATCTTATTTTCTGTTGTGGTAGTAAATTTTATTAGAAGTCATGTTGGGATTTCCACTCCGTATGTTTGTCTGTTTGCCTGTTGCTTGTTGGGGGAAGTGGTCAGTGGAGGGGCCGAGGGGGGTTAATGTGTGTTTGGGGATGTCGGGGTGAAATTTTTCCCTTTTACATATTAAAACCTTTCCCTTCCAGTGAGGAAAATGAGGGAGAAAGTAGAGGATACCTAATTATCCCATGGAGGGAAGGTTGAATTTCTCTAAGCTACCACCATCAGTAAAGAAATTAAGAAGCCTAGAAAAGGTTACTTGCCATAAATCGAAAGCCAAATTGTGGGACGAGTATAAGCTGTATCTGACCGATCTGAAGGTGAAAATTGTCGAAGAAGAAATCAGTTTGGTCTGGTTAAATGGGGGCAGATAAACGTAAGTAAATGTTGCTTTTAGCATGATCTAGACCAGCAAGTCTTGGAGAGAAGTTCTGAATTGTAAGCAGGATTTTCAGTAGAATTAATTACAAAAGCTGTGTTTTACGTTTGATTGGGTTGAACTTCAATATATGTATTTAAGTGTTGCTTTTCTTTTTCTTATCATGGATTCACATGATGTTTTCTAGCATATTCTAAACCATCCACATGTGAACCATGTTTCAGAGCTGCTATTTTGTAAAATTTTGGTGCCTTTTAGTATTCTACTCTACCTGGATACTTGTGATCAGCCCAGCGTGCCAGTAAAACTCCTTTAGAAATGTTTTCCTCCAACTACAATCCCCGTTTTCAGAGGACTGAAGGAGATATCCCTGTTTTTAGAGATCGAGCTAAACAAGTTATAGCCCCATTCCAGTCCACTCCTTTTAATTTTGGTTTCTCTTATATGATGATATGTTCGGATCGTTAGCTTGAAAAAAGAGTTACCATTGGGGCTACAAATCAATTGAATCAAAATAGGTTTGGAAAACTATAATATACTTATAAAAATCATAAAAGATATCCAACCATAAGACGAAAACATCATCAATTTGCCCAATTAAAAAAAAAAAAGGTCAGCAATATGGTTTATCGTAAGCAATTGATTAAAATTGATTTTCAAAGATTAGATTTACAAATTACAATCACAATAAAATATTTTGTCCATTACTTTTTGAATACTCAAGTAAACTCTCCCATGTAGTTACAACATACATATAATTTGTTCATTGTCTTTTCATGACTTGTTACTTGTTTTTATTCATGTCATGATCTATTTATGGTTAGATATTGCTAAAATTGGTGTTGTATGTGTAATGTAGGGAATATGGATGGTGCTGAAATTCCAATTGACATAGAAGATAAGGCTAATCCTGATGGTGTTGAGGAAATTCGATTTGGCTAGAACTGAAAAGGAGGTGGCATCTGAAAACCAAACAAATACTTCAAGCTCTCAAGTAGCAAGTACTGCAGGAGAAAGTTGCAATCCAAATAAACGTAAGTGCACTTTGTTGTGTGGAATGAGATGCTAAAAAAAAACCATCAATGGTGAGGTTTATGCTGAGTGTAAACATTGTAAAAAACAATTAAAAGCAACTAGTGCAAATGGCACCAAACATTTGCATAATCATTTGAGGAGGTGTGTGCAGAGGAAAAAGCAAGGAGACATTAGGCAATGTCTTTTATCAATTGAGAGAAAGAGTATTGATAGTGGTTTTAGAGTAGCAAATTGGTCATTTAACCAAGAAGCTGCTAGGAAAAAACTTGCAATGGCAATTATTGCTCATGAATACCCTATTTCAATAGTAGAGCATGAGCATTTTAGGGAGTTTCTAAACACCATCCAGCCCCTATTTCATAATGTAAGTCGTACCACAATGAGGAAAGAGATTATGGACATCTTTGGCATAGAGAAGGAAAATTTGAGAGTCCTACTAAAAGGACTTAATTCTCGAGTAGCAATAACAACGGACATGTGGACATCGAACCAAAAAAAGGGATATATGACGATTACAGCACATTTCATCGATAGCAATTGGAAGCTCTAAAGTCAACTATTAGAGTAAGTTTTCTTATTGCAATATTTTCTAGTTTTATTTTATTGTGAATAAAATTTCTTTTCACTATATCTACATTTTATTTTGCAGGTTTTTGTATATTCCAGCTCCACATACAAGTGAGGTACTTGCTGATTACTTGTTCGGCTCTTTGATGAAATGGGGCTTAGATAGGAGAATATCTACTATCACTGTAGATAACTGTTCAACAAACGATGCGATGATCAGAACTTTAATGTTGAAGTTGCGAAAGGATGAGCTAATTCTTCGTGGAAAGGTACTCCATATGCGCTGTTGTGCTCATATTATAAATTTGATTGTGAGAGAGGGTGTCAATATTATAGAAAAAGCAATAGAGAGGATCCGTGATAGTGTCACATTTGGTCAGCAACACCATCACGTGTGGAGAAAATTTGTAGAGGCATGTAAGCAGATAGACGTGTCATATAGTAGAATGCTTTGCTTAGATTGCAAAACACGATGGAATTCTACATATGATATGCTTATTGTTGCCATTTCATATAAGGAAGTTTTTTTATAGAGCTAGCTTATGGATAAACAATATAAGTGTTCCTACAGATGATGATTGGGATTTAGCAGAAGAAATTTGTAAGAGGTTGAGAATTTTTTATGAAGTGACTAATCTCTTTTCTGGTTCGCAATACCAACTGCAAATTATTTCTTTACAAAGGTGATTGAAATTAGGGAGGCATTAATTGATTGGAAGGGCTCTATTGATTTGACTTAAGTACAATGGCTGAGAAGATGTTTGAGAAGTTTGAGAAATATTGGGGTGATGTGCATGTTATCATGGCTGTTTGTACAGTTTTAGATCCACGCTTTAAGTTGAAGGCCATTGATTTTGTATTTCCAACTGTTTATGGTGAGAAGTCCGCAATGGAGTAGAAAATGTTAAGAACTTGTTACGAGTTAATTCAGGAATATCAGGCAAAGGCTAAGTCTCATAAAATAAGGCTATGAGTGTTCTCCTATGGTGCCTTCAACAAGTGGTGATGGGCCTGATGGCCAAGCAAATGTGCAATCGAAATTGGTGCAATACTTGACCGCCATCTCTAATGATGACCAAGTAAATGTAAAATCAGAGCTAGACCACTACTTGATGAGCCTGTGTTGCCTTGGTCTTGGAATAATTTTTGATATCCTTGCATGGTGGAAATTGAATGGAATCAAGTACCCCACATTGCAAGCACTAGCTAGGGATATGTTAGCAATTCCTGTATCTACAGTTGCTTCTGAATCTGCCTTCAGTACAAGTGGACGTGTAATTAGCTCACATAGAAGCCGACTCCATCCAAACACAATAGAGGCCTTGATGTGTACCCAAAGTTGGATATCAAATGGAAAAATAGGTAAGAAGTTTAACTACTTAATGTTTATTCATTGAAGAGATTTTTATTTCCTATATCTTCCATTATGTTTTATATGATCTTTCTTATATTTTTGTAGGTTTTGACATAACTCAGATAGAGGATGAGATGAAAAATTTGCATATTGAGGATTAAGAACAAGTAAGCAAATATAGTAGGTTCTATAAAATTATTGATTTTTTCTCCCTTGTACTATTTCATTGCTATGTATTACATTATTACTTTTGTTGTTACTTGACTAGATGGCTTTAGCTTGATGTTGTTGGCTAATTGGTGACAACCTTGAAGATTGAGGATGGAGTTTTATCTACTGAGAAGGAAGCCAACATTGGAATGGAATCTTGTGTTTTTTTTTTTCATATGGGATATTTTCTAACTGCTCCAGACTTTTATTTTTCTTTTTGCTTGTAGAAGCATTATATGTGGGTAATGCTTGCTCTATGCTTTTATTTGTTAAAGGATGGAGACTATGAGTTTATTTGGAAGTGTTTTATGCAAGACTTTCAAGCTTGCAAGACTTGTAGTAATTATTAGTGATGCATTTACATGTTAAGTGAACATGTTAGATGAACAGGTTCTACAAGGGATGCAAGAGGGTCTAAGAGCATGTTATGCTCTCATTTATATTTTGTGTGTTAGTGGAAATTACATGTTTGAATCTATAATGCATGTTTGATCAATAGATGCATCACAATTGAGTTTACATATGGCGAGTTGGGAGGGGATTGCTTGTAGCTTATAGAGGGTCAAAATTAGTTTCTTTCTTTTTTCATTTTTATTTTTCCCATTTTTTTTTCTTCTTCTTCTTTTGGTATGGAACTAACATGCGTTTTCTGCATCATTTGATTGATACCGATACTTATAGCAATGGAATACTGTTTGGGATAAAAGCAGGGACCACTCTTCTTGTACATGTGTGTTTGTTTAGTGATTTGACCAATAGTTAAAAGGTGAATGCATACATTTAACTAAAATATATGCGTATAAAGAGTCTGAAAGCACTTGAGGTAACGTGCTGGTCAGCAGCTGGGAGCCTCTCAGATTTTTATGAAATATGCAAAGATTTGGAACTCAGCGAGAAATTTCCAGTTTCCTCTCTCCCTCATCTCCTTTTCATGCTATCGGATCGGGTCGGGTTTATAAACGGGTTCTTTAAATCCTTATCGGGGCGGGTTCTGGGAATGATGTAAAAAACCCTATCGGGTTTTTCTCGGGTTCTGGGATACCATTTAATAATCGGGTCGGGTTCGGGTTGTAAATAACCCGTCCCAAACCCGCCCCGGTTACATCCCTACATAGAGGGGTGGTGAGCCTACTCAAAACTAAGAGGTTAGGGTCCATCTTGTTAAATGATTACTTAAGTAATAACTTCCACAAAACTTCTCAATCCTATAATTAAATGTACACATGTATACAAGTGGACCAATCTTTATAAATTTTGGGTTTTAATCCTAAGGTGGTTTAAATATCTATTAGGATTTCCTCAAAGCAATTTCAAATCTTAAAATGTATAATATTAACTGGCTCACACATAATATTTTATCAAGATTTTATACCCTCGATTTTTATAAATCCAATGTTGATTTAACTCTTGAGGATCAATTTTAAGGAAGAATGACGATTTTGCTAAGCTTGGTGAGTGGAGAGATGTTGAAATGGTTTAAAGAATACAAGGTTTTCTGAATCAATTGTTGTCTAAGGTAATTCCTTTCATAAAGTGCACTTGATTAGGGTTTCTGCTATATAAACCATTGAGTCAAAGAATGCATTAACTTGTTTATCAATCTTTATGTGTTCTTTATAAAATCCTTAAAACCTTACTTCCATTGTACCAAAGGGAGCTATTGTTAAGATTTTATCAATAGCTTATTGATGACTAATCATTTAAGATATTACTAGGGATTAAGTTAATGTTAAAAATAATGAGAACAGGATTCACTAATCACAAAAAGATGGTAGAGGCAACAACCTATAAGGAGAGCTGGTAGTAAGAGATAGGAAGGGAGAGAGAAATGTTTAGAATTTTCCTTGAGTAACTTATGAGATTGCATAATGAAATAAAGGAGTTAGCTCCCCATTTAAAGGGAAAATTTAGAAGTATAATAGCTTTTTTGCCTTAAGTTTGGTTTATATGGCAGGGTTTTTATTTTTTGATAAACACATAATTTGTGTCTAATCTCTATTTCTTAATGTTAATTATGAGGACATGTCACATCTTCTGATAAGTCTACAATAATTAAATTAATAATAATAAAGTACCAGAAGTCAAATAATGAAAAAGTAGCGAAAAATAAAGATAGTAAAAAAAATAAAACCCTAAAAGTTCGATGGTTGACCATCCTAAAGCTTGAAAGCACCCAACCACCACTACAAGAAATATCACAACTCTTCCAAACATTAAAACTTTTAACAATATTCCATTACTACTATTTTTCACTTCACTAACGTAATTTTATAACTTGACTTTATCATATATCATTGTCATTTATGCAGTTGATACACAAAAATGTGAAGGAATTCACATATATATTATTGTTAAAAGCAAATGGTCACAAACTATCTAAATAGTCTTGCTATTGAAGTAACGAATCAAAAAAAGGATATGCTCATTTGGTTTAGACCAATTGTCTTTGCAAATCTTAATATTTTGGAATTTGAGAAGCAAGATTGGTAAACAAACTCCTTTAAGAAGAACCCCTAAAATTATCAGAAACAATTACTGGGCACTGTTACATGAAAATAAATAAATGGGTAGTTGCACTAGAAGATAATGTTTAAAGGTAATTTCATTTTAGGTATCAACGTTTTGGCATGGTTAAAAAGATGATTAACATTTTGCAAAATGAATTAAATAAGGTATCAATATTTAACAAAGTTTATTTAAGGTATAGACATTTTAATTGGTTCTCAATTAAGTTTTCTTGATTTTCTCCAATAGTCAATTATTAATATCTTATTCGACTCTCTTTACAAAATGTTGATTCTTCTCTTTAACTACTTAAAATGTTGATGTCTTAAATGATTTTATCCTTAAGCAATGATTTCTCTTTTTAACCACTCAAAGTATTGATATATTACTTAAACTTACTCTCAAACATTGATATTCTTTGATGTACTTGACCCAAATAAATGCCATAAGGAGAAGATAAATAAAGGTGAAAGGATACAATAGTGCAAGGTATCACAATGTGGTTTAATATAAAGACTGGTTAACATGAACTTATTGGTTACCTTTGTTGGAATGGTGATGTGACTTGAGATGACAACTTCAAATGGCATGAAGTGGAGAGATTCAAAAGTGGAATTGATACTCTCAACATATTTAAGTAGGGTAACTTAAATGCTTATGAGTCTTTATCTTCTAGTCTCTATTTGGATCTTGTGCTTGGAAGCTTGACATGTGATTCTTGTTTTTATCCTGAGTCTCAATGTTATTTGTCTTCTTTTGTTTTCTTCAAGTATATGTTCAAGTTTTCGTTGTTATAAACAAGGATCTTAGTGCAAATATTGAATATACTAGGTAAAATACTCAAGAAAGGGATGGATTGAGTATTTGTGCAATTCCATCCTAATTTGCAACTTTGTTGATAAATTTGAAATAGTCAAGTGATTACAACAATAATGTAAAGCACCAAAAGTAAAGAGGGCTGGATTTTAATGTAGATTTCGGTTTGGCTCCTAATCTCCATGGTTACCAAATGCCTTCAAAGAGGACTTCACACCCATGATATTAATTACTCAAGACATGATCTTTAAATGAGCTACAATGACATGTTTCACTTAGCAAGTGTAGTGCTTTCAACAATGAATAGCAAATTAAGAAACTAAGCACTACATTTTTTCAATTGCAAATTTGAGCTTTAATGATGTATCAAGAGACAGGTAATATCAACACTTATAAGTTTTATTGGATAGAAAATGAAGGCTCTCAATATACTTCAAAAGTCTACCCAAAAGCTTAATTAAATAGCTCTTTTCAACATTTAGACATGGCACAAATCCCCCAAGAAGATTCTACATTTAATGCTTTGTAACAGCTAGTAAAAAATATAAAGAGTATGGACCCTTATAAGTGATTTGAAATCCTTAAAGTGCTTTGCTCTTTTGGAGCATTATATGGAAAAGAAGTCCAGACTTCTTGGCAAGTGGTCTGGACTCCTTGGTGCATTTCCTTCCTTTAGAGTATTTACTGGCCAAGTGGTCTAAAATTTTTTGTTTGTGGTCTAGACTTTTTAACACATTCTTCTTCATAACATTATGGTCAAGTGGTCCAGATCTATGAGGGCATTCCACTTGTTGAACAAAATTTCCTTCTTTAAGTGGTCCAGACTACTTAAAGAAGATGAAAAGAATATGATGCACAGGTCTAGATTACTTCAAATTGATCTGAACTACTTGTGCATTTTAACTATAAATAACAATAATATGTCCAAGCAATCTTTCATAACTTAGGCTTATTTACTTGATAGTTTTAGGCATAATAAAATGGTTTCAATTAAGTTCTACAAATAGCAATGTGCAAACTTAAGTTCTTTCACATTGTTGACTATCTGATTAATAGTTTTGTTTCATCAATTAAAAGTAAACTTCTAGGTTGAACAAGTACTATGTTTTTAATGGATATTATAGTAGTTGAGTTTGCTTGACTTATTAATCCATTGAGCAGCACTTGAAAGATCCATATGAGGACAAAGAGTCATCAACTTGAGCTCTCACTTTCTTATCTATATGCATCTTATTTTTCTTAGTAGGGTTCGCTGGAATAAGATCATGGTTATCTTGCCTTTTAGGTAGAGTAACATTATTGTTAGCAATACGAACAAAATTTCGAATAAGTAAATAAGTGGTGCTTCATTTTGTGGTAACAATAGGACTTAGATAAGTTATATTTTGTTCTACGTCAAAGTAATAGACATCTTTTACATAGGCTAGGTTTGCAATGCAAAAAACTGATTTAAAGCCATGGTGTTTTCTAGCATAATCCACATCATCTATGTAATGTTAGAAGGGATTTCATGTACTACCAGGTCATCATAGTTGCTATTCTTTTAATATGATGTATTTTGCTTAGTGGCTTCAACATTTGGCTTAATATTCTTGAGAACTGTTGTTGACTTGTCTAATAGGGCTTTTCTTAAATATGTAATTAATCTGTTGTAAAAGTAGAGTCAGTCAAATGTAAACTTGAGGATTCATTTGCTCGCATGCATGCAACATGAATCTTGAACTTTACTTAATGCCATAGGAATGACATAGATTGAGATAAAGTTTAAGTAGGATAAAGTAGAGATAGGTTAGGGAGGACTAAAAGACAAACTCAGCAAAATCACATACTTATTATAAGCGGAGGAGTCTAAAGCATCAACTTCATAATATGGGTTTTGCTTTATATTATATAAAGTACTATTAAAAAAGTAGTTTAATTTAAAAATTATCATAATTAATATGTTTAAAAAGTTTATTTATCTATTGTTATAAATATGGTATATCACTATTATTTAATTAAGGTCATCATGGAAATGTAAATGAATGCTTTACATTTGTGTAGTTTTTATAATAAAGTGTTTGGATTTATCAACTATGCATTTCATTGTCTATATTTATAGATTACTCCCATCGTATAGCATCCATTCATCCCCTACTAATGGGATATGACGTGCTAGGGATCGAAGCCTTAAAATAGGAGTAACTTGTAAATATAAACCCTTAAATTTGTGATTGAAAAATCCAAACCTTTTTGCAAAAAATTCTTAGATACACACCGTTCAGTAGTGTTTGGTGATATAATTTTTCATGGTACTAAACTAGACAAAAGTCATTGTCCCATTTTGGTTTACAAAATGTGTTTGGGATTGGACAAACCTCTCTCTGTGGGATTGGATAAAACTTGAAATTTTTGTTCCTTATATTATACTGTATAAAATATTTGAAATTGACAAAAATAAAATCTTTTAATAAGAAGTTTGTTCAATGTTGCTAATACCATGCATACCAAGCATGCTATAAGAGAATTATACTATTTAGTATTATACTGTCCAATGTTGTTGGACTCGGACCAATTCGATCGATTCAATCAGGTTCAACCGAAACTGGCTATAAAAGCAAGCCGGTCCACTTAATTTACCCAGATTTGCAGTGACTTAGATTGACCAAGGTTGAATCGGGCGACCTAGGTGGTCAGACCAGGTTGAATCGAGCGACCCGAACCGTTGACCTGGACCGAAAGAAAAAAAACTAGAAATTTAAATATCAATTCATACTATATTATGAATTTATACAATATAATCATTATATCCTACTTATTTTATAATTAATTGATGAATTTGATCCAAATATAGATTTAATTGAGTGATACTATATATATTTATCTATTACAATTAAATTATCCCGTATATTTTTACTCTTTCGTTACCTTGGTTTGACACCCAGTGGAACTTGATTAGACCCCTGACCCCCTAGCATGTTCGGATCAAACTCCAGTCCGGTTCTAACACCATTGATGCTGTCAATCCTTTTTGTTCTGTCTAGTTCTTGTTACCAAATATACTTTCCCATAAATTTTCCATTTACATTCCATTGCTTCTCTTTGATTCAAACAATTTAATTTTACTTACCTAAACATATAGTTTCACATAATTGTTGGATATAGTAACCAGGTAATTCAATACTTGTATAGGTTTGGCCCCATAAATATAAGATACTAATATTGATGTTCTCATTAAAAGAAGTGATAATATAGCAAATGGTACTTAAACTTTAATAAAATATACAATTTAGTACTTGAACTTTGAAAGTAATCAATACTTTGAAATTGACCAATTTCAAAGTTCGAGTGTTTAATTATATATTTTACTAGAGTTTGGGTATCAATTGTAACGTTATGGCTGAAAATAGAAAGACAGTGTGAAAAATGTTGGAATCCATGGGGAAAATAAAAGAAGACATACAACTTAAATGGAAAAAAAAAAAAATCAAAAGCATGTATAGGGAGTAATTGTTCAACAAAATACGTATATCTTACATTAAACTACTTGTTGTCTAACCTTTTTCTCTTCCCCAGTCAATCCAAAAACTTTAAATCAATTCATCGATTATTCTAAGTTTAGATTAATATTATAAATGATATTTGAATTTTGATAAAATATATAATTAGGTACTTGAATTTTAAAATTGATTAATTTAGTACATAATCTTTGAAAATTATCAATTTAATACCTGAAATGACTGTTTGTGCATACTAATACTACTTTCGTCAAGTCCTTTTAGGTACTAAATTGATGAATTTTAAAATTTTTTAGATATTAAATTGATCAAATTCAAAATTCACGCATTCAATTTATCAATTTCAAAGTTTTTAAATACTTAATTGTATATTTTATCAAAGTTCAAATACCATCTATAATAATATCCCTTCTAAATTTTAAGTTCTGAGCATTTCCTAAAAGTAATGACAAATCGATGTAAATAATGTTTAAGAAAATATTAACATGGAAGTATAGGATACACAATTGTTAACCAAACAAAAAAAAAAAAGGACAGAAAAAAACATGATATTGCGGCAGATTGGTTTTAAGAATGTCCTTAATAAATTACAATCAATAATATTTTTGGCATCATAAAAGTCCATAATGTTAATTTTTTTTAAACTACATAAAATGTTGACTGTTCATTTCCATTCTTTTGTCTAAGGTTGATTTTTTTAAATCACTTATTGTATTGATCCCCCATTTAACTTACTTGAATGTTGATTTATTTCAATATAATTTTCTCAATATTTTATTATACTAGATATTTTAATATTTATCATCAATCTATATATATTATAATAAATATTTTCTCTTTATTGTGCTGTGTTTGTGCCTAAAAATAGGATATTGTACTTTCTTCATTATATGATTACCCGATCCACTCAATATATTTTTTTCATTTTTTTTATCATACTAAATATTTAATATTTATTGTCAATTTATAGTATGTAAAACGAAAACCGGTATGTAAAAGGATATTTTAGGAGACCTACTGGAGTCAATTCACTTACTACTTATAACCTATAACTTTTATATATAACCTACCACATCTACAATTTATAATATTTATAACTTTTTAAAAGAATTTATAACTTTATTACAAGATCCAATAAATATATCTTTTCTATAAGTGACTTAATCTAAGTCCAGCGATGTTTTACACCTTGCTATAATTTGCCGTTATGATTAGGAATGCCCCAAGACGATAACGTGTGATTGATTAGTAATAGGAAAGTGGCTGCCAGTGGGTTTCCAATTCATTTAAGGTGTCGATTTATCATTCGAACATGCAAATGTACCGATTCCACTATCAACGTTCCGAATGACAAGATCCTAACTCATCTAGAAGTAGCTCTTAAAGTTCGGCGCATAAAAGAATTCCATTTGAGAAATTTGGGCAATTAAAAAAAAAAAAATATATATATATATATAAAATAAAGTTATAATGATTACTATAATATTTATTTAATATAAAAAATAAAACAAATAATTATTAAGATAAAATATAAAATATCTATAATACCTTTTGTCTTTATTAAAGATAGATGATAATTGTATAAGTGATATCATTAAGATAGAGGTATATATGATAAAATTAAAAAGAAAAAAGACCATTGAATGATAATTTATGGGTATAAGGAAATGAATAGCTATATCATTTTACGTAATAGCAATTTATTATGAATTGTCGGCTCAACTGAATGTTGTAATAGTATTTTTATGCAAAATAAAAAAGGAATGAATAACTATTCATCTTAAGTGAACATAAAGTAAGTATTAAGTGGTAAGTCCAATAACCTATCCATTTTTTTTTTTTTGTCGAGTAATAAATTTATGTCATTGATTATCTGCAATATCTAATTTGATCCAAAATAATATTTACATAACGTATCTAATTTTTACAAATTTTAATATATTTATAAAATACCACAATTTAAAGTTCAATTTAATAGTAAAATAATATACTCATCCATGAAGTATAGTGATTATGAGGACTTATAAGTAATAGTTTGTGTACATAGCTAAATCTGGGGTATCATCACATGGCCTAAGTTAATTATTTTACTAGACTTGATTTTTGGATTAGATCACGAAACTCAGAAGGTTTGCTCTATTTATCATGACTATTTTGAGAGACTTGAAGCTCATTCAGGGTAATCAAGAGATAAGCTTACTAGCTTATTATATTTCATTATTGATTACTGAGATAATCTAATAGCTGTCATTAAATTTTAAGTGTTTGTATATACTCATTAGTCATTCCTCCTTATTTAACAAAAATTCCACATATCAAAGATCATGAAAGTGGTGTTTTATTATGTAATCTCTACTCTTAAGATTGAACAAGCAGTTTAGGCAAATTTAGATCTTCATTACTTAGAAACTACAAAATCAATGCGGGAATTCTCTTGACTTCTTTATTTGTTATTTGTGTATTTGAGATTGTCCCTTTTCTACTCTTGATCATATTTTCTAAGTTATTCCATCGGGTCTAATGTATTTATTACTATCATAAGATCAAGTGTAAACTTGAACTCATATGATATAAACACGTGACTTTGCTAACCAGCAAAACAATTTGTAATAAAATTACCACCATACAAAATGAGAATTTAGTACATCCAAAATGGTATGTTTAGATTGAACATATTTGACCTAAAACACTTTATATCTTGATGTTGCTTTGACCCCCAAATATAATGTGCGTGTGTGTATCCATATATAGACATTTAAAGCGATGAAAAAAAAAAATGAAAATTAGAAAAAAGAGGATGAGCAAAAATCCAATTCAGACAAATGTAAAGATCCTATTAGAAAGTTCCTCTTCTCGTTTTAGCTTTTATTACTTTATAAATTTCAAATGTATTCAACATGTGCATGATATTTGTTACAGCGAATACACTATGAAAAAAAAAAAAAAATAAAATTTCTCAGATTTACATTTGCACTGATACTCTTGACCTGACCAAAAACTGAAAAACACATAATTTTAAAAAATTTAATAAATAAAAATTATATCGAGTAATGAGGTTCGTCAAGCTTCTATGTTTCCATCAATAGGATCGTCCGGTTAACTATCTAACCATTAAAATAAATATAGTAATTAGAATATTAACTATTTTAGTTATTCGATCATGGTTGGATATAATATGAGTCATTGGATAGTGAATGAACCGATTTCATCAAAATTAATGATGAGACTATAGAAATTTTTGATTTGATATAGGCTTTTAGGTTTTATATATTATTATATGAGGAATGAGGCTAATAGTTTAAATTAACATCGTATATTTCTTTTCGTCCCATGTTTAAAACAGTATACTAAAACTGACTATTATATGTCCCTTTTTTTTCCCTATAAAGATGAATTTTATATGTTACAACGTTATTTTCAGTAATGTTATTGTATTGCTGACAAGTGGGGACTAGACCACCGACTTTTGTCATCGTCTTCCGACTCAGTGCAAGTTGCAAAGCAAAAGCAATCATCATCAGGATATTATGTCACTATTGTTTGTGCTTATCGTCAATGCAATATTCTTTCCTTAATTTCTCGGACTAATAACATAAGCACATCTATGCCACACCCCTTCAAAGAATATGATACCATACTTGCTTTCGGCAATTAAAGATAAGTAGCTTCCATTCTCCCGCCGACTAATGGATTACAGAAGTTACCACATGAGATTTTTCATAATTGGTTGATTTAAATTGTTAAATAACTGATAAAATCGATTCTATAAGAGTGATGGGTCATAATTTTTTTTTTTTGAAAATATGATATTTTAATACATATTTCGTGTTTGCGATAATTATTTGTTAAGTAGAGAAAAGGATAATTTTACTTTTTTTATTGATTATACACTTTTTAAAATATATATATTGCATTAATAAATATTGTTTTAATATCATTGAAATAACTTAAAATAAAATAAATTATTATGAAGGCAAAAACAACAATTTCTATTTAAAAAGGATCTGCAGTTTCATCCGACCATAATTTCTTTTAAGAAGATATATTGGTTGATAACGTATATAAACTCTAAAACGTTCGTTGTCTTCTTTTTTTAATCATATTTCCAAAACAATTATTCTCTTTCTCTCAACCATCACGTATAATTCTTAAAGGACATCAACAAAACTCTTAAGGTGAGTGACGGTTTCTTTACGTTTCCTAATGAAGAAAATGAGAGGATGCTGAAACCTTAGTGTGCAGGTGTTGACAACGAGTCTCAATAGAAGGAACCAAAGGGAAAGTTCTGGAGAAGCTTCAGAGTTAAAAGGTTGAGGAAATTGCAGAGTGAAATATTGAAAAACTTCGAGGAGTTAAAGCAATTGTGCCATGTTCTTTTATCTTTTAAGCGTCACTTTTATTAACAATGTGTGGAAGAGGGTTTACATTTGGTGTGGGAACGTAATTGAAATTAATTTAACTCTTTCCTTTAAGATTCAAAGTATATTCTAAGATCTTAAAAATCTAAATATTGATGAAATCTGATTGAGAAGAAAAGAAGATCTAGGGTTTGCAATTTTCGTATACAGAGGACAGAGCCGAAGAGGGAAATAGTAATGGAAAAATGATTTTCTCTTCCATATTATTTTGGGTCAAAAAGAATATATATGTGTGTACAACTAACCTATCAACTAAAAACACGTGTAATAAAAAAATAATAACTAATACAAAAGCTACAACTAATATAGAAGCATTTACAGCTAATACTTCTATTTACAACTAATATTTCTACACCTTTACAAAGTCTTAGCTTGGAAAAAATGGAATGAAGCTGTGCTGCAGAGACTTCTTTAGTCATGAAATCAGCTAATTGAGTAGCAGAGGAAACATGATAATCCTAAGAAAACCAGAAGAAAAAATGTTACAAACAAAGTGAATGTCAATGTGCTTTGTTCGGCCATGATGACAAGGATTTTCTGCAATTTGAAGAGTAGCACGGCTATCAGTAGCTAAAGCTACAGGAAGTTGAAAAGAAATACCAAGATCACGTAGGATATGAGAAATCCATAAAATCTCTTTGGTTGTTGTAGCTAAACTCCTATATTCCGCCTCAGCCGATGAAGTAGAAACAATTACTTGTTTCTTAGTCATTCAAGAAACTAAAGAACTTCCAAGAAAAATACAAAAACCCGAAAGAGATTTTCGATCAAAACGTGAACTGCCCCAGTCAGAATCACTATAACCATGCAGCTGCAAAGATGTAGAAGATGAATAGAAAAGCTCAAAATTAAATGTTCTTTCAGATACCTAAGCACATGAATAAGGGCTTGAAGATGTGTACTTCTTGGAGAGGATACAAACTGACTCAATTGCTGAACAACAAAAGACAAATCAGGACATGTAATGGTTAAGTACAAAAGACGTCCAACAAGAGTTCTATACCATGATGGATCTGGTAACAATGAACCTGAAACATTATCCAACTTCAAATGAGTAGGAAAAGGAGTGGCAACTGGTTTTGTAGCAGTGAGCCTTACAACATGTAAAATATCAAGCAAAAATTTGCATTGATTTAAAAGTAAACCAGTAGACATTCGACATACTTCAAGTCCAAGGAAAAATTGCACCTTGCCAAGATCTTTAATAGTAAAAATCTTATCAAGATGTGCTTTAACATCTTGAATATCATCCAGCAATCTCCCATAACCAGAATGTTGTCCACATAAACCAACAAAGCTATGAAACCTTTGGTTGTACATCTAGTGAAAAGAGAATAATCATATTTAGATTGCTCAAAACCCAAAGAAAGAACAAAGCGTGTAAATTCTTTATTCCATTGCCAAGAGGCTTGTTTAAGCTATAAAGAGACTTAACAAGTTTACAAACTTGATTATTACCAGCTCCAATATATCCATCTGATGGCTTCATATATATCTCTTCATCTAATGATCCACGAAGAAAGGCATTGTTCACATCTAATTGGTGAATAAACCAACCTTTAGCTGCTGCTATAGCTAAAAGAACCCTCACGGTGACAAGATGTGCCACGGGTGAAAAGGTATATGTATAATCCAAACCTTCTACTTGAGTGTACCCTTTGACAATTAATCTTGCTTTAAATCGTTCAATCGATCCATTGGGTTTATATTTTACTTTATAAACCCACTTAGTTCCAATCGCTTTCTTTCCTAGTGGCAAAGGTGTAAGCTACCATGTATTGTTGGATTCAAGAGCAAATAGCTCTCTATCCATAGCCTCAACCCGCTAGATCTTTCTTTACGTCAAGATAATTTCTAGGTTCATGGACAACTAACACATGAGCTAAAGATCCAACATAATCTTTGGGTAAGTTCAAATAAGTATGTAGGGGTAAAAAGAGGATAAGGAACATAATTATTATCAGGTATATTAATACAATTGTTAGAATGTACTTCATGTACAAAAGCATTTAACCAAGTAGGCAATTGTTGTTGACGAGTAGATTTAAGATCAAAGGAAGAGAAATAGTTCGGGTAAAGTAGCTACCTGATCATTATGAGATGTATCTCGATGGATATATGTAAGGGAATCAGGTAAAGAAGTTACCTGATCAATAGAGAAGGTTGATCCGCAGTAGTAATAGGAGAAGAAATGTCAGAATATGAATGAAAGGTAAAGTATGAATTGGATCATTGACGCAAGGTGATTGGTCATTACTGGATTCAGCTGAAGCCATAAAAGGAAAAACATGCTCATAAAAATAACATCTCGTGACACAAAAACTTGTTTTGAAACCAAATCATAAAGTTTGTAACCTTTTTGATTAGGTGGGTACCCGATAAACACACATTTTCTACCTCTTGGATCAAATTTATCTAATTGATGTGAAGGAACACTAGCATATGATAAACAACCAAAAGTTCTTAGCTCATCATAAGAAGGTGATTTATGGTAAAGGGTTTCAAAAGGAGTTGACCAGTTTAAGGATTTTGTGGGCATCTTGTTGATCAGTATAGTGGCAGCAAGAACACAATCTCCCCAAAATTCTTTGGGTAGATTAGCATGCAACCTAAGACCTCTAACAATATCTAATAAGTGCTTATGTTTTCTTTCTACTACACCATTTTGTTGAGGAGTATAGGGTATGCTTTTTTGATGAATAATACCGTATTAAGTAAACAAGGATTGACATTCTTTTGAAATGAACTCCCTACCGTTATCAATTCTAATGGTTTTGACGTTGGTGTTGAAATGGTTTTGAACAAGATTTAGAAAAGACATGATAATGGATAAGGTCTGATGTTCATGAGTCATTAGATATGTCTAAGTACATTTTGACATATCATCAACAATAGAGAAAAAAATTTTGCTCCAGAGAGAGAAAATGTGTCGTACGATCCCCAAACATCTATATGTATCAAATCAAAAGGAAACAAAGATTTGGTGTCACTCAAAGCAAAAGGCAATCAATGAAATTTAGTACGATGACAAGTATTACACAAGAAATTTGAAAAATTCAAGTGTTTATAACATGGCATGTGTTTCAGCTTTGAGATTGAAATATGACCCAAACGATTGTGTAAAAGTTCAAGAGAAACATTAGAATCAAATTTGAGATACATGAAATAGGAGGACAGTGTTTACAGTATTTGTATTGACAATTTCTAATTGTTACATCGCTGAAATGAGAGTACATAAAGTCCATTCTTCACAATTGCCTCTGCAACCTGACATTTAGAATGAAGGTCCTGAAACAAGCAAGTATCATGAGTGAAATAAGCATATAAATTGTTATGCTTAAGCACTTCACTAACAGACAAAAGATTGTAATGAAATTTAGGTATCAAAAGAACATTAGTTAAATGGATACTATCATTTAAGCAACAGTACCAACAATGGAAACAGATTTTACAGTGCCATCAGGTAGTTTGGCCCGTATTGGATGTGGTAAAGTGTGTTTGTTAATCAAAAGGTGAGTGTATGGGGTCATATGAACTGAAGCACCTGTGTCAACTATCCAATCACTAGAATTATTATTTGAAATTAAAGATGATCCTAGGAAAGAAGTTATACCTGCAAAGTTGGTTGGACCTTCAAGTTTCTGTCCATCAGATTTATTGTGAGCACTCATCATACGCATCACATTCTCACAAATTGTGCCATAAAAGCTTAATCAACATTACATCCTCCTACCTTAATTGATCCAACACTCCCAGAATTCAAATCTAAAGGCGTATCAGGAGTTTCCACTGAAACTTCAACACTTGCTGCCATCCTTTGCTTTCCTTTGTCTCTTGTTGATTTGTACCAATCTAGAAATCCTATTATCTCAAAACAATTGTCAATCATGTGACCATTCTTCTTGCAATGCATACAAGTAAGTTTACTCCAAAACTTTCCCCGCTTATCCTTCTTCTCAAAAGATGACGCTGTTCTATTTTGTTTGACCAGACAAGCCATATTCTGATCGAAATTGGATTGTAAACCAGTAATTTGTTTATGTTTCTCAATCTGATATACCAAATAATATGCTTTATTCACATTGGTAAAGGTTCCATTGATAATATTCTACTCTTAACACTATCATACACTTCATTTAAGTCCCATGAGGATCAGTAATAGTCTTGTTTGATTCTCCATTTCCAAAATTTTCCCACACAAATCACAAGTACAGCTACTATAACCCTCACATGTACACTCAGATACAGAATTTAAAGAACTCAACTCATCCCACAGCTTCTTAAGATGATTGAAATACATTGTAAAGATAAACTTCCTTGCTTGAAATTCACAATATCTGATTGCAATTGATACAACAGAGGTCATTTGTAATACCAAATTGTTCTTGAACATCATCCCATAATTCTTTGGAAGACTGTGCATACATGAAAGCTTCTGACAATTCTTTAATCATGGAATTAAGTAACCAACATCTAATCATGCAATCACATTGAATCCATTTATGAACTTCATGAACATTTTCTTCAGGTTTTGTATAACTTTCATCAATAAACCCTAATTTTCCTTTAGCACCTAGGGCTAATTTGATGGACCTACTCCAACCTAGATAATTGCTTCCATTAAAAACAACACTAGTGATTAAAACTCCTGGATTATCGGATCCAGAAAGATGAAAAGGATCATGCGAAATCAAGTTTGATCTAATTCCGACATTTTGTTCTGTATAGAACTCATCATGAACAAACAATTAAAGAACGAATAATAGAACTCAAAGAAACTAAACACTTACAGAATCGAAGTGCTCTAATACCATGATGAAATCTGATTGAGAAGAAAAGAAGATCTATGGTTTGCAACTTCCGTATACAAAGGAACAGAGTCGAAGAGGGAAACAGTAATGGAAAAATGATTTTCTCTTCTATATTTTTTTGGGTCAAAAAGAATATATGTGTATGTGTGTGTGTGTGTGTGTGTACAACTGACCTATCAACTAAAAACACGTGTAATAAATAAAAACAATAACTAATACAAAAGCTACAACTAATATAGAAGCATTTACTTCTACAACTTAATACTTCTATAAATATAATTGGAGTAAAGAGTGACAAGCTATTGGAGAGTTTAGAAATATAACTAATTTGAATAATTTAATGTTTATGAATTCAGGTTAGAAGATTAGTATGCAAAAAGAAATGATTTTCCAAATACGAGTATTACTTTACTTGATGGCTATGCTTTAGGATAAATGCAAATTTGAGCAATGAAATATCAACTATAAAAGTTGTATGTTGCTTGTGCTTGGCTATGGTTGGTGGATCAGAGAGTATTGATGATGTCAACATTGCACTATGATAATCTCTATATGACATTGTCCATGCTTAGAGTCGTACTTTGAAATAATTATAGGTACATCTAGGTTTGAGCTCACAGACTCATAAAATGTTGGGGAAACATCTAATATTTATGTATGTACTATATATACAAGTGTGTTATGTGGATACCAAGTTATTCTTGTGTTGCTGATAAACTTAAAGCAAAGATAGTAATTGTTTGGTTGCTATATTAAAAATATATGTGTATGTGTGTGTTCGTATTTGAGTTAGTTATGTTTACTCATGTGCTTGTACTTGTGGTAGTATTGTATTAGGTTTTGGTTCACTCTTTTCATTTTTCTTTCTTTTTTTTTTTTTTTTTTTAAGGATCAAGTAACACTCTAGTTATGATTGACCTCTTTAGGTGGTTCTAGATTATAGGATGACACTTGTGAAGATGACTTTCCAATCAATGAGTAGAGTAATTATTTATCCTTAGGGACATGACTCCTTAATTATGTATACAAGTATGGATTATACTTTGTACTTTTTATATTCTAGGAAGTTAATATACTGCAAGACCTATTTGTGCTTATGTGTGAATATTCATGTCTCTTCGATGGACTCTTTCTTGAGTCATCATTAGTTAACCCATACGATGCTTGTGGATATCTAATTTGATGATTTTTGAACTTTTTAAGGTTATCTAATGATATATATTGTGTCAATTGGAGTTAAATTGAATATGCATTAAATGGAGACAATGTTGGATGGTATGTTGTATCCTAAATATTCCTAATGTTTAGGGCATTATATCGCATCCAGATCTTAAATGTTCCAATGTTTAGGGCATTACATTGATTGTTGTGTATAATTTTCATGGGTAAAAAACATCTTTACCATTTTTGAGTAAAAAAATTATAAAAATACAAATTGAAGAAAAAAATTACAAAATTACTATTGCTATATTATATATTGGTCATGCGATATAAGAATTTGCACAAGTATTGTATTTCTAAATGTGACATAGTAATGTACTTTGACAAACTTTTAAAAATAAGTGTATTGATGATGAACATGCGAGTAGATATAAACGTGTATCCATTGTTGGTCATGTGATGTATGTAAAATAATTACATGTGTATTGCATTACACAAAAATACTCTAACGATGGTAATTATGTGGTTATGTTTATCCAAGTTGTATTTATATAATTATCTTTAAAATAATGGTCAAACATAAAATAATCTCAATTTTAATGTAATAAATTAATTTGTTGCTTATCTTTAATGTACTAATGAATCTCTCGTAATATGTTAATTAGCTAAAACTAGCCATTTCTTTAAAAATTGCAATCATATTGTATGTGAAGTTAATTATTATCACTAAAACCTCTATATTTACCAATAATCACACTTCTTATAAAACTACATCATAAAGAAAATCAATTTTTTTCATTTGATAATAGATGTTACGATTAAAGTTTCAAATCCAAAATATAATCTCCTCTCTTCTCATGTAGAGAAAAACATAAAAAGAAAAAAAAAAGTGAATTTAAATCGATTATAAACATAAATATAAAAAAATGATTTGAATCCTCTTTGCCTCTCTTATCCTATTATTTTTGGCAAATAATCTATGTAACTTCCATAGTTAATAAGATCTTATATCTACATTAAACAAATTACATCAAAATGTATCAACAATTGAAAATAATTTTATTTGAGTTATTAAGTATTGATATCTCATTTGATTCATGATATGAAATATTATTATTTTCTTTTACCACTTAAATAAACTTAACCCTATACTAATACTTTATCGTCTAATTTACCCTATATACATTTAAAAATGCTTATATGGCATTTCTATGTTTTATATAAAGTAATTCGCATGAATTTTCATTTCATATATGAAACTTAAAATTATTAAATAATATATCCAATTAAATTTTCATTTAGCAGGGAAAAAAAAAAGAAAAATTAAGTTCGAAATGATTAAATACCATACCTAATTGAATGTTTGCTTGTTATTTTTAATATTACTGAAAAGATGATAAGATATATAATTATTAATAAAAGCACGTAAGATAGTGAATTCAATAAGTGAAAATTCAATTAAATATAGTATAAGCAATCAAACTTTAGATCTCAACTGAATCTTAAACTTTAGATGTAATATAGAGGGGAAAAAAGGATGAATAGTAAAACTTTGGCCACAGGAATGAAAAGGTTAAAATTAAGAGAAGCAAAGAAGAAACTTCTGATAAGGGGTGCAAAAAGCGCGTCGTCCTTCCTATATCCCACTTGAAGTTTTGCCCACTACACGGACACCGAAAAATCAGCCGACTGTTGTAACCTATTGCTACTCCAAGCCCTCTTCTCAATTTCTCCTCTCAGATCACAGCTGTCTTTGTCTGTGTACCCAATCGTATGGGAGCAACTTTTAGCTTAAACCAGTATTACTCGTACTGTTTGAGTAGTCTTTTTTTTTTTTTTATCGATTTTATATTAAGATTTATATAATTTGTATTATATCTATTTCATATTATATTTAATTTATTTGATCGATTTATGAGTAAAAAAATTTATTTTTAGTTTGTTTAAAAATGATAAAAAAGATAAAACCAAAATAATAAAAAAACAAAATAAAAAAAATTATTTTATTTTAAACTATCAGTTTTATCCATTAGATTCTTCAAAAGTTTCCTTAAAATTTATCTATATTATTTATGAAATAAAGAATATAAAATTAAGAAAATAAAAAAAATTTTTAGCACTAACGAAAACCAGGCGAAAAATTAGAGGAGGAGAAACAAATGGTCAAACTTATTACACAAAGAACAGAATAAACGGAACAAGGGGTTCTAATGGGGTGTCTTGCCAAGGGGCATTGACAAGGACCTCTACGAAGTTGTTCTCCTAAATCCTATTGTTAAGATAATAGGGTTAAAATTGCTCTAATATTTATGTCTGTTTAGTGTGTATAATCTTTAAAATGAAAATTGGATAAAAGTCATCACAATAATCTTTATGAGTTTGTGCAATTAACTCTCTTAAGTTTAAATATGTAGTATCATCTATGAACTTTTCAAATTCATTCATAATACCTAGATAAAGTACTTAATTGTGAAAATAAAAAAAAATCTAGATAAACAAATGTAAAATTTGGCAAGTTTAGGAATTAATTATAAAAATTGGCAAATTTTAGATAGTAAAATGATAATTTTTTTTTGTTACAGACAAACACTTTTAAATTATATGTAATTAATTATATAAATTGGCAAAATTTAGATACTAAATGTGATTGACTCTTAATAATTTAAATTCCCATATTTTGAGAAACTTCCTTAAAGATTTATATAATTTTTTTACCAGTGATAAAAGTAACTAAAAAATTATAAAAATAATGTTGAATCTAACAAAATATTCAAAAAAAAAAATTAAAGAAATGGTAGTTCTCTCTCTCTCTCTATCCCCCCTCCCTTTCTACAGTCCTACCCTAACATTAGGTAATTTTTTTCAACTTTTCTAAATTTTCATTTTTTAGTTTTATTTTAGTAAAATCGTCACATAAAGATCTATAAATACCTTTTTACAGATTTTGAGATTAACACCTAAAATTAGAAAGGAAAAAAGGGAGAAAAAAACACTAATCATATGTAAAACATATATGTAAGGAAAAATATCTGAAAATTACAATTTATCTTAAACTAAACTGTGGGTACGATATATATTAATCCACATATAAGAGCACGATTTGTTAATCTATACCATAAGGAAATAAGCAACTATATGTTTGGATTGTCTGTTTTTCATCTGTATCTGTATCTTTTTAAAATGATATGTACAAAATATATCCGATTTGCATATAAATTTTATCTATATTTGTTCTATTTTATCTTTTGATGAGAACTGTCAACTTTTTTTTATTTATATCTATTTCTTGATAAATAATTTATTAGAAAAAAGTTTGAAAAAGTGTCTGTATCTGCCGAAAAAAAGCCAAAACAAACAGACCCACCCTAAAAGCCCGACACCGATAGTGTGACTAAAACCGAGCCCAACCAAACTTTTTCTATAATTATTTGCAAAAAAAAAAATAAAAAAAAATAATATCTCCCAAAACACAGAATAACAGTCGGTAAGAGACAGAGAGAGAAGAGAAAATGACCACAAAAATTATTTATAGGACGAACGGTCATTGTCCCTTGCCGCGTTGTGGCAAAAGTGCAAGCGTATGTCCTTTTCTTTATGTTTCAGCACAGCCCAATTCCAATTCAACCACATTTTAATTTATTATAAAAAATAAAAAATAAAAGACTATGCAAAGCTGACCTGTAATCCACAGATCAACATTCGACATTACACTATTATGTATATATAAACATTTCCTTCCTTCATTTTCCCTCATCCTCCTTTTAATTTCTTGTCACTACATCCTCCTCCTCCTTCTTCATCTTCCTCTTCACTTAGCTCTCCGGTCTGTCTCTCTCTGTATCTGTTTTTAGATAAAGGAAAAAAGATGGGTGTCTGCCTATGGTTCCTCTTGTTTTTAATATCCTATGCAAATGCTTGTGATCGCTGTGTCCATCAATCCAAGGCTGCTTTTTTCTCCAAAGCTTCTTCACTTTCATGTATGTTCAGTTTTCTTTACTCTCTCTCTCTTTCTCTCTCTCTCTCTTTTGCTACATCATAGCAAGATTTTATTCTTTAATTTGTAAATGAAAGATTTATTCCTTTTTGCTAGGACAAATTCTATAAAAAATTATCGATTGCAATATCATTACTAAACTAAGTTATCTTAGTAAAAGCTTTGTTTGTTTATTAATGCAAACATCTAACTGGACTTAAAATAATTTTACATATTTTGATACACTGTAGAGATAGTTACTGAATCTGGATAATATTTATTATATTCGATATTTATTTTACTACATTTATTATTTACAGAGGTATGGCTTATTTTTAATCCAATTGACTGAATCTATAATTTTTTTAATTAATTTATTTCTTATTTTATTGCAGCTGGAGCATGTGGCTATGGCTCCTTAGCTACAGGATTCAATAAAGGACAGATTGCAGCTGCTGTTCCGTCTCTTTATAAAAACGGTGCTGGTTGTGGAGCATGTTTTCAGGTATATCAAATTCAGACACAATATGATCTCAAAATAACAACACTTGGCTCATAGTAATATTAATATCAGATAACTGTCAATTAATTAATGGTCAAACTATATATATGTATATAAAGAAAGACTAATAACTTGTAATAAATTGGCAGGTAAGATGCAAAAATCCAAGTCTTTGCAGCACGCAAGGAACGACAGTGATCGTGACTGATCTCAACCGAAGCAACCAAACTGATTTTGTTCTAAGCAGCAGGGCTTTCGCTGCCATGGCCAAAGCAGGCATGGCTCAAGACATGTTGAAACAGGGCATCGTGGATATTGAATACAAAAGGTCAGTAAAATTTCTCCCAATTGGGCATTTTAATATTTAATTTTTTCAAGACACTCATTCATACATCAAATTTATATGTTATCCATACTTATGTAAAAAAAATAATAGACATAATTTGTATATACATATATTGGTAAGTACAAATGTCCTTTGGCGCGTGGGAGACATAGTAAATATTTTCTTTTTAAATTACTATCATTGCTATGATATATGAATCCTATTATTTATTAAAAGATGATTAATACGTATATATTATATATGGAAAACATAATAAAGACATCAGTTATTTAATTTAGCAATTATATATATATATTGTTGTTACTAATGGATTTGTTCTACCAGCTACATAAATTGATTATATATATTATATGGCATTGGCCCATACATTATTAGAAATCATTGAGTGCTCGCTATTTTTGACGCTGACCATAGTTGGTCCACTGAATAGAAACCAGGCAAATTTAATGTTCACTAACGGTCCGATATGTTTTTACTAAAATGAAAATTTATATATCATAGAAACCATCAATGTGTGTGAAAGACACAATTGACTAATCAAGTGTTTACATTATTGGGCATACATAATAGAATACACGTACTATATTTTTGAATAGCTATATTATAAGTGGAAACGAAAATGGAATTTTTTTTTTTTTTTTATAACTTATACTTACAGAAATGAATGGAAATGCATCTCCTTTTTTTTTTGGGGTTATTTATTTTTCCTCGAATTAATAAAATTTAAAAGTAAAAATCACCTGCAACGATTAAAATACTTAAATTTAAAAAAATTATTGTTGTATTCTTAACACAAAATGAAAACTGTAGAAATTTCCATACATGCTCTTTTACAATTTCTACTTATTTTATACCAATTTCTCTTCTCTTAAAAATTGTAGGACAGCACCGATTACCTTAGGGTGCATGAAAATGGAATACTTACAGTTTGAATTTAGTCAACTGTGTTAATTAGCATGTTTGATTCGGCTGATCTGAATCTATTAGTTTAATTAACAATTAATGCTGGGATTAAATAATTAGGTACATAGTTATCTAGCTATGTGATTGCATTAATCATACCTATTTCTACATAAATTTAAAAAATAATAATTAAAAAAAAAAGAAAGCATTCACCTAATTTTTTTGGTGGACCTTGTTAGGTTCCTTATAAGTTACATCACTACTGGACTTCCTTGCTTAATTTGAGTAATAATATATTAATCTTGGATTTTAATTAAATATTTTGGTTTCAAGAATCTTCTGCAAGCGTGTATATGATGATGTACGAAATCTTATTTTTTGGTTCTTGTTTAATAATGTTTCGGCAGGGTACCATGTGACTACAAAAACCAGAATTTGGGTGTGCGTGTAGAAGAATCAAGTAAAAAGCCCAATTACCTTGCTATTAAAGTACTATACCAAGGCGGTCAAACTGAAATAGTAGCCATTGATGTTGCTCAGGCAAGCATTTAATTTACTGCACAATCCTAGTTCAGACAGCCATTAACGTAGGCATATAGCCCAAAATTTTTGGTAATGTATGAGTCTTTATCATTTTTGAAAATATGAGCATATCATAAAACCCTTTTAAATGATCATACATATTTGACACTTTTTTTTCTCTTAATAAAAAAAAAATTTATAATAACAGTCTTTTTCTCGAGTATAGGGGACATGACCCCTATCGACCCACCTCTAGATTTGTTCCAATAGCTATCATTTTGAAACTTTGGCAATGGTTTGAATATGCCAATTTGCATAATGATAAATCAAATCACCTACATGGCTAAATTAGTCGAACTTATTATTTTCAATCTACATTATTGTGCAGGTTGGTTCATCAAACTGGGGTTTTATGACAAGAAATTATGGGGCTGTTTGGGACACTAGCAGAGTGCCTGAAGGGGCATTGCAATTCCGGTTCGTCGTGACCGCTGGCTACGACGGCAAGTGGATATGGGCCAAGAGTGTGCTTCCAGCTGACTGGAAAAATGGGGCAGTGTATGACGCTGGAATCCAAATCAGTGATATTGCACAAGAGGGTTGTTCTCCATGTGATGATGGAAAATGGAGATAAAGAAAGCATTAATAAAATATAAAAACATGCTTGTGCCTATTGCTTAATATACTATTGTATGAGCCACTATGATTTTTTTTAAAAATATTTTAAGAAAATAAAATGTATATTAGGACGGTAAAAGCGTCTAACAGTTTAGGAGATCGAGATATAGTTAAGGCAGAACACATTTCCACATATGTTACTGATTGTATTCTCAGAAATTATATGAAATAAAGTTCTCTTCTCCCATTTTCCAATCCTACTTGACTTGAGCATATAAACATGTAATAATATATTATAAATATCAATTAAAATTAAATATTTTATTTATATTATATCAATTAAAATTAAATACTCATATTAATAAAATCAGTATTTTTCAAAACAATACAATTATCACACGTGATTCACAAACTTATCTATTTTAAAATTTTATTTGTATTTATACATCACGTGTCTATGATGCGTGAATGAGATTCTAAAATACTTTCACTTATTAACATGGTTTAATTAATTAAAAGCACTATCTAGTTGTGAAAATGCTAATAGTCTCCTTGGTTTTCTCTTGAATCTATGCATTAAATTATAACCTGTCATCCTTTAATTTAAGAAAATAATAATAATAAACCAATTTTTATTTTCATTTCTTCAAAATAAAAATCTTAGAAATTCTCAAAAATTTAGACGATCACAATCGTATCCCGAATTTTCAACCATAGACATAGTAATTAAATTCTCAAACTTTTAAATAGCATGTAGAATTTGATCAGCATGTGATGCAGTGTTCTCTTGCCATTTGGCACGCACAAACCATACTGCATCCATGATGCACATCAATGATCAATGATGAAAATCGATTTTTCCATTAAAATTTTGAGAAATAAAAAAAAAAGAAAAAATTTTAATTTTAAAAAGAAAGGTTAAAAGAAAAAAGAAAAAGGATAAATGGAATCCTAACTCTAAGTACCTAAGAGAGTAGAAGTCGTCACGATTTGGTTTGGATCTGGAACCGGACCTGAATTGTTGGTTTTCGGTTCTAAAAATAGTGGAACCGATCCAATTCCCGATTCGTAGGAACCACCGGTTCCCATTATTTGGTTCCGGTTCTAGAGGAACCAGGAACCATGAAATAAAAAAATAAAAAATAATTAAATAATTTATTTAATTTAACTAAAAAATATAAAATAAATTTTTAATTTAAAATAACATTGAGTCTAATAACATAATATTAATTAAAAGAAATGGCCAAATCTTAGTTTATGCCAAATGACCAAATCTTAGAAACAACGAAATAATCATTTAAAGGTTTTCTTATTTGCCGTGCTACTGCGTAAAAATCCCACTAGTCTAATATTGCGGTTGTTCGGAAGGCCCACAACTAGGCATAGGCTTATGAAAACCTAGATCTGGTTGTCAAGCCACTTGGTGCTTTTAAAAATGGTCGAACGACGATGGACCAATTGCATATCGATATCGTGTGATTCCAACTTTCTGTGGACGTAGATTCATCTTGGTTTCTTTCAAGTTACTTGCATCCAATTAAGAGGCCTAAGAAGGTACATCCGTGATTGTGAAGATAAAAATTTCATCTTTGCTCATGATCATACTCTACCATGCTTCATTTATGTTCGCAAAAAGAAACAAGAAAAAATAGATCAGACACACATATTTGAAAACTTTTATAATTTCTAGCGATAAGTTTTGGTTATATGTAATTATACATTTTGTCACTTACCTTTATATTGATGATATATTTTAACTAATAAAAATTCTTTTTCCAAAAGTACATTTTATCACTTACCTTTATTAAAAATTTAGAAAAAAAGAATGTACTTCATGCTAAAGTTACAATCTTTCCAAAAGTACAATTTTTAACACATTGCATTTTGATAATTGAAAATTTGAAGTTTCTTTAAATGACTTCTCAACTTTGTATCCACATATATGAAACCATTGATAGTCATTTAAAATAATATGTACATGCTCCTAACACAATTTGCCAATAGAACTTCTTGATGATTGAGCCTAAGTAATAAGACTTACAAAGTACAACATAGTTACGGAAACACCAAAAAGTTGTCAAGTGCAATCACTTCGCGATCAAATTGGCATATGTATAAGGTGGTAGGAGAGTATATGGTGTAAGATAGTATGTGTTAGCAAAATGGTAACGTATCTACCAAGTGATTAAGGCTTGTTCTTCGAGGCCCTTGGAGGAGTATTTATAGAGGTATGGATCTAGACAATTGGAGATGGTTGAAGGAAATAGGTTTTGTCAAGGTGATTGTGTGAGAGAGAGAGGGAGGGGGATTACTAGAGTAGTGGCAATTGGACCACTAAGGCACGCCCCTAATTTCTTGGTAATGAGGCTAGCAAAGACTTAGCTATTTGGTCAATCAAGTAAACAAGGCAATAGGTCAACAGAAAACGTTTGAGTCATAGATAGGAGATCTAATTTAGATTTTGTAATTGGACCAAGGGCCTAAGAAGGTTAGCCGAAGCCTTAACGAGTTAGACAAGGCTTAGGAAACACATGATAAAAATTACCCATCAACACTTGTTCTCCCATGATCTCTGGTGAGAGGTCAAGAAGAAGAGTAAACTTTTAATATAGGTTTCCTAAGATAGTTGTGAAGTTGTTTGAAATCTAGAGTTTTAAGCGCTAACTTTAGTGCTGGATCGAGCTGTTTGTGGTAGATCTTTGTGGTTTCATTTGCTTAAAGTTGAATTGATGGAGTGGACAACAGGTTTTGAGAGGATTCTCATTTTCATGTATACAACTAAAACTTAGTATGTAATGGATGGTTAGTTAAGAGTAAGGTGACTCATATCAACACTTGTCGAGGTTTTGCACCCTTGAGTCAAGTAGCTCGATGATCAAGGACATAGGTGAAGAATTCTCTAAGGCATGAGTAAACTGAGTTGGATGTGATTTTACGTTTCTCATAGAATAATGGGATATTAGCTAAAGACAATGAACAACTTGTTCTATTTCAAGCTGTGTCATGTGAAATCCTGGAAAATTGTTAATCATACTAATTGATGATTGTTCTCACTTAATTATGGATCTACAATAATTGGGCCATTCTAAATCTAGTGGTTAATCTGCATAAATACATGTGTTGAGATAGTTTGGTGTGTATAGACATCATGTCCATAAAATGTTTGTCATGCATTGGATCATATTAATGACTCTAATAGTTCAATTGCCTTTAGGAAAATCTGATAGTTGGGGAGGTGCATCGACTCTATTTTGCTTAACTATAAAATCATTCTCTAAACCTTAATAAATTCATTTGAAACCCTAAGTTGGTCAGTTTACTTTGTTCTAATTCTTGTGTTTAAGTCCGAAAACATCAAGACATCCTTCTTGCTTCAATCTTTTTTGTATGAGACAATCAGACTGAAAAAAATATAATAGGTGAGATTAGTAGTTCTTTAGAAACTTATTTGGAAGAGTACGTGTAGAGACGAACAGACCCCCCCTCTCCCATCACCTACGAGCCTTAAACAACAACGTCAACGGTTTTAAAGACAAGAACCAAAGAGATTGTGATGGTGATAATAGAAGAGATGGATGCAATAAGTGGGACTTCATTCTATTCATGTGATGAAGGGGTGGATGTGTATTCTATTATTGGATCCATTCCTCAAGACATGTATGAAGATGACAACATGGGTACAAAGGAGGCTGTCACAAAATATTGCAAAGTTGAAACTAAATCACTAGGTGAGTTAAGTTAGCTAGGCCAAACTAAAGTCAATTGTCAATAATTGTTTTTAGAATACTCCTACTAAGGTTTGGATTAATCAATTCAATAATGAAGACCAAGTCCCTTTTAATTATAGGAGGCAATAATGTATGTACTAAATATATGGAATTCAACTTAAAGGTTCTATTTTCAAAGTCTGAAGAAGAATCCTTCAAGTATTTTAGAAGGTGCTCAGCTCATCTTCATTCAATTCATAGTATTTATTGATATTTATAGCATTCGAAGTCCTTTGTGGAAGTTTGGCTCAAAACCTACCCCTTAACTCGTTTGATTTTCTTTGTATTTAAAGAGTATAAGGATTGTGTTTACCTACCCAATGCCCAAAGATGAGGTTATTTAATGATATAACTTCTTTTATAAATAATCGGAAACGAAATTATTGTAGATGAGTCCAATATTGACTTTGACTTATGGATGTGGTGGGTGAAACCCATCAACATGATACAAAGATTGGCAAACATGATCAAGAGATCACAAATGGAGCCTCCTAATTCATAGAGTAGAGAAAAAATCATAAGGAAAATCTTTTTAATGCAGTAGAGGCAGTAGAACTTTATCAGAAGAAAGTTGTCAAGCTCGAATTTTGATCCCCCTAAAGATTTTGAACCATATTAAACCCTACTCATTTCATTTGGAACACTCGATTGGAATTCAAAAGAGTTTTGTAAAATTTTCACGTTTAAAAAGTTTTGAAAGGAGTCACCACCCATTAAAGTAAAAAAAGAAGAATCGATGATTTTCGATTCGGTCAATATTTTGATAGAAAGCTAAAAAAAGCTAGGTTTAAGGGGCCAACAATTTTAAAACTCTAAAAGTTATCTCGATTTTGTGGGTTCTTGAAAATTTTGAACGTAGCGGGCCTAAGAAGCTAAAAACCAATATTTTTGAATTAATTTAGTTTTTTAGTTTTTCAATTTTTTTTGTGGGAAAGCATAAAGGAAATGCACGTTTTTATATTTATTTTTTATCAAGAGAAATAAAAAAGGAGAAGTATAATAAAAAGACATTGAAAAGACAAACTTTTTTGTTTGTGTGTGTCTGTGTGCTCATGCCTTTTTATGAAAGACCTAAAAGAAGGGGAAAACAATTTTTTGTTTTTTCATAATTAGTTTGCATGTGCCTACAAATATGCTAATTAGTATAAATCCATGTAGTTTGTTTTTATCTTATAAAACATTTAGTGTGTTGGTTAATTTTTTTTTTCGAAAAATCCTAAAGATGCCAAAGTTTTATTCTAAGTTTTTAAAAACCTAAAAACGAAAAAACTTTAGAATTCTCCCTATTTTATATAATTTTTTATGGTATAGAAAATAAGTAAGTAATACTTATATATACAAATCAAGAAAACAATTTTATTTAATAATTTATCTATATACGGGAAAAATGGCAAAAAGAGAGAAAATCTATTCTTTTTGCATATTCTCTTTTTAAATTTTCAATTAGGATAAGTAAGTATAGATTATGCTCATTATATAACCAGAAAGGCGTTAATGGCTATAAAGGATGATATATGCTTTATTATACACAAGCAATTCATTAATAATTCCTAATATGCAAATTGTGTTTATTATTTTCCGACATTAAGGATTTTATTTAACTAATATACGATACATGTTTAATGTGTACATTTTTATTATTATGAGGTTTGGATTTAGCAACTGTCACCATGCTATATTATTTACATACATTGGTTATAATATGATTACTATAACATATATACATTAATTATTGTTACCTATTATTTGCAATTATATAGTATTACAATATCGACGGAGTACTTGCTAAATTTCCTATTTAGTATTTACTAGCGATGTAACATCCATAATATACTACATGCACAATATAATATGTATAACATGGGCATAAACATATAAATGATATAATATATTTTCGTGGAGAGATGACATATTATATTTATGCCTATTTATCAATACAAACATCATAAATTCGCATAAATAGAAAAAGAATATTTAAACTATTTTTCACGTGACTAATATAAATTTATTATTATTTATGAAATTAAATGTTGTTGTTATTAACAACATAAATAACAAATATGGCTAAAATCATGTATGATTACATTTATATAGACTTTTAATCAAAGAGTTTTTTTTTTTTTTGCCTTTTTAACATTGTGGGATTTTTTTTATCTTTGTGAGAGTTATCCTAATTAATTTCAATTTTATCTTTATCTTATATTTTCCTTTTTCCTGAGTTTTAATTTGTCTTTTGGAAAAAATTATACATATTATACAGTATGGAGTCTAATGACTCGTTCTGCGTTAGATAACACGTTAATTCAAATAACTTTATGTAGTTTTATCGGGAAAAAAAAAAACGAAAAACAAAAATCTATGTACTTATAAAACATAATTCATTGTTTGAGCCTTTGAGGTAGTTAACAAAGGCGGATCAGTTACCAGTTGTAATTTAAGGCGCCCTGGGCCTGGATCACGCCCCTTAAACGAGCTGCTCAACTTACCCAAATCTCCCCGAGATCTGTCGAAGAATTTGATGGGGACTTAAAGCCCCTTAGCCCTCCTCCTCGAGAACTCCTTAGGTGATCATAGTTATGGGTATACTATGTTGTTTGACATCTGTCCTTATCACCATGCATAATTCTTTTGGTTTTAATAATTAGAGCACTCAGAAATTCTTTTTTTTTTTCACCTTCTTGATGCATAAGAATCAAATTTTCGTATTTATTCATTAAATTTATATCTATTCCTAGCATTTTTTTTTAAAATTTCCCTAACGAATTGCATACGTTTACAATATAGTGTTGGAATATCAGAAATCATACATATATATGCATGTATATGGTAAAAGAAATCATTAATGTTTAAGCTAAAATTTAATAAACTTCCTTGTATTTATACTAAATTTTAATTAAATATTTAAGAGATTCATTTAAGTTTTTTATGTCCATATTATTTCATGAAGTTATATATATATCTATATAGCTATGCAACAAGAGAAATACTAATGAATGGCCTTGCTTGGTTTTGCGAAACAAATGTGGAATACTGGAATGAATTCTTTAAAATAGGAGAGGTCCGACTGAATTTTGTTATCAACTTAATGGATATATAGGCGCTATTAAAACATAGATAGATTTTCTTGAGTTTTATCACAAAGACATTAAACTTCTAATGTACTTATTGTCAAAAGAAAATTTGAGTATATTTCGAGTAATTCCTTTTACAATACCATTAATATTTTCTTTTCTTAACAAAAAGAAAATGTCTAGATTGAGGTTGTTATAATAATTTCTTCTCTTCATCCACAACCTAAGTTATATACATTATATTACCACAACTCATGTACAAAGACGGAAAAGACATAATCCTAACTAGATGAAGGATTACACTATGTAGTAGTTAATAGATGTGTCTAGAAGTAATAGAAAATTAGTTATATTGGTTGTACAACAAATTGTAGAAACTTATTGTAATTGTACAAATATAAAAGAAAGAAATAGGAAAAGGGGATCGAACAATATCACCCTGAAAAGTAGTGTACAAGGAGCCTATGGTAGCTCAAACAACCATAATTGCATCAAGATTGCATTAGGTCAATTAGGTTTGCATAAACACAATAAACACAAGAGAGACTAAAGAAAGACTAGGGTTAGTATACTTACATTAGAATCTTAAAAATGAGGTGCATAGTTGATAGGTAAGGTTTGTGTAGCATTATTGAGTGTGGCTGGGCCGAATAGTAGTTGGGCTTTATCATTTTTGGTGAATTCATCTTTTCCATTGGAGGAATGGCATTAGAAACTTGCCCTCATGTGTAGACAGTAGACATGGAGATCTTGAAGAATGCATTAGTACCAATACAAGAAAATCTTGGTCAATTGAAGGGTAGAAAAGATGAAAATGAATCAAAATGTTGCTAGTAATGTTTATGAGGTTCCTAAAGATCAAGATTCATCACCTTTTAGTTAATTACAAAGCTCTGATAGTTTGTTTAAAGGAATTAAGTTGGAAATTCCTAAATTTTCATGTGCTGAAGTATTAGGATGACTCTTTAAAGTAGATCAACTCTTTATCTTTCATTAAATTCCATATGAACAAAGAATTACAATTGTACCATTTGCTTTAAAAGAAGATGCTCTTACTTGGTATAAATGGATGTATTTGAACAAACAACTCAGTTCTTGGGCAAAGTTTAGCAAAGCATTGACAAGAAGGTTTAGACCTTTACGATATGAAGATGAGTAGGGCTTGTTGACTCAAACTTCAATAGTAGCTCAATATCAATCTCAGTTTGAGATACTATCCAATAGAATAGTAGGGCTATTAGAGTCATTTTTTCTCAATTGTTTTAGTTCAAGGTTGAAACATGTCCTTAGGAGGGGAGTACAAATAGCACGGCCTAAAGATTTGATAGACGCTATGTGTTTAGCAACATTACATGAGGACAAGTTTAATGATTAGTCACATAATTTTAATCCTTTTCAAAATTTTTATTCGTTTGACACATCATGACATTCCATGCAATTCAACAAACTACAGTCCTTAGATTCCAACCATCACAATCAATTAGTTTTGACATCATCACATCAAGGTAAATCTTTACCTATTAAGAAATTGACACTAGAAGAGATGAAAATTCATAGAGAAAAGGCCTATATTTTAATTATGATGAAAAGTTTAATAAAAATTGTAAATGTAAGGCTAAATTGCTATTATTATTTTCTAATTCAATGGAGGATGAAGAATACTTACATGATTTTGGAATTACTTATGATGATCATGATATTGAGGAATTTGCTGGAGCAATTAGCTATCATGCTTTGAGTAATGAAACTATTCCAAGAACCCTTAAATTTCAGGGTACAATTAGTTCAAAGCATTTATAAATATTGGTGGATTTAGTAAGTATCCATAACTTTTTGCAAATTAGGTTAGCAAATATTTAGGTTTGGTTGTGCAACAATCTTCTTGATTTAAAGTGATGTTGGGTAATGGACATAAGTTGCAATGTGAAGGACAATATCAAGATGTGAGTGTGACTATTCAAGAGTTTACAATTGTGGATACATTTGATATATTGGACATACAAGGAGTTGAGATGGTATTGGGGGTTTAATGGCTTAAAGAACTTAGACCAGTCACTATTGACTATAATAATCTTACTATGACTTTCATGTATCATGGGTCACATATCACTCTAATAAAGGACTAAGATGAAGATATTCAGTTGATCTCTCATCAGTAATTGATTGGCTGATTAGAACAAATGTGATAGCTTCATGTTACCAACTTTTGGCTCAAAATGGTGAGACTACATCGAATACCACCTACAATACATCCATTAAAGAAGCATTAGGCAAATTTTCTCATATATTTGAGTTACCTTCATTATTGTTGCCAATGGGAGGTATCAAACTCTAAATATACTTGGTTAATGGGGTACGAGCCATAAATGTTAAATCTTATAGGTATCCACGTTTTCAAAAAGAGAAGATTGAAAAACAAGTTAAAGACATGTTGGAACAAGGACTATAGAATAGTAATAGTCCATTATCATCCTCGGTTCTCTTAGTTAAGAAAAAAATAGGACATGGAGATTCTATATAGACTATTGTACTCTTAACCAAGCAATAATTAAGATGAAATTCATAATTCCTACTATTCAAAAATTATTAGATGAGTTGCATAGGTATTTATTTTTTAAAAATTGGATCTAAGAATTGGCTATTACCATATTCAAATGGATCCAAATGATGTGCCAAAAACAGCATTTCGAACTCATGATGGGGCATTATGAATTTTTAGTGATGTTATTTGGTTTAAGTAATGCTCCTGCCACTTTTCAAGCCATTATGAATAGAATTTTTGAGCCTTATTTGAGAAACTTCGTGATAGATTTTTTTATTGACATTTTGGTATCATTGATCTTTGGAAATGCATGTGGTACATTTAGAGAAAGTGTTGACTATATTGAGAGATAACACTTTTATTTAAAAAAAATCTCAATATGTGTTTAACTAAGATTCTATTAAATATTTAGGTCATATTGTATTAGAAAAGGAAGCGTAAACAGAAACTAGTAAAGTGCCTACGCGAAAATCATTGAAACAATTTAAGCTTTCTTACGGCTTTTTGGTACTATTGAAGATTTATTAAATCTTATGAATCGGTCCCAAGTCCTTTACTTTTATTGAAGAAAGATGCATTTAAGTGGTCAGATGAAGCTTAAATAGCTTTTTATTCATTAAAAATAGCCTTAACTACGGTTCCTATTTTGATTTTTTTCCAAATTTTGGTAAACAACTTATAGTAGAAATAGATGCATCGGTGACAGAAATAGGAGTTGTACTTTTATAAGAAAATAAGCCAATTTCTTATTTTAGTATAAGCTACCACTACATCTTATCAAGGCATAGCATATGTGTGTGAGCTACATGCTGTGGTGGATGTGGTAAGGAAATGGAGATAGTACATCTTAGATCTTATTTTGTCATTTTGATTGATCATAAGAGCTCAAAAGATTTACCTTTACGAGACCCTTGAACACAAATATTTAACACAGTTAATGGATATGATTACATTATATTATGTAAAGCAAAGCAAGATAATATTGTGGCTAATGCATTATCCAAAGCGAGAAGGGTTGCATTCTTACTTAGCATTTTCTATGCCTCATTTTTCATTTTTGGATGATTTAAAAGTAGAACATCACACTATACCTGCTTTATCTAATTATGTAGTAAGCTCATCAAAGGACAGTCGCTAAGTGGGAACTTTATTGGAAGAAAAATGTAACATACCAATCTGAAGGTTTACAATCTGCCACGTGTCCTTACTAGATAAGAACATGCTAAGGTTGTGACTTAACTAATCCACAAAATTATAAACATAAAACATCTTCCATATCTCTCATATAAGGGTACTTCAAAATAATTATCTCATAATAAAAAAAAAAACCATAACAACTAGGTTGGCTTAAACCAAATGCCAATCTACATCAAACTTAAAATATCATATGAAAGGGATACTTTAAAACATCTTAAAATATCATAAATCATAAAACTAAAATCAAACTCCAATTATTCAAACAGTTAATAAATCTTTCACAAGGTCTTAAACTTTAACTATCTTCAATACTAAATATCTAATAATCAACAGAAAAGTCAACACCACTATTGCCATCCCTATAATCTACATAAACGTCATATCCATATAGATCAAACACCATGGGATCATCACCTGTTCCTAAAAAAATTTAAAAGAGTGAGCACGAAAGCCTAATACACCATACCACAAACACATGCGCATGAGCATTCAACATATAAACCCACATGCATTATAATGCCATATGCAACCAACACAGATTATTATCTTTAATTAGCGAGGCAACCAACATAGTTTAGAACCATATGCATCTAGTCTTAAACCTAAAGTAACTCATGACTTCGTAAAAACAACTAGTATAGAAAATAATAATATATACATATACTGGTGTTGGAACCCCCCATACATCTAGGGTACTATATGTGTACCACTCCTAAACTATTGGAATCATCTCTGTGCATAACTCTACTTGGGACAACATCACCAATAGATCATCAGGACGCCATCCTAGTAGCAATGGTCCACTCGATCTACCAGACCCAGCCAAAGACAAGCATCAAACTTAACTTAAAGCTAGATAGTATTATGTCAATTTATAAATACTAAGCCTACAATCACAATCAACAAGTAATGTAAGGTTATACATGAAATAACTTGAGGAACAAAAGCCCTAACTTCACCCAAAAAGACCTCATGATCAAATTCTCATTCTCAACATGTTTTCAGAAAATAAACATAAAACAATTTTCATCTAAACCTTAATCTCAAAAGAACTACCAAACCTAAAATCATACACACCTTTCCATTTTGGATTGTAGAACCACATAATCCCCAAACACCACAAATTAGGGTTTTCCTCCAAATTTCTCCAAGAACTTGATCCCCTTTCAAAATCTACTAAGAAACTTAGAAAAAGATTACACTTATAAATCACCAAAAGAATTGAAAAGGATCATTTTTCTATTTCTTTGGTTCTTCTTCGTCCTTGAAGCAAAATTAAGCTTAGAGAGGTTCCCTAGGGTTTTCTATAGCTTTAGGTAAGGTTTTGAAAAAAGGAAACTAAGCTAGGACTATTTATAGAACATACGAAAACTTAAAAATCTGAATATATACCTAGAATTAAGCTGGCGGCCTATAATTTACACTAGTGGCTTAGAACTCAAAGACGATTTAGATTCATTTGTAAGCTGGCACCAACATTGGCGGTGCATAAGTTCAAGGCCGGTGGCGTACCCTTTCAAGGCTAGCGGCTTTAAGGTGGTGTATAGCTACGTCTTCTTGTCCTCAATCACATGTCTGCCATTTAACATAAAACACACACACACATTAGGAGGGACCATATAACCCTCTTATTTATCAACAAATGACACTTTTTCCCTTCATTATAAATCATTTATCTTTATATTACAAAGGATTTGTTGTATCGTGGCTAGAAACTTGTTCTAGTTCCTTCATCAAAGTTGATTCCTATACTTCTTAAGGGATTTCATTCTTGTAGGTCCCGAAAATGGCAAACAAGAGGGGTAGGGGAGTTGGATTATTTGCTTATAACTTATTTGTGAAAACCAATTAAAAGGAATATGTATATGTTTTTGTTTTTATTTTTATGATGAATGCAAGTGATAAGCAATAGATAAAATAACAAAATTTAAAGTACAATAAAGTAAAGAAGATGACGATTTATAGATGCTCCTTCTTGTAAGTAGTCCTCTCTTCCAACTCCACTGCTGGGGATCTAGTCTTCCACACTGATCATTTCACTAATCCAATAGTAAAAAAAATTAAAATCATCAATAGCTCTTACTTTATCTTTCTAGCTTATCACTTAGTTAATCACAAACTACAAGACTTTTGTAACCTTAATTCTATGCTAATCCTCACTCGAAAAGTAAAGAGAGTTTGTACAAAAATGCGAAAGTATGAATTCTCTAATTTAAGCTCAAAATATAAAGATTGTAACAATAGTTCGCAGTGTTTGTCAAAGTGTTCGTAAGTTTGCTCTATAAGATTTTGTAAGTATGAATTAAACTTCAAATCTTGTGCTACTTGTTTTCTGTAACTCTTCTTTAAAAAAAAAATAATCTTGGAGATTATATATTTTTCTATTAAACAGTTCTTCTTGATAAAAAAAATTTCAAACATTCAAAAATTCCAGCGTCTTCTTATTATGTGGATAAGATTGATATTCCTAGTTTTGTAGAATTTAAAATCTTATCTAAGAATTTAAACTTTAAACTGCTTGATGATATATTTTGTTCCGCAGTGGTCTTCAAATATTATTGATGTCTATCTTCATTTATCTTGAGACAATAACTCAGCTGCATATTTTAAATATCTTTACAAAACCTTGAAAAAGATTTTTTATGTAACTTATAAAAACTTCTTTGAAACTCATGAAACATACTTGAAGAAAATCTCCATGGATTATTGTCCTCCTTATATGAAACAAATTAAGTACATTATCCAAATACACTTAATTAGTGGAGCCGGGGCTTCAAATATATCCAACTTGTATTGTGATGATTAATAAAAACTATATGAGCATTTATTCTGCAAATCGAATTAACATTCATCCAATTCTCAAATGTCTACTGATACATTTATTTAACTATCTTATTAAATATCTGCTTAAGTGTCTATAAATATGGACACCTTCATTCTACACACTTAAGGGTCTATTTGGATAGTCTGTTTTTCATCTGTATCTGTATCTTTTTCAAAATGATATGTGATAAATATATTCAATTTACATTTATATTTTATTTATATATAATCTATTTGATCTTTTAATGAGAACTGCCAACTTTTTATTATTATTTATATCTAATTTTTTTATAAATAATTTATTAGAAAAAAGTTTGCAAAAAGTGTCTGTATCTATAATATGCCAACAAACAAACTAACCCTAAAATAGATTTATTAGATATCTTATAACATTTTTGTTATCATCAAAACTTATTTAAGAGAACTCAACATTCTTCCCCTTTTTTATGATAACAAAACCTTTTTCAAGTGATAAACTCATATTTTGTTTAAAAATTTTGATAGCCTAAGGACTTTCAAAAACAAATTTTTACATGTTAAGTCTATTATAAACAACTGTAAAACAAGTTTATCACTAACTTTTCCTTCTCCCCTTTTTGTTATCAGAAAATAAACAGATAAACAACATAAATACCATTCATTTTACCCCCTTAATAGAATATATATTAAAACTGATATTCATTGAAAATATTAATAAAATCATCCAAAACAGAAATATCATTCAAAAGATAAACAATATGAGTTCAACAATCAAGTAAATGATAGATAACATATAGCTATAAGCAACAAAAGTCTTTGAAATAAAAACACACAACTAAGATCATTTTTTGAAAAATAGAAACATGATCAGAAAAACTAATTTTTTTCTTCTTTTGAGGTTTGAAAGCTTTTTCTAGCAGTTCTCTTGACCTGTCTTTAGATTATTTTTGGAGCTGGTTTAACTTCTGGCGAGTTGTCAATTGGTTTAAGATTTTCTTTTGTAGGAGTAGGGATTAACCGTGGTTCAGCAGTAGAAGCAAGATGTTGATCAGGTTGTTCTATAAGGGGTTCAAATTTATTGTTAAGGATAGGCTTAGGAACATGTTCTTGTGTAGAATCAATCTCAGGATTGATTGCAGTAGGTTCTTGTTCATTCACTACAAGAATTTTGATATTAGGTGACGTTTGTAAATTTTGCAAATGTGACCCATCTCTTTTAACTTAGAATCATCTACTAAAGCATACTATTGGCCACGTTTATAGAAATTCATTTACTTTTGTAACCTTTTCTTTACATTCACCATGACTGATTTTTATTTAACAATTTACCAACCTTGAAACATCCCGCCATTTCAAAAACAATGGATAAAAGGAAAAAAGAAGACCATCCTCGCACTAAACATGACGTTCCATATTTCTTCATAGTGCAAAACCCTTACATTATAATAACCTTCAACTAATCTCTCCGTTCTAACTCCGACAGATCCTTCTGTTCCACCTCTGACTGATCTTTCCATTCCACATCTGATTGATCTCTCCATCTATTGTACCAATTTCTTATTTGGCAGTTGACCCAATTGGATTTCATGGATCGCCTAGTTTTTCTCCATTTGGACCTGGGCGTCTAGACAAGAAATGGATAAGGATTTATGTCCCAGCACCAGTACATGTTGATCTAGAGGAAGTGGCTAAGGAAAGAAATCAGATTCTTGGGGATCCACTTTCAGCGGAGGAAGTTGCAAAACTTATCAAATGCTATTGGCATAGCGATTGCAATTGGAAGATAAATCTTGGTATATTTTATTGATATATATGGATGTGAATGATTTATAATGTTTAATTAAGAACCTGGTTATTGCTTGAAACATGATTTAGTTTTAAGAGTTCATGAACTTCATCAACTTTGGTTATTGTGTTCACGTATTTGAGAGATGGTCATGTTGGCATTGGTTATATTCGAGCTCAGCTTATTAGAAACTAGTTTATTGTTATTTATTACAACAAATTTCACTTAAAGTAACAGCCTTTGTTTTTTTTTTTTTTTTTGTTGCTGGCATCTCTCTCTCTCTCTAGTTAAGATGTATCTTATCTGGTTTTAAGCATATAGAAATTTTTATTGCATTCAAGTAAAGGAAGATTTACTCACAACTTGCTAGATGACATACACAATCACTGGAAAAGAGCTGAAGCAGTGAGGATCAAGTGCCTGGGAGTACCAACACTTGATATGGACAATGTTTGCTTCCACTTTGAGGTTTGATAGAAATTATTTCTATTTTGGACATTGGACATACAATAGTTCACTAACTTGGCACTGGACATATAACGAGAAGTATGAATGTGATTCACTTTTCTGTTTATACCTTTTTTTTCAAGTATTCTTAGCTGACTACATGCTAGTTTTATGCAGGATAGATTCTATGGAAATATTATTTACACAAACATCAATATCCTTTTCTTGTATAGGATGCTTGTTTATGGTTTAAAAGGTTTAATTTAGCCGTGTGGCTGCGCTTATATAAAAGAATGCTATTTGTCATTTAATTTTTAGTTTGATTTGCTCGTTCAATTGCTTCTCAACAATTTAGTCGTTTTAGGTTTAGGCATTTACCATATTCATTTTGTAGAAGCCCGTGAACAATTTTTTTGTGGCTCTTTTATCGAATGTTGCCTCCAAAATGGTTGAAGTTCCATATAGTTTCAAGTAATAATTGGAACTGAAATAACTATCTTTCGAGAAGTTTCTATTCTTTTTTTTTTTTTTGGCTCAAGTTTAAAGATGGAATAACTATTCAAGGAATCGTTTATAGTTTCTCTCCTTAGGATCAGTTTTTCCACAACAGACTGAGATAGCTAGGAAAGCTATTTTAAGTTGGTTAGAATTGGAACCATGTGTAGTGAGACCTATATACCCCTATAAAAACCACGAGGAGAGATAGGCATAACTTCGAGAACTTAAATATAGAGTCATCTTTATTATAAATTCAAACCATGAGGATATATGCATAACTTGGTGTGAAAGCACCCCTTGAACTTATCAAAGTATGCTTTAACACCCCATGAACTAACTAAATGTCCTTGATCTTGCTAATTTATCAAAGTTTAGAGGGTTATTTGCAATGTTTAAAAGTTCAGGAGGTATATTCATCTCTTGGTCAAAGTTTAGGAGATTATTTGCAATTCTCCCTTTGATTAATTAAAGATCTTATATTTACACTTTATTAATTAACCGGCAAAAAAACAAAAAAAAAAACCTTTTTATTAACTTAAATAAATTGATTTACTTTATATTATAAGTTTTATCAGTCTTCTATACTTAGCATGAGTACTATGCTGTGAGTTGGCTTAGCAAGCCCATTGTTGTGGAAATGGCTATGGATAAGAAGGATAGAATAGGCTTTGCTAGAGCCTGTGTGGAAGTTAAAAGTTAATGAAATGCCAATTAACTTTTTAAAGGGTAATTTTCCTGATGGATTGTCGATGCAGGTGGAAGTAGAATATCAATGGCATCCTTTTCTTGTCTGATTTTGGTCATGATGTGGGTATATATAGAGTGGTTCACCCCTCTTAACCCCCTTCCATCTCTAAAGAAGTTTCTAGTGCATAGGTTGAAGTTAAATGGAGAGATAAGCTTAGTAGTGGTGATGTAGTCAAAGGAAAAGCTATTTATTGGCTTTGGTTGTTTTTACGATCAAAATGAGAAGTTTGGTTGCTGCTTTACTTGTCTTTCAGTTTTTTTCCCTATATCTTCTTCATCAATAGCTTTTAGGTAGACCCTAAAATGGCTGCACTTTCAAGCCTTTTTATCCATCACAAAACCATGCAGCCATTATAATTTTTATTTTATTAATTTATTTATTTAGTGTTGTCTTTGACTGCACATATCTGAGCCCATCCATAAACCAATGCAGCATAAGATATTTTTATGCTGCTTTAGTTTTTATTACCACTATAACAATTTAACGAATTGCTTGAAGTTCTTGAGTTCCTATATTTATGCTATGCCATTTTCTTGTTGTTAATTCAATGTAGCAGCATTTGATGACTGAAGGAAATCAAAAAGCATGGGATAGAATCTCCCTAAGCATCTGACTTTTTATGCTAATATTTATTCTCTTGTGTTTGATTTTAGGAGTATCTATTTATGCTTATTTAGATATTCTCATTAATTATTCTCCAAGATGGGGAACAATGTGATGAATTAGTCATTATAAGTATTTTATTTTGTCTTTAATATCTTGATATTGCTATTTAGTACTTGGGTTTGAGCTATTAATGTCATCTTTTCTTAATGATTAACGTTCCATTAGGTGAATATCACATATCTACTTCGGCTGCTAATCCTGAGAGTGCTTCTGGACTTCTGTTTTTGCCACCTTACACTGATGTTGTGATTAAAATTCCATTACTCAATCTTGAGTTCTCTCAAATACATTTCTACATTTGCTATCTTCAGTAGGTTGCATTTACTTTTATCAATCTTGCAATCTCTATGGAAATTGAGCTTTATGTTTTAATGGGAACTACAACCAATGATATAGAATTATGTAATGATGGACATTTTCAGCTTGTTTATTAAATAAAAGGGGTATGGATTGCTTTCTTCTCTATTTCATATAACATGCTTATTAGAGCGTTGACTTTAAATGAACAGCTCCATGACTGTGCTTGCAATCTTGCTAAATGTTAATTGTAATTCCATCCCATTAATGGCTAGTACAATTTTATTCATGGGTGTATTCTCCAATTACCCTTGCCTTCTTCTTCCTTTTATTTGCTTCTTCTTATTCTTCTTCTTTTGTTGCCGTTGTTTTCTTCTCCAAACTCACCACCATCTAGCTACTGCCATACCTCTATCACTCATTGGACCTAACATCATCAGCTATTGGACCGTAAACCGTTACCTTGACCCAGTACCGTCAAACATGTACCTTGGACCTTTGAGTCTTAGTTATGTGACACATAGATCACTAGACCTTAAACCACAAATTACCTAACCTATGGATCATGGACTACGAAATCCATGACCCTCCAGATGCAACATGGATCTCAAGCCCCTTGCTCGTGAACTATAATCTTGTAGAACCATGAAGACCTCTAGGACCACGAACAAACTTAAATTGAAGCCATGGTTGGGTTACGTGAATTATGCTTGGATTAAAAGGTTATGTTGCTTGATCCACTAGGGTAGAGAGGAGACACTTGGTTTCAGCATGTTGGTAGTTGGGAGTAGGAACATGGTTGAGTTGGGGTAGCTTCTATTTGATATTGTAGGGTTGATTTAATTTTTTACTTATATATTTAGTCCATTCCATATAGCATGTTTTAGTGCAATTAAGTAAGGTAATAGTCTTTTTTATACAATTCCTAAGGCATAGGAACACATTTCAGGCATAAATACATCCAATGAAATGGGCATCCTTTTAGTTTTAGTCAGAATATCAATTGAACTGAGTCTGAGGGCACTCCCATGGCTCTATCATCTCTCTCTATATGCACACTAGTGTACCTATAAAGGAATGCTTTATTTGTTATCCTTTTTGTTTGAATGAGAATGTTGTTTCATTATTTTGTAGTTAAGCCTTCCTAACATTCAACTTATTTCTATTGCACTACTTCATGCCCTTAAAGCAATCTTATTAAACATGCAATCCTCACGATGATTTATGGTCGAGTGATTCGTTCATAGAAAAAGCTGTTAATTGCTTTACTTGGGTGTAGTGGAGAACCATGTTTTACTTGGTTAGATCTTAGATGAGAGGAGCACTCATTATCTTATGGGTAGTTATGAGTTGTGTTGTTATCCCAAATTAATGAATATATTACGAAGACTTGGATGGTTACATGTTGGGATTTTCTTTTCTTTTGTGAGGTGTCACTTATATATTTTTGAATCTATTTTATGTCTCCTTTTCTGGGTGTTAATTGTTAAATTGGAAGGCTTTAGTCAACATTCATGGCCATGTGGACTGTAAGGATAAATGCGGCTCATCTATTTCACTTTTCCTCATGAGATTGGCTGGTAGACGTGATGACAAGAAGAAGGTAGTTAATTTGACTGATGATAGTAGCAATTTTATCTTTCAAGTTGCCATCCCTAGTAAATACAGGCTTGAGGTAGGCCATTGTTTTTCCTGAAAGTTTGAACAGTGCAGATAACTTAATTTGTGACAAAGCAATAGTTTCAGCAGATGATTTTACACATTTCATAATTGATAATTCATTTTGCCAAATCCCAATAAAAAGTTATTATTGCTGGATAACCTCCTACTTTATATACTAAAGGTCAAGCACACTACACTAACTGAAAAGTCTAGAGAAGGGGATTGATGCTGGGGGTGTAGCAATGTTGATCTTGATGTTGGTGCCGAGGATGTAAAAGGAGTTGTGTTCACTCAGAAAGGCTTCTAGATTAACATCATTTCCACTCATGATGTGAATGCATTTTTGCCTTAGCTAAATGGTTTAACTATGAATTTGAACATAAAGGTAAGTGTCTATTACAAATTTGCAAGTATTGCAGATATGCTTATGTGTTGATAACATGCATCTTTTCATTATTCATTAAACTTGCAAAAGGTCCTGCAACGTATTTGTGTAGAATTTCCTGGTGTTCATGAGTTACACTTCATCAACTCATTTGTGTTCTTTAGGAGTCCCTCAGTGATGATTGATACATCAAACACTTAGTATGTACTTAGTTTTAATCTATTAGAAGACTCCATGATAAGGTTAAAACACTTGGGATAATTATGTTCTATTTCATCTCAATGATTAATATTCATATTGTTGTTATTATAGCCCATTATTCTAAGAAGAGAGAAATATCTTCTTAAAGGTCAAATTGACATCGACGCACACTTACTTCAATTGCTTGAAGAAATTATTGTGGATGTTATGAATATAGAGAGGGTATAATTACTGATTACAGTGTTGCTAAGATTTCTGATGGAGATGCACAAAAGAATACTGCAAGTTTTGAATATTCATTATGGGCTGATATTAGAGACAACCTTACATTGACTCTTGAGACTCTTAGAGTGCAAAAGAATACTGCAAGTTTTGAATATTCATTATGGGTTGATATTAGAGATAAACTTACATTGACTCCTCGAGACTCTTGGTAATACGACTTAACCTTTTGGTTAATTGTACTCTTGTATCTTTTTAGCATAAATACAATGCATCATCTAGCCTGCTCATCTCCTTAGAAGCATGGTTGTCTCACAAATTACTGTCCTCACATAACATTGAATTGTTGTATTTGACATGGATATTACATTGTCTTTCTACCTAATTTGATTGTTGAAATGGATTGCAAATTGTCAAAAATGTAAGTGGACTCAAAGATCAACAATTCTTGTGTTATAAATGAAGTATTGGCAGTACACCCCCACCGTGCACCCAGTGAGGCAATCCCCAACTAGTTACCCATCCGAACCCCCCTACATTCGCCATTGCATACAATCCTAAAAGTAAAGAAAGAAAATATGTTAAGAGAGTCTTCTTTGCTGGCTAAGTCTGAATGTAAAGGTCACTTATTTCAGTTCTAGATGGCGCTACCAATTATATTATCTTCATACCACCATAGTGAGTTCAGAGTGTTGAATTAGATTTCACAAACAATCTGATGAAGATTAGTACTTTTTGTTCAATTATCATGGAGTATAGTAGTGCTTTCTATCAGAACACTAAAATCGTAGTAGACTATACAACCTTAATTACAAGACTGTCCACTGGACAATCACTTTCTAGTTCATTGCTTCAGCTAGTTTCTGTTGACAAGTTCCTAGATGTTGGATGTTTGTTAAGCATCAATTAGCAATTATCACTATTAACTGAATGCACCATTTATCTTTTTTCAAAAGAAAGTGCACATTCCATATGCTCATAATTATGCTTCTAGAGATGTTGATTGCAGTTATGTATGCTCTCTATGTAACATATTTGGATTTGATCAAGTGATGTTTTTCATGTAATCCTTATTATTTGATCTTTCAATTTTTTAATGGTGTTGTGAATGCAACTTCAGCCTTTCCTTTTTTGGGTTGTTCTATAACTCCATTTTTTATAATGATTAATGGTATGGTTGTTGCTTCACAATTGTTTAAACTTTGTATAATCGAATCAATGGCTTTGAGTCTAACTTTCATGTTTGCAAGAATGCCCAAGGGAATAGGATTCTCTTTTACCCAAGATAACATCAAGTAAGCATCGTTTAGATGTTTATTTCATTATCTTGGGTTATGACAACTCAGCGTTTCGAGGCCAAGCTTGTTTTCGTGAGTGTTTATCCACTCCATATTTAGGTCCTATGTGTCATTTACAGTTGGCTATTTTTCCCCCTTCCATTTTTTGATAGATTTTGGTGGAAAGTGGTTGTTTTCAGTCTTTATTTGCTCCTTTCTCCTATCAAGAAGGGTTGTGCATTAAAAGATCGGTTTCACCAACCATATCTGATGTTGGTATTAAGGTTATAGCTGTTGGAGAAAGCTAGAATGCTCTACTTTGGAAAGGTGAATTAGCTTTTGAAACTAGCTCTGCGATAGATGGTACATTTGCTATAGGGCCTCTAAATGATGAGACAACTGACAGAATTGAGGGTTTAAAGGTTTGTTCACCTGAACCATGGTGTGCCTGCACTATATTTCTATAGGTGTTTAGTTACATTTGAGGATGTTATTTTCTCATGTTCCCTAGCTTTTAGCCCCGAAAAAAAAAAAAAATATGGCACCTGTTGCTTCATGTTTTTCTTCTGACTACTGATTTTGGGACATAAACTTTTGTAGACTTTGGTATTCTTTCTAAAACAATACTAAAAAGAACATCCTCATGAATTACTTCCCTAAGCAATTTATGCCTTTTGATTTGTCTTTTGCAAACTGGTATAGTTTCCATGTCTATCTTGTATGAACAATTTTTTATGAGGAAATTTGGCTCACTTTGTGCTCAGAGAGCAATTATACAACTTACTCATCATTGATTTTTCTTTTTCTAAATTATTGTACTTAATGAGATGTCATAGGACTTCTATGACATCACTGGTGTTTATCCTACTAACTTTGACTGGGGCTTTAAATTTTTCATCCCTTTCCTCCACATAGTTGATTATGGTGTACCATGGCTAAGTTTCCTCTCCTGTTAATGTCTAATAGCTACATTTCCTCATACTTCTCTTCTATCGAACAGCATGGGTATCATGTAAAGCAAGTTGGGTCCAATTCCTTTTCATGTCAGAAGCTTGGTCAGATATCCATTTGTGTATACTCTGAAGATGATGCTAAAGAACCTACTCCTTCTATTTTACTATTATTGAGTGAGGATGTTGGTTATAGAAATAACTCGGTATCTAGAGCCGGTGGAACTTTTCTTTTTGACAGCTTATTTCCTGGAAGCTTCTATTTGCCTCCCCTACTCAAGGTAGGACATGATTTCATTTTATCAAATGATTTGTTATTACTTTTTATTTTCTTAATGTTTTGTCACGCCAACTTGACTGATGGTCTTCCTTCTTGACAGCTTTATTACTAATTTTAGTGTTGACACATATCTGTTAGATAATCAACATATGATTATGAAAGAACTTATTGCTTTAGTAAAGATAAGGAAAAGCACATTGCTATCAAAGGAAATCCATAGTGACACTGTCTTTGCTTCTTTCAGGAGTATGCCTTCTCATCTTCAGCTCAGGTAGTTAAGCTTGGTTTAAAAGAGGCCAAAGAGATTGTTTTTGAAGCAACTTGGGTTGCCTATAGGTTCTTTGAGATCTTATCTTTTTAATTTGAGTAATTATGTCCATGTGTATCTTATTTAACAGAAATGAAAATGGTCAGTTGGGTCTCCAATATGGGAATAGTTCTTCTTGGAAGATGCTTTAAATTATAAGAAATTAGATTGTTTCAAATAACACATTCTTAACCCAGTATTCACCTGTGATTTAGAATAATATTGGAATACTTGTTGATATACTTGGTTACTTTTTTATCGTATTAATTGATCCTATTATCAAGTGGGTTCATATTAGATGAATTTTTTGTGTTGATTTTTCAGGTGTAGGGTGTTATTGCTTACTCCCTTTGAAATTGTTTGAACCTTTTGTAGATTGACATGAATATATTGATTAATCTCATTGTCCTATCGAGTTTATATAAGAAGATATTTCTATATCAATAATTACATTTTTTTTTGTGGGGAGGGGCGGCGGGGGGGGCTGGGATTTTGTTTTGGTGAGTGGGAAGGGAAGATATTATTCAACAATGATTAGAAGTAATACATAAAATAGGATTTGAATCATATAGATGATTTTGCTAAAGAACTTGCAGTTTTTAAGGTATGATACATGTGTTTGATCCTTGACGGCTTTATGAATGGTTTATATCTGATTTGGCTTGTGTTATGAAATTAGGTATGTGCAGGTAGATGAATAACATTCACTTCACAAAGCTGCATTGTAGACATTGTGTTAACCATTTGTAAGGTGTCTTTGTTTAAAGTTACATTAGAGTACTACTTGGTAAATCTATCAAATGAAGTAAGGTTGTGAGCCGATATGGCATCAACAAATAAAAAAACTCCTAGGCCATTTCACCAAAGTCATAAAATCGTTTCTAGGTAAAGATTTTTAGGACACTAATTCATCTTGACTATCAACTTCATGTACTTTGCTATTCTTATTTTTCAAGCACGCATGAATGTGTTTTCTTTTATTCGAGCAACGGACGAGTTTCATTTAGATTGATGAATGCTTATGCGGTTTTGTTTCCTTTTTCTATTTTGTTTTTATGCGTGCATGTGTGATTTGATTCTTCTATATACATAGCCATTAAGAGTCTAAATTGGCTGAGCCTTCTATAGTGCAATAGGTACTATTACTTCATTTTCTAGGTAGCCAAAAGATGGTGTTTTTGTTGAAGCTCGCTCAATGTCAAAAGGCTATTATGAGGAAATAGTCATGGATTCCTCTGGAAGTTATAGTTTGAGAGGTCCTTTGCTGGAAACTACATACATTGTAAAAATAATGAGGAGGGATAGCTTTGAAGGGACTAAAATTGAACGGGCTTCTCCAGAATCTATTACCATTAAGGTTAGTATCTTATATCAAGTGCAATACCTAAAAAGCATGCACATCATGTTTGGTATGGTTATGTTGAGGGCCATTGTTAGGATTAATAGTGGTAATATATGATAATTAATATTAGTATAGGGTTGTTACTACTAATTCGTGGTAGTGTTTGATAATCAATATTAGTATTGGAATTAAATGACTAAAGTTTTAGAGTGTAGGGGCATAAGAGGAATTTTAGTATTTTTATATTTTACTTGACAATTGGCATCAGCCAATTAATTACAGTTGTAAAAGGCACATAAACTAGCAAGGGAGGGGAGCATAACATTTAATCATGAGAGAGAGAAATAAAGCATTATTGGGGTTAAGCCAATTTTAGATGTGACTAATAGTTTGTTTATTTTTTATATTTTGGCTTCTTTTTCCTTTTTTCTTTTTTTAATTATAAACTTTTTTTTTGTTAGTCCTTTTTATTTTTCCATCATCCTTACCTAGTTTTCAATTCAAGTATAATTAAATAAGACGCCAAGAAGATAAAATTATAACTATATATATTCATTGTGCAAAATTAACTACCAAGTAATCTTTATAAACTATTTATCAGTTTCCTGTATTTATTAAAAAAAATTCCCCTTGAAAATTTTTTACAAAATGTTAAATCATAACTAAAGAGTAAATCAGGCCAACATTACATGGATTTCAAGAACAATATTGATATATACTCTAAATAGCAATTTATTTGGTATTCATTGTTTGCAAGCAATGCATGCGTGACTCTTATTAATATATATCTATTGTTCGACATGCTTTTAGTTTATGAGTCTATATCATGTTAGATGATTTCATGATTAGTTTCATCTATTAAAATTTCATTTTAAATTCCACTCAACCTTAACCTGTAAATTATTCTGCTGATTCATTGACTAATAACAATAGAAAGTCAACATATTGAAGTTAGGTTTAGAAATAGTGTTGGTTCTGTATATGAATGAAAATAACATAGGCATGCGTTAGTTTACCTAATAATAGAAGAGCTCCAAGATACATGTAGTTGTAGAAAGATAGAAAATATCTTTTGGTTTTTATTTTTTGATCTCACATGAACAAATTCATCCAAATGAAAAGACTAATTTTCTCATCTAACTTTGGAACTGCATATTAAAGTTGTTGTACAATCTTTTAAATTGCACTATCAATTGCACATTTAAATAAGTTAGTGTTAAATTATTGATTACAGTGTATTCTATTTTATTGTATCGTATCAAACATTATTTTCAACCTGATAATTGTTTTTGTTTTTAGATCCTCTTTAAATACATGAATAAGAATTGGATGAATTGTGACATTGGAAGTGAAGAGTACCAACAAGTATGGAAAGAAGCTTGCGGGAGCAAGAATCACAATAGGTAATCAAAATTTATGGTCTTCTAATGCTGGTTTTAAGAAGTTGAGCTTGTAATTATTTTCACTTATTTTTTATTTCAACATTTGATCTTGTAAGTAAAATTATTATTTTCTATCTATTTGTTTCAAAGTATGAAAGACCAATATCATAAGATTTAAGTGAATCCTCCTTTTGTTGCTTCATGCATTCTTTGAATTAGAATTAATTTTGGCACTGGAAGTTCACTGATAGGATAGAATGGAAAGTAATAGCACCTAAAGAAATGGAATTGGTTGTATTAAGTTCAAATGTCTATGCTTATGTATGTGTGTGATGTGTCACCTATCTTTATTTCATTATTTAAGGAAAATTAGTTACTTTCTGTCCTCATTATGCATTTTTTTTATCTAGTTGTTCTCTTGTTTAGCATCTCTTTAATAGAACTAGAACTAGAAAGCATTAACGTTTCCAAGGTTATGTAAAATGCTAATTGAGATACTAAATTGCAAAACTATGAATGTCTTAGTACTTTGCAACAAATATCCCTTTTGTCTACATGGCTAAAATTACAATAAATGGTAGAACCTATTGAATTTTTTTCACTCTCTTCTTTCTTTTTTTTTTTTTTTTTTAGAATTTTGGAAACGATGTTGAGTTTTTCTCTATTAGATTGACCATAGGACCTTTGAGATTATAATAAACTGATAGGAAAATTAGTTTCTTTTCTCCTTGTATGATTGATTTGTCAAAGTAGTTCTCAATGAGGTTGTGTACGGTATGTATTGTTTTTCACACTATGGATAATGCCTAGGAAATGGTATCAGCTTTCTTATTATGAAAACAAATATAGCTTGTCAGTGGAAAATTTTGCTTTGTCCTTTGAGAAGGGTATATTGTGATTGAATATCTTATTTGTTAATAGCATTGACGTATCTACACTTAGATATCAATATCATTTCACTTTCAGCTTTTGCTGGAGAAGTTCCATTTCGTAATATTGTGATTGAAATCCTTTTTCTTTTTCCTTTTCCCCTTCCTTTTCTTTTCTTTTTTTAGTATTTAGTATTATGACCTACCATTGTCTTAATAATAGGGATATGATTGAAATATTTGTTAGAGTTTAATTATTTTAGTATGTAATGTAAAATTTAATTAATTTTTGCCCCAAAATAAATTAATTAATTTAGTTTCATGATCTTATAGAAAATACTTTCATTATATATATGTATATATGAGGATGGATGATGTGATAGGGTGATGTTTTAGAGACTAAAAAAATGGTAGGAGTGCCAGCTCTTTGTGTAACAGTAGGAATCTTAGAAATAGAATGAAACCTCATCTGAATGCCACTTAGAGAAACATAAACATAACTCATCATACTCAACCCAACCCTCAAACAAAACAACAACAGCTTCATTTGAGCTTATAGAAATTACATGGTTCATTAACAATCACAAATTGACACAGATAACCATATAATGTGCAGCCCTCTTTCTGCTTTTCATCATATTTGATGGTTCATGATTACCACTAATATGTTATGAGATGTCGCGTAGGGATAAAAAGGTTTATTGCTTAAAGTAACATATAAATTACATGAATAATATGTTAGCAAAGCAAAGATGTAGGTTGAATTTCTTTGAATCTCATTCTAGTGTCTAGTTATGATGTAGGCTTAGAAAAGCAAATATGCTCTGTAATTGAGTAATACAATTGTATCACAACTTAAGGTTATTACATTTACAAAGGTTACAAGCTTTGGAGCTGCATTGATAGTGGAACCTACTTTTGTCTTAGTACGATTTCTCTTGCATGTATCTTCGATAAAAATTTTGCAAAATTGTACAAGTCAACCCATATATGGCGATTTTTTCACACGGATTGGAAGTGAACTTGTTGAGTTTTTCTATTCCTATTTTCTTGAATTGAATTTGCTATTTAATGGTATCTTCAGCTTGCTTAACTAACTCAACTTTTATAACTTGTCTCAAGTTTTCCCAATAGTTCAAGTTAGTGGTGATGGATCTTTCCTCATAATCTTGCTTATGTTTTTTTTTTTAATCATTCAATAATTATATCTACATATTATGCAACACTAAATCCAAATAAAGGAGATCCTTCTCCAAGTGCACAAGATCCTTCGCTAAATCTATCAAACGGTGAATGATGGTGAAGATAGTGAGAAAGAAAATTAACGACTTAATTTCGATTTGTTTTTTCTTTTGGGTAGGAAGGTTAGCCCAATTGAAATGAATGGAGTCAAATGTGATGAAGTGTACACATATGCTCATTTTGATATAATTTGGAGATGGTGCTTATTTCCCTTTAAGGACATTAACAATATTATTCAATGTTGTCTTTTTTCTTTATTATAAGGATGTTCTTGGTGATCTTCAAGTATTTTTTTTATGTTATTGGAATTTTATTATATATAGAGTGCATTGTGCTTCAAAATGTTTTGGCGATATCTATTCATAAATAAATTACACGTATAGAAGCAATAGTAGCTATGAATTATATTGTGATTAAACAGGTATATTTTACTAATTGTGCATATAATGCACGATAAAAAGGTACACATTGGCAAATCAAATCGAGTTAAAACAACAATTCTCATCCCTTCTCAAATTGAGCAGCCACGTGTAAATAACACTAATTTAAATAAATAGCTACGCTTAAAAATAGCTGTCTTAATTGAATGGCTACGTTTAGACATGGCCAACATGATTAAATAGCCACGTTTAAACCACAAGAAATGGGAGAATTGTCACGTTTACTCATCGCAGTTTTAATCCAATGAATGGTTATTCAACCTATACAAGGCTACATCTAAACATCGCCAATTTAGTAATTTACCTACGTGTGCACGTCGTTAATATAAATATTTAGTCATGTATAAACGTCGCTAATCCTAAATTTCCTTACTGTTTTTTTGGCGGGATAAGGATTAAGTATGTTTAGCTACGCATAAGTGTGACAAATACATGGACAATAAGCCATGTTTAAACATCGCCCAATAAAGCCCATTTACCACCAAATTTATATTGGCGATATTCTAATTTTTGACGTTACTTATTTAATCTTTGATGGACTTTTCACGACGTCTATAGGCTACGTGTATTTAAACATGACCAGAAATTTTTTGTCACATTTAATTCATGTTTAGCCACGTTTATTAAAAGTGGTCAAAGACTCATTTTGTTGTAGTGATTGTTCAAGTATTTTAGTCCCGCCGCTTAGATGAGCACCTTGTTGTGCACTTAGAGTTTTCATTATTTCTTCATTTACTGGAATTGTGTCTCTAGCTTCATCATTGAAGTTTTGTTGATCTTCTTAGGTTAGAGTATTTGGAAAACTCTTACCAGTCCTTGTAGGAGTTGGTGGAAGTGGCCCACTACATTTTTCTTCAATGGTTTTAGCATTAACAGACTCCATCACAAATTTTTAACTCCATAAAGCTTTTCTTCACAAAGTTCTCTAAATCTGACATCTTGCTTTATAGATTAACAACCTCATCACTTGTTCTAGCTTCAAAGTCATTTTTCTTAGTGGCATGTGGCTTTGAAGCATTTACTTCAAAATTGTCTGTAGAACCGTCTAATTTAAATCACAGGTTCATCCCTAATTTCTAGATTTTGTTTATTAAATTTCCTCTTAGTCCTTCCTTCCTTCTTAGAAACCTTCTCCTTCCCTTTCCTTTTTCTACTCTTCTTCAAAATATCTTTCTCATCCTTTTTCTTTTTCTCTCTACATGATGCACTTCGTTGCACATTAACCATCCATTCAGGAATATCACTTCTTGTATATCCGTTATCCAAATACACTATACAGTTCCTAAAACACTAAACCTTTCTCCATACATGTATATTCATATGATAAAAGATCCCCCCAAAAATTTTATTAACTAGAAATCTAGTGTAATCCTCTCTATGAAACTCGATCCCCTTCTCCTTTAATAGCAACATAATAAGATTTCCATAAGGTTTTTTTCCCCTTATTTTCAAACAAATTTCTCAAGATCTAATCAGCTAAGTCTACACTCTTTCCTTTAGTTATTCCTAAGATTATTTTTGCTTCATCCACAAAGATATATGTTTTACTTCCTATTCTTGGAAGAACACATGAACTAATCACCTTAGTTACATACTAACCACTAAAAAGAATTAAATAACAAGCATATCTCTTTATTATTCATATTGAAATTACTTCAATCTGTTCATATTCAATACATCTCCATCATCACTTTCACTTTTCAAACCTATATAACGAATCAAATCACTCTTTCTAATCTCAGCAGATTGACCACACACATTCAATTTTAACCTATCTTTTCTTCTTAAATCTAGGTTTTCATATAAATTAGTAGTAACTTCACCAAACGTTGTATTCTTTAGACTACATTACTTTCTACAACCAATTTTATCTAACATTTCATCAATGTGAAAACCATTCTTAAATAGAAAATCTGAGTCTAAAATGGTAGTATCCGTTACTTTTCCTTTTAACAGTACAAATTTCTAAGAAAACTGAGTTCGAAGGTTTTATGGTAGTATCCGATACTTTTCCTTTTAACAATACAAATTTCTAAGAAAACTGAGTTCGAAGGTTTACCTTTTTCTTTCCCTTCAAAACTTTTGTAAAAACTTCCTTTTCACTTTCAAAAACACTATCTGTACCCATCTCCTCTAAACTATTATGATTGGGTTTTTTAGATTCTTTCGAGGATCCCCGTTCCATGGTGAATCCAAATTCTTGAAATTTTTTCATGGCTAGGGTTTAAGGATAAAGATGAGTCCTCAACTTGGATTTCAACGATGGTTTTATTTGTCTTTGTGGCTCAAGAAAGCATTGTTGATGTTTTGGAGGATTTTTGAGATGCCATGGTTGAAAAGAAAAAACTTAGGGTTTGAGAGGTTATTTAAAGCATAGAGAGTAAGGAGAGAGTTTATATCTTTAAAAAGCAATTTTTAGAAAGGTGGTTGCTACACGTATGGGTTAAGATAATGTCTAAGAAGATATGAAGCCTCATATTTTATTTAAGTTTATCCAAAAAAAAATATTTTATCAAAAAAGAAAACACACACCTATTTCATTTGTTATATATTCAAATCTATTTTTATCTAATGGTTTTGTAAAAAAATCAACTAGTTGAAATTTAGTATTAACAAAATTAGGATTAAATCTTCATTATTAACATGATTACTTATAAAATAATGTCTCACTTCAATATGTTTAGATCTAAAATGATGAGGAGGATTTTTTATAAGATTAATAGCACTTGTATTATCACATTTTAATGGAATATTTTTGCAAGTAAAACCATAATCATATGGTTGTTTAATCGATAAAACCTGAGCACAATAATTCCCGATTGAAACATATTTGCTTCAATTGTTGATAGGGCAATAAAATTTTGTTTCTTGGATGATCAAAATACTAGCTTATCCTTTCAAAATTGATAAGTGCCTAAAGTACTTTTTCTATCTATCTTGCAGCCAGCATAATCAACATCTAAATATCCTATTAAATCAACATTCTGATTTTTAGGATACCAAATTCTTAATTTTGTAGTTCAAGATATATATTTGAAAATTCTTTTGACAACTGCTAAATTTTTTTAGTTGGATTTGTTTGAAACCAAGCACACACACAAACAACAAACAATATATCTAGTTTAGATGCAGTTAAATATGATAAAGATCCAATTAAACTTCTATAAAGTTTTTCATATACCTTTCTACCTAAGATGTCAAGATCTAACCTTAATGAAGTTGAAATAGGACTAGTAGCTCCTTTGACATTTTCAAATCCAAAATTTTTAAGCATTTTCTTAGCGTAGTTTTCTTAGTGAATAAATATTCCTCACGAAGTTTGCTTGATTTGCAATTCAAGAAAGAAATTTAGTTCTCCCATTAAGGACATCTCGAATTCAGCCTACATTAACTTTGAAAATTCCTTGTAATATACTTTATTAGTAGAGCCAAAAATAATATCTACATAAATCTAGACTACCATAATATCATTGTTAGAATTTTTTATAAAAAGAGTTGTGTCAACGTTTGTTTTTATAGAATTATTTTTTATAAGAAATTCACTTAATCTTTCATACCATGCTCTAGGAGCTTATTTTAAACCATAAAGAGCCTTTTGTAATTTAAAAATATAACCTTCTTTTGATGGATCTTCAAATCCTAGGGGTTATTTAACAAATACTTCTTCTTTGATATACCATTTAAACAAGCATCTTTAAAGTCCATTTAAAATAGTTTGAAATCTTTGTAACAAGCATAAACTAGCAATAATCTAATAGCTTCTCATCTAGCAACAAAAGCATAAGTTTCATCAAAATCACTACCTTCTTCTTGTGGATACCCTTTGGTTACATGAATTGCCTTATTTCTGACTATCTTACCTTGTTCATCAAGTTTATTTTTGAATATCCATTTTGTTCCAATAATGGATTTGTCTTTTGGTCATAGGACTAATGTCTACACTTGATTTCTTTTGAATTATGCCAATTCCTCTTACATAGCATTAATCCCATTACTATCTATCAAAGCTTCATTCACATTTTAAGGCTCAATTTTAGATAATAAAGTAAATTGATTTTCCATATCTTGTAATTTTGATCTAGTTTTAATTCTAGAATCTATTTTACCAAGCACTTAATTTGGAGATGATATGATTTTAATCTCCAAGGTCTAGAAGTTTTGGTTACAACTTGTTTAGGTTTAGTAGTACATGTTGGCAAACTATCTAAGATATTGTTTGACAAAACTTTTGTAGAAGTGTCTATTTGACTGTTTACTCGACCATTAGACCAACCTTCTAGTTTTTGTTCAATTGAACCTTCAGTTTTAGGTTCTATAAGTACTCCAGCTGTATCTTGTATTCCTTGTTGATGATTTAAATGTTCATAAATGTTCTTTTTATTTGTGACATCATCGTTATCATACGTGATTGGGTTACCAACAATTTTGACATTTATAGATTCTTCTACTACTCTAGTTACTTGATTAAAAACACGAAAGGCTTTACTAAATGTCGAATAACCAAGAAAGATTTCTTCATTGGCTCTTTCATCAAATTTACCAAAGTTTTGTCTAGATTTCTTGATGAAGTATTTTTTTCCAAATATGTGGAAGTATGACACATTTGGCTTCTTACCTTTGTACATTTTATAAGTTGTTTTATGTGTTAAATGTCTCAAATAAGCACAATTAGTAATATAACAAGATGTAGATATTACTTCAGCCTAGCTACACTACTTTCACTTAACATGCTTCTTGCCATTATTGTAAAACTCCGTTTTTCCTTTTCTATGACTCCATTTTATTGTTGAGTATATAGAGTAGAAAAATTATGTTTTATGCCATTTTTCTCACAAAACTTAACAAAACTTTCATTTTCAAATTCTTTACCATGATTGGTTCTTAAATTGATTGAAAAACCTTTTTCATTTGGAACTTGTTTTGAAAATTTTTCAAAAACATCAAATGTATCACTCTTGTTTTTAAGAAATAAAACCCATGTCAAATGTGAAAAGTCATCAACTATAACTAAGCCATATTTATTACCTCCTAAACTCAAGGTTCTTGATAGATAAAAAAGATCAAGATGTAAAAGTTCTGAAGGTCTTTTTGTAGAAATAACATTTTTAGATCTATGAAAAAAATCAATTTATTTTTCAAACAAGTATCACATTTAATATCTTTAAAAGAAGAAACTTTTGGTAAACCAATAACAAGTTTCTTTTTTGAAAGTTTTTTTAATTGTAAAAAATTAACATGTCCAAGTTTTTTGTGTCAACCAAAAATAGTTATTATTTATTGTTAAGAAATATTTTTCAATATCTACTCTTGCTGGTTTAACCATATAAATATTCTTTTTTTGAAAACCTTCAAAACAATATTCTGCATTTTGAACAAAAGTTTCTACTTTATCTTTTCCAAAAATCATTTTGTACCTTTTGTTACAAAGTTGATTGATACTCAAGTGTTTCAAACCTCTTACTAGAAAAACATTCTCAATTGTACAAGGGGGAAAGCCTATAGTACTGGTTGCTATTATTTTTCCTTTACTATCGCCATCGAACTTGATATGACCTCCATTTTTCTATTCTAAATTTGTGAACAACAAAATATCCCCTAACAAATGTTGTGAACAACTATTATCTAGGTACCATAATCCTTTTAGCTTTGTTTCGTGTTTCTACGTTCATAAAAGAAACTATCAAACCTTTTCAGGAACCTCAGACTAGTTAGGTCCACCATAATTCAAGCTTGTGTTATTTTGATTTTTTACTTGTTATTGGATGAACTTGTTATTTTTGTAATAACAATATTTTTCTATGTCCATACTTATTACAGAAGTAACATGTATAAGCATTAGATCTTACTGTCCATCTCTGATATTGATATGAGCTTACCATTCTTGATTGATAACTATACGATCCGGTATAGCCTCCATAATATCCTTTGTAATTACTTTTGTAGTTTTGTCTTTAGTACTATCTGGGATATTTTCTAACATTCTTTTCATTTTAAGCAACATGTTTATTTGCATTCTCATTAACATTTTTATTTTCCTTCTTACTCATCTCAATATTATCTTCGGGTACATTACACTAGAAAACATCAATGTTTAGAGGAAAGTTCATTTAAGATATCAATATTTCAAGTGGTTAAAAAGAGAAATCAACGTTTCATAAAGTGAATCAAATGAGGTATCAATGTTTTGCAAAGTTCATTTAAGGTATCGATATTTCGATTAGTTTTCAATTAAGTTTCCCATATTTTCATTAATGATCAATTATTAATATTTTTGTACTCACTTTGCAAAATGTTGATACCTTTTTTTAACCACTTGAAACGTTAATACCTTAAATGAATTTATCCTAAAACGTTGATTCCTTTTTTGGACCACTTGAAAGGTTAATACCTTAAATGAACTCACCCCCAAACGTTAATACCTTTTGATGTAATTTACCCTATTATCTTTGGTGATAGTTTCTTTTCCTTTAACAAAGACTATTTTCTTAGCTTGATTTGAAGGCTCAGCCTTATTATGTCCTAATCCTTTTTTTGAGTTACTCGTTCTTTGAGATGTTATTAACTTTTGTAGTTTTTCATCACTTTTAGAAACTTAGTAAACATAGAACCCTAACTTTTTTGAAACATCATTAATTCTTACTTTAAGCTCCGTAATTTATTTCTTTAATGTATTGTTCTCGTTTGTCAACATGTCTTATGCTTCTTGCAGACTCTTATTATCCATATGTAAAACTTCCGTGTCATTCTTAAGATTATCATTTTTATCAAGTAACAGTTGATTAGTTTGACATATTTTCTTCTTTTTCATTTTTTAAAGATTCAATCTTTTCATTTTCTTTAGATAAAACCTTTAAGAGTTGTTTAACTTGCTTTTTAAAGCATGTCAACCTTAGATTCAAAAGATACCTTAGATAGAGTCATTAAGCAGAGATTTGCCTCTTCTTCATTGTCTGATTCAGCATCAAATTCATTGATATCACTCTAGGTTTCCATTAAACCTTTTCGTTTTTTCTTATATTTTTCATCTTTTTATCAACACAGGGCATTCATACTTGATATGTCCCAGCTTCTTATATTGGAAACAAATCATTTCTCTATCATTCTCTTTCTTTTCTTCCTTTTCTTTGAATACTTTTCCTGTACCAAACTTTGATTGAATAGTAGCAAAATGCTTAGATTGGTTAGAACACTTACCATTTTTCTCGATCGATTTTGAGAATCTTCGAGATAGTAGAGTCATCTCATTGTCTTCTTCGCAGTCTGGCTCTTTGTCTATCTCAATGTCTTGTTTAATAGCCTTAAATGTTGTAGACTTTTTTACTTTTTCTTGATCATTCATGTTCTTCAGTTTTGATTCATATGCTCGAAGCTTTTCACGAAGCTAACTCAGGGTCAATTTATTTAAATCACAAGCTTCCTCAATTGCATTTGTCTTTGAATCTCATGAACTTGGCAAAATTTGCAAGATTTTCCTTACAAGCTCACTGTCATCAAACTTTTCACCAAGCAAAGCAAGTTCATCAGTAATCAAGGTAAACTTGTTTAAATCATCAGATATAGTTTCACCAAGTTAGAATCTAAACAATTCGTAGTCCTACATGAGTGCTCCTCTTCTGATATCTTTGATCAATGCAGCACGTTCATAGGTTTCACACAACTTATCCTATATTTCCTTGGCAAATTTGCATAATGAGATCATAGCAAACATAGCTTGAGAGATACTCATCAGAAGCAAATTCTTTGCTATATTATTCACTTTAGCATTCTTCTTTTCCTCATCAGCTAAGATTGGACTATTAGTGAGAATAATTTATTGATCTCCATAACATATGATTTCCTAGGAAGCAAAGTCAGTTGCTTTGATATACGTTTCCATCTTACATTTCCAATAAGGAAAATCAGTTCTATTGAAGAAGGGAATATGATTAGATGCAATAGTAATTGTATTATCAGCCATTGATCAACTCTTATAAACAAAAGAGCCGCTGCTTTGATATTAACTGTAGGTCCTGAAATGGAAAACAAGAGAGGGGGTGAATTGTTTGTTTAAAACTTTTTCATGAAAACCGATTAAAATAATATATATATATATTTTGTTTTTCTAATTTATGACGAATGCAAGTGATAAGCAGTAAATAAAATAATAGAATTTAAAGTTAATAAAGTAAAGAATATTGTAATTTATAGAGCTCCTCCTTTTGAGTTGTTCCTCTCTTCCAGTTCAACTGCTAGGGATCTGTTCTTCTACACCAGTCGTTCCACTAATCCAATAGTAAAGAAAAATTACAAACACCAATAGCTCTTACTTTGTCTTTCTAGCCTACCACTTGGCTAATCATAGACTACAAGACTTTTGTAACCTTACTTCTATGTTAATCCTTACTCGAAAAGTAAAGATAGTTTGTATAAGAATGAGATAATATGAATTCCCTAATTAAAACTCGAAATATAAAGATTGTAAAAGTAGTTTGCCGTGTTTGTCAAAGTGCCTGTAAGTTTGCACAGTAAGATTTTGTAAGTATGAATTAAACTTCAAATCTTGTGCTGCTGCTCGTACTGTAGGGTTTTATTGATACAAAATTTCGAAAATTTATTAAAACGAACGGAAAAACAAAAACAAAAACTTATACCAATATCCATGTTTCTTGATTAGATTAGAACAAAAAGGGGGTTTCTTGAATATACCTTATATTGATGCTTCAAAATGATCTGCAGATCGGATTTGCAGAAACCGCAGTCTCGCAATCCTCTCTACGGTATCCACACGCGAACGATTGTGTGCTAACACTCAAGAACACGAATCCAATTTGTGTAGGAATTATTTTTCTTCTTTTCTCTCTTTTAGGTTTGTAGAATTTCTCTGTTGTCTAATGTGACGTCAAAGAGTCTGACCTAAAAGGCTGTCTATAGATCTATATATATAGACATATAGGAAACCCTAAAGGAAACCTTAGAAGATAGATATTTATTTAATATTTAATAAAATACATTATTTCGTTAAATATTAATTATCTATCATAACCATTTATTATTCTTAAACTATTTAAGAATAATAAATATAATAATTCCTACAGGTTTATATATAAACCCATAATATCTTTCTTTCGTTCTTTTGTGTGTGACCCTGTAGATACACCTAATGTGGCAGTAGGTCCTAAAAACCTTTTAGACCTATAAGACATCATTGGTCTCTAGCAAGACATTATGTCTACCCAAATTAGGTGAATATCAGTAATCCGATTTTTGTCTGATCTATAATTTATGTCATTATCCTTTTGTCACGTGATATCTAGATTGAACATAAGACATCTAGAGTGTCATTCTTACATTGTTCAATCTTATCATTTCTCCATTTCCAAGTGATCTGATAATACAAATGAAATTGATCACACTATCAATTCATTTGAGCATAGCTATGCATTTCTCGATCTCACTTATCGAGAGGCCCAGAGATATCTCTCTCATAACGAGAGGGACAAATCCCATCTTAATCACTTGACTTCCTCTACATGATATACATTATGCCCAAACTTAACCTTTATAATTATCTAGTTAAAGATAACGTTTGATTGAGTTGAAACATAATGTTTCTCATGTTGGAGCCTATGGTGATTTCAGGTCTAAGGATATGTTAACATAGTTATTATGAAAATCACTTATGACAATATTCCATATAGTGATCTCATAGTGGGTCAGTTCAGCACACAATCATCTAATATGTGCCTATGAGTTTCATTTGTATCACCATACAAATAAACATCCCATGTTTACCAAAAAAAAAAAAAAAACTCATACTAGATTTAATTCATTATCATTCCCATAATAATGAGCATCTAGGAACATTTAGAATAATAAATTATTCATGGATTTCTATTATAAAATAAATATGCAAACAATACAAAAGAAATGCCTCTGTTATATATATATATATATATATATATATCCAGTAATTGGCCTAGGGCACAATCACTAACGCGTACAACTCTTGTTCTTCTTTAAAAACTTGAATCTTGGAGATTATATATTTTTTTCTATTAAATAGTTCTTGATAAAAAAATTCAAACGTTCAAAACTTTCAATGTCTTTTTGTTGCGTGGATAAGATTAATATCCCTAGTTTTGCGGGATTTGAAAATCTTACCTAAGAATTTAAACTTTAAACTACTTGATCATATATCTTGTTTTGCCAGTGGTCATTAGATATTCTTGATGTTTATCTTCATTTATCTTGAGACAACAAGTCGGTTGCATCTTGTAAATATCTTGATAAAACCTTGAAAAAGATATTTAATGTAACTTATAGAAACTTCTTTGAAACTCGTGAAACATACTTAAAGAAAATCCCATGGATTATTATCCTCCTTATGTGGAACGGATTAAGTGCATTATCCAAATACACTTAATTAATGGAGCTAGGGCTTTAAATAAATCCAACTTGTATTGTGATGATAGATAAAAACTGTATGAGTATTTATTCTGTTTATCTATAGTAACATTCATCTAATTGTATGTTTAAGTGTCTATTGATACATCTATTTAAATGTCATATTAATTGTCTGCTTAAGTGTTTGTAAATATGGATACCTTTCTTTTATACACTTAAAACATATTCATCAGATATCTTACAACCTTGTTGTTATCATGAAAACTCATTTAAGAGAACTCAACAATTCTATTCCAAAAGTAAGCCATTTTGGAGTTTTGGAAACATATAAATAGTTGGTGGCCCAGTATTTTTTTTTTTTTTTGGGAGGGGATGAAATATGATGTTGAATTGTTTCTGTGAGGTTGTGTGTGTCAACAGAACAAGTCTTCAACTAGAAGTCTAGTTGGGTTAATAGTACCATTACTAATACCCAATCAAATTCGGGAAGATGTTCCAATGGATTTCATTACATCGTTACCACAACCATAAGGATACTATGTTATTTTAGTAGTGGTGGATCAATCACCAAGTATTACTAGGGAGCCTTGGGTACACAGTACAATATAACTTAAGTGGTTTAATTATTTTTGCAAATTGTAGTTAAGTTGCATGGCATACCAAATACTGTTGTGTTTGATAGAGATACAAAGCTTGTGAGCAAATTTTGGCAACAACTCTTTAAATTGAGTGGCACTCTTTTGTGTGTGAGTAGTTCCCATGATACGCAAAGTGATGGTTAGATAAAAGTTCTCAATAAAGTATTGTAACAATATTTATAAAACTTTGTCATGGATAGACCAGAGGATTAGGTAAAGTTCTTACCATGGGTGGAGTTAGCTTACAATACCTCTTATCATGAAGGGACTAAAGCCACTCCATTTGAATTAGTGTATGGCCATAAGCCACAAACCATTGCAACTTATGTTTTGGGTATGGTCCAATTTAAAGGTAGTATAATTTGACCTATTAACGAGAAATAAAGTGTTGCATTAGATGCGAGATCATTTACATAAAGCTTAATAGCTTATGAAACAACAAGCAAATAGACATCGATCTTATGTTCATTTTAATGAAGGTGATTTGGTGTTTGTGAAATTACAGTCGTATCAATGATAGGGGGATTTTCATAAACTTTCAAAGTGTTTTTATTGCCCTTTTAAAGTGCTCAGGAAGGTGGAGTCGATTGCTTATAAATTGCAATTACCTTCATACTCTAAGATACATAATGTCATTCACTTTTCTTGTTTGAAACGACTATATTGCTCAATAATCCCTTCATTAGAGCTTCCATCTCAATCATTCAAGGTCACCTATTTTGGTTCATTTGTCAGTGGTGGATTCTAGAGTTATTGTACGACAAGGCCATAATATTCCACAAATACTTGCAAAGTGGTAGGGAATACCTCTAGAAGGCTTTAGTTGGGAAGATCTAGAGACTTTTCGATAACTTTATCTAAGTTTCAACGTTGAGGATAAAGAAAAATGTATGCGAAAACTTATTTCAGGTACCAAATTATTTAAAATCAAACTTCATGTACTTGATTGAATATTTTGTGAAACTTCATATATCATTTTTGACGTTAACTCTCTGTCTATATATACACACGCGCACACACGATATGAATAGAAACTCCATACATACTATAATAGAATGATAATTTCAAAATAACTATAGCCTATACTTTATATATATTATATATATTTAAATTTTATCAACAAATATATAATACGTGGAACATAATGTCAATAATTTCTCTTTCCTTTGTTTTCCTGGCCATCATTCGAATTCTAGTTGTCAAGCATCTCATTTTCCGATTTAGCTCCACTTCTTATTTCTAAATGCAGAAACATATTAGACAGGTGTTGCTCTTCCGTAGGTTACGGTAAGTGGGGAGGGGAGTCAACGCAATCGGAGCCGCGATTTCACTAGACTATCAATAGGTGCAAAGGACATGCAGAAAAGGTCCTTGGACAGGCCGTAAGTAATTTGATTTTTCGGAAAAAATTACAAAGAAACTTCATCTATGATTTGACTTCTTTTCACAAAAAGGTTGGCAAAAAAATAAAAAAGAAAATGCATGATCTCTCCAAGGCCAGACGTACCTTAATCCAGAGGTACAATGGATACAAGACGACATATTTGTGGTCGGTGGTCTGTGTGATCCGCCGTGGGATGACATGCCTCTTAGGTCTCGGTGGCAGTGGATGGCCTGGCCAGTCTAAGAGTTAAAAGGTTACCCTATGAAACCCTAGAGTGCAATACCTTATTCAATTGGGTTTTCATCCGATGGTTTTAATAAGAATTCTCTACTTCTATTGGTTGATTATGGTTTCTGGTCGAGGTTCCATGGTAATTGTATTCATCTCATACGAATTATCATATAATAATGATGAATAAAAAATAAAATTATATTTCTAAACTTCTAAATTTTATTATTAATTTGTTTAGCATATATTATATAATAATAATGAATAAAAAATAAAAGTAAATTTCTAAACTTCTAAAGTCTATTATTAATTTGTTTAACATATATTGTAGAGGGGTGATTATCTAGTTAATGGATAAATCCACCAGTTTTCTTTAGCTTCTATTATTATTATTATTTTTTTCATATGAGTAATTCTTTTTTCTTTTTTTTTTTACTGAAATTCAAAATTTGAACACATATAAATTTAACGATTTTTCTAAAATTTCCCCCCAAAAAGGACAGAAATTCACAAATTACGTGTAACTGTAACATATCTTAAACTTTGGCATTTTAAACTTCGCAGAGGACAAAATTTTCATATTATACACTCCTGTATACGCGATTCCGTATGGCCAATCACGTAGAAATAATTGAATTGTGAATCCAGTGATAATACATGATTTGCAATCAGGGATTCCCAGTTTGATACTGTATAAAATTTATCTTTAAAACTAATTGATATAAAATTTTAATCTTATAGTTCAGTGTACTCTTTTAAGTATATCTATATCTAACTCATTTAAAACCGATAGAAACAAGTTTGTTCCGTTAAATGGCCTAGACCGTAGAATCGCCTAGGAAGTGGAACACCGACGATTCCTTAGCTGGTTTTGAAACCGGCCAACCGGTCCGGTTTTGGTTCTAGAACTACTAGTGACGATGATTGTGATGGTTCCAGTTCAATTTTTGATTTGGAATTGAACCGTGTCTATGTCTAGACCCCTAATGACTTTTAGGTTTAAACATTCGCGAGTAGATGATTGTTTCGATTTCAAGGATTAATTTGAGGGAATAAGGAAAAAATAATAACTTTTTTTAAAAAAATTACACAAACCCTATTAGATAAAAAATTAATCCAAAAAATAAACAACTTAAATTCGTCTCTTGAAAAGACGAGGTTGATTCTGTCATTATCTCTTCAAGAGACGAGTTTAATGTATTTTCATTAACCTTGTATTTTACAACACTAAACTCGTCTTTTTTTTTTTTTTTTTTTTTTTGGGACATAACTAAACTTGTCTCTTAAAGAGACGAGATTACAAGAGATGAGTTTAACTTATTTAAAACTGAGATTATTTTCATTGCATTGGTATCTTTATAATTATTCTTTTAAATACCAATTTTAATTTCCTTTTCCCTTAATTTGAGACCAAGTCAGTAGGAAAAACATTTACTAGGAAGGGCAAGAGTCTCCATGCTATTTCCTGCACTACACTTTTGGGGGACTTTTCCTTTAAGGTGATACAAAATCTAAAGGCCACGATTTATTATTATTCGGTACGATGCCTGCTTGGGAATCATCAACTGCAATGTTTGATAGCGTAGGTTCATACTCTTTTTTTTTTTTTTTTTTAAGTTGAGTTAAATTAATTTGTTACCACGGCAATCTAGGATTGTATCATTTCCTAAATTTTGGAAGTTTACCTGAAATCAAATTGTGATTTTTAGATTTTACTTTCTCATATTTGAAGCATATTTTAAATTTTCTGGAAGAAATGATTCTAGTGTTTTATTTTTCGCTAATTAAAACAGAGAGAGATGAGAGATTCGAATATGGAACTTTTTAATATAAAATATCAAAAAAAATATTATTAAGTCATAAAACTATTGACAAATAATTTTAATTTAAAGAGAGAATCTTCTTCATCTTTTAGGGGTGTAATTATTATTCATTGCATTCCACTTATATTACTAGAAGCATTGTATTGAGAAAAGTTGTTTGGAGGACGGGACAACCCAAATACAAAAAGCAAGCATAATAATTGGGGTATCCATTTGGACCACATATGCATTCGTTTTTTTTTTTTTTTTTTTAATTAAGAAAATGAACAAGATTGAAATAAGCTTTTGAAGGGATTTAACGTCATCAACCATCCCTATACGTTCCAATGAGAAGCTTTATTAGACAAAATGGAATGATATACAATCAAGAAAGCAATCTCAATCACATCCTTTAACTACCCATGCTTCTACAACTAAACTATTGACACAACCAGAATACTTTGCCATTGTTTTAAGTAGATAACTAGAAGGGTCTCAACAAACTCCATTGCCTACTTATGCCTTTGATAAGTTAGACACCCTATCACAAAGCTTATATTTGGAGGACTCCATGCTTTCTCACATCCGGCTATTGAAATGTTGCTTGCCACCTAGAAGGATCAAATCTGCCATAATTTCTCTCCTTATTAGACAAAAATAATCTAAGTATACAAAAAATAATAAAGTTTTTACATGAGGGGTAATTTAGTCATTTCAAATTTTAACTAGATACGTATAAAACATAAAAGCCATTGTATTTTTTCTTTGTCTTCTTTTTGATAGTTACACTGTCTCCCTTTTATAACCTTTCACTCCTCAATGTTGCTTCTCTTTAAGAAAGGATAGACAAGGAGGTTTCTTTTGTTTTGCAATGAATCTTTGGTAGTGAAATACCCAAAAATAAATGAAATATTATATAAAAGATAGAGAAGTAAATTCGGTATCTAATGAGGGGCAAATTGGTCCAACTACCACATCATTTTAAAAAATATGTTGTTTCCAAATATATAAACCCCCCTTTCTAGGAGATAATTTTCTATTCCTCTCTTTTTCCTTCTTACATTTTACGGTCTCGCTTCCTTCCTCTAAAATCCGCACTCCTAATTTTTTAGGACTTTCCAAGAAATCATGTGGTAAGTAAAGTATTCTTTCTATCTTCTCTATCCTTTTTCCATGACGACATACGAATGATAGGATTTATGTGTTTACATGTTCAACAGAGAACATTAAGTGAATCTAATGGAAAAGGAAAATTTTTCAACAGAAAACATTACTCTGAAGGAGACCATTAAAGTAATCATAATAGGAAGACATCTTGACAAATTTCAAGAAGGTAATGGAATTTTAATATGTTGTTTCAATATTTGATCATGTTATTTTTGGCAAGATAAGCGTTTGATGGTTTAGTTTGGCAAGGAGTTGTTCAATGTAGGTATATGAGGGTTTAACAATCTTTCTCATTGTTTTGTTGAAGATACATGACCCTCCTTATCAAGTCGTGTTTCTTTCAATTTCTCTACAAATAATGTTTTCTTTCTTTAAAGCCAACAAACTTATTCTAGTTTTTGTTATAGGATTGAAGTATATTCTAAAGCCTTGAAAATAATAATAATAGCGGAGTTTCTGTGCTTGGAATAGATCAATTATCGGGTATATGTATTACCTTGTTTGATGCTTGTGTTTGTTAAGGTAGTTCGATAACCTGACTAGTTATATATTCAACTTTTAACTTACTTACTGCATGTGCTTCATTGTGGTTGGTGGACCAGAAGTACCAGTGATATCAACGTAATATCCCGATGATCCTTATGTGATGTTATCTTTAATAGAGTCACTCTTAGAGATTGATTATGGGTAGATTTAAGGACTCTTGGACTTTTAGACTCATGGACTTTTGGATGTTGTGGAGCACCCAACATCGTATATTTGTATTATATATAAAAATTGTGTTGTCAAGATATTGAATTATCCTTTTACTAGACTTAAATTGAAGATAATAATTGGTTGTTTGCGGCATTAGAATTAGGATTGCATGTGACTTATTTGCATATGCCCACACATTTGTGTTTGTAGTAGTAGTACCGTACTGGGCTTCGGCTTACTGTTTTCTCTTCTTCAGGTTTAGGTAACATTTCTATCTTGTTTGATCTTTCGGGATATAACGTAATTATGGACTATGGGGATAACACTAGTGGTGAGGACTATTCGACTAATGAGTAGTTAGTGTGTTGAACCTCGGAATTGGAGACTCCTGATGTCCACCACATTCTATTACAAGTATTATGTATCTAATAGTTAGTTAAGGTCTAGACTCTAAACCCATATCACTTATGTCTTTATAGTTTGAAGTGTGATGATGGACTCTAGTGTGAGCCTCTTCAAAGATAGTTGTTGGATCCATTTGTGTAGTATCAGTATGGTTGTTAACCAGATTTCTTGTGATCCATATATGTGGTGACACCTACTTTGTATGTATGATTTGGGTTAATAATCTTGAAAGTACTCAATTGCAGATGTTAGTAGGTTTTGAACCTTAACGTGTCTACACTTAAGAGTAGACACATGGCAGGCTATAAATAACCCCATATTTAGGGTATTGCATGTAGAAAAAGAAAGCATAAAAGGGAGAATTTGGCATATTCCAAAACCATTATGGTGGAGAGTGAAGTGGAACAACAAAATTCTTAAGGCTTTGCATCATATATTTGGTAAATGGGATGTGTTTCATAGTGGTTGTGATGGTTGATGATTTCATCTACTAGAATATTTCTATTTTTTTTTTTTTTGAGTAAGTGTTGATGACTTTATTAGAAGAAGTCGAATCGAGAAAGTTATGATCATTTTAAGTTGAAATTTCTTTCTATCTGAATTTTAACGCAAATACTATAATATAATTAAAAAGTTCAAGTAGAACTTCCACGAAATACTCATTTCGGGTATTTCTTTCATTTAGATAACGAAGCTTGGGAGGATTTGTATCAAGAGGACTATTATGAGTAAAAAATTTTGGCAAGGATGATCGAGTGATTTTGTCTCCTACTTTTACGTACTTGTTTATACTTGTAGCTAGAGGCACTAGAAGTAGGAAAGACAAAAACGGAATATGCATGTTAATATTGGTTGAAAGTATATTAAGCATATCGAAACATGAATTGTTGTTAATTAAATCGTGCTTTATTATCATAATGGAGTGTCTGTAAATTCTATGATCGCATTTAAATTACCTTAATAACATATTACGAGTTATATTAATTGATTCATACATATCACGTTGTGAGTCACATTTCATTAGATACTATGCACGATGGGACAAGAATATAGTATTGGGGTTTGCGGGAACTCGCAAGCCTGCAAAGATGGGAGAATAGAAGCCCGAAAAAACTATTTTAGGATGGATGAATAGGATCTCGAAAGAACTATTTCAGGATGGAGCAAGTAGGAGCCCAAAATAAACTACATAATCGAATTTGAAAGATGGGTTTTAAAGAGCTCGAAACACCTAACCCCGAATGGAGGGGTAAATCCATTCAAGCATATGATTTCCAGTAGATCATATGTATTGCTTGCTCACTTACTTGATGCATTTCATATGCTTATTAATAACTTGTTTGAATTTGTTGATGCGAGTACGTTAATCCGAGAATATTTTCACTAAGTCAGTTGAGCTTACACACCAATAGATTTTTGTTGAAACATGATCGATATCTCTTTTGCCCGAAGACTCCATATATCCGGATTGAATTATGTTTTGGAAAGCTTTTGCGGGAAATCCTTTTGAAGGTTTTAGAATAGATTTCTTTTAAAATCTTTTGGTTCTAATATTGTTTCCTTTGTGTAAAACTAAGATTATATGTTGATCTTTGGAGGTTTATTGGGGGAATGCCCTAAGATGATATAAACACTATATTTTTAAAATGTTGAAGTTAAATGTTTATCTAGATTCTTTTATGCTATATTTACTATCTCAAACTATACATTCCATCGGTATCTCCTATTGTTGTAATAAACGCCTTACATATGGTGTTAAAGCTTTCGCATGACTTCGAGGAGTCATTCTTAAGCTCCAATATTGTATGTGGCGAACTACCACGTCTAGGGTACTCTTTAGGGCGTGACAGTTTAAGTGGTATAAGAGCATCAAGATTAGGAAAGAAAACCATAAGTTTAGGAGTAGAAGTCTTAGAGGCATGATAAGCTTAGGAATAAATCATGAGAGAGATAGGGAGATTCTTGTGAATTATGAGTTCTAAATGGCAGATTAGTAAAGGAAAAGATAGATAGATTTTTCATCGTAAGATAAAGGAGCCATAAATGGAGTGAAGGAAAAACCTAAGAACCTTATGAGACCGCTCTGTTTGTTAAGACAAGAACAATTTAGGAAGTCTTAGAACCGTAATATAACGCTTTGGAACTCTGCCCACCGTGGTCTTGTCCGCTTTGGCCACACGCCATACGGTTTTTTCTTTTTGGTGCCAACACTTCCTAAGGGGTCACCCATCATGGATTTGCTTTACACAAAACACATTTAACTTTAGAATTCCAACCAACTCTAAGCCATTACACCAAAAGGCGCCTCAATGATTAGAGTTCTACGATCTATATTTAAGAGTTATCACATACTTCTTCACTTATAGAATTGGCGTCCTCATCAGTTTCGTTACACAAGTCCAAAACCACACCAGGAAGTAAAGATCTACCCACACCAGGAAGTAAAGATCTACTCCTCCACTTTCGGCTAGTGAACTGCTCTGATACCATCTATAACATCCCAGAACTCCGCCCACCATGGTATTGTCCACTTTGGCGCCACGCCATACGGTTTTGTCCTTTTGGTGCCAATACTTCCTAGGAGACCACCCATCATGGGATTGCTCTGTACAGAGTACGCTTAACTTTTGTCATGCCCCGAAGGGTACTCTAAATGTGGCAGTCCGTCGTACATAATATTAAAGCCTAAGAATGACCGCCCATGTCACGCGAAGGCTTCCATATTATGTACAAGGCGTCTAACACATGGAGAAGACTCATCGGAGTGATACATTTTATGTTGATATAACTTAACTAACAATGTAAAGGAAATTCAATTTACTATTCTTCAAAATACAAATCATTAAACTTCAATTACATTCATCCAAAGACTTCCCTACATCAAACTATTACAAGGCAAATCATAAAACCTAGCTGATAACTTCAAACATTCTTATTTCTTGCCGGAATCCCGAAGTCATTCTCGGCTCCAACCATTTCGGTCCCCACTCTGCATTCTTGAGATAACCTATTCATTTAAACATCTATTGGGGTATAAACTACACTAGCTTAGTGAGAATTCCCTTAATTTTGTACCATAACAAGTAAGTTATAATCATCCATATGCTATGCATGAACAAACACATGAGCAAACAATTATGTGTGGGTATCTGGAACCCACACACAGAACGGATTTACACCCTCCGTATCTTGGGTTAGGGATGGTATTGAAAGTCTACACGACCGCTGCTAGTCCCCAAGCCCTCAGCTCATAGCACTCGACTCGGCTAGGCTCACACATGGAATGCATCCCCGATGCGCCTTAGTTCCCTATGAATGACCTCTGATACCGAGTCTCATTATCCAACGAGTCCTCGGACCATACCGATCGACCTGCGTAGGAGTAGCACGCTACCAATTGCAACATGTTCGATGTGATGCATGACCAATTTAATTGTTGCTTAAGTCAAAATATTTTATACATTCTTTAGAGTGACCAACCGATATCATACACGTAACAGAAATAATATAAACAGTGCATTTATCCAATCGAATCGTGGTTTCGATATGCTTTAGTATTCTTTGGCATACATTCATCACAATCTCATCATATATCTCATCCCCATTCATATCGATTTTTATCTTGTTCCTATAATTCTAATGCGACTAGCTACGAGCACAAACAAGGTAATAAAATAAGAAGAAAACTCACTCGGCCATTGGATCACCGATCTCTTAGTAAAAGTAATCCGGTAATAGGGAATCGTCGATTTCGGGATCACCTAAAAAGGAAGAAATACTCTAATAAGTATTTCAGCTCAAACTAATCCAAATGATCATATACAAACTATCAAATTCGTAATTCTCGTTCTAAGCGGGAATTCCAAATTAAAATGGCCATAACTTGGTCATTTTAACTCGGAATTTCACAAATTATATATCGATTTCTATCTACTTCGAAAGATCTATCTAATTCTAATATTATATTTAAGTTTTGAAAACTTTGAAGCTTCGAAAAAGTCGAATCAGATCAAAACAGTAGTAATTTCACTTCCGAAAAATAGTTTTGTAAATGTTTGTAATGTTCCTATTATATAGATTAGCTATACATGCAATATGAATGATTTCCTAACATGAATGGCATGTTATGAGCTTGATGTATGCATGCTTTTAATAATATTTACTAAAAGAAATTTTAGAAACTTTTTATTTGTAAGACTTCATGGCTTTTTACTTTTAAGAAAACTAATTTCCTAACTTTGATCATTTCCATTTGTTTTGGATTTATTTCTCAAGAAAATATAATTATCCTTGCTAAAATTGAGTCTTCATTATATCTATTACTTATGACCTTCATTTCTACATAAAAATTTCTATTTTACACTTTGTAAACATGTCTTCAAGTAGAGTTGATTCCAAAATCCGAATTTTGTAAAATTAGTTTTTGAGTGATTTCTTTAAGTCAAAATCATTTGATATTTAGAAAATTAAGGCTCAACCATACATAACCACTAAGGACTTCACTTTTTCATAAAAATTTGCATTTTACACTTTGCAAATATGTTTCAAATAGGATTTACTCAAAAATCCGAATTTTTAGAAATCCACTTTTTGAATGATTCCTTTGGGAAAAACTTGTGTAATGCATTAAAATTTAAGACTTTACTATACCTACTACTTAAGGACTTCATTTAATACATAAAACTTTTATTTTGAACTTGGATAATAGGTGTTTTCATGGGCATCATCCAAAGTTACGAATTTTACAAGTTGACTACTAACTCCAAATTTTCCATCTTGATTCTACTTCTGGTTTTACACCTTAATCTCATCAAAATTCATTTCAACTTGTAAGAATCACTACTTAATGATACATATTACCTATACCCTTCATTCTTCACATACAAGATGAGTTTTGGAGTCGATAAATGAGTTTTCAAAATTGGTCTTGGTTGAGATCCGAATTTACCGAATTTTTTTTTTGGACATATCTTTTGATAAAATCTATCTAAACTTATGAAAACCCATTTCTTACATATCTTATCTTAAGAGCCTTTCATATCTTGAATAAAAACTTCATTTTTAAGTTGGAAAACATGTTTTTGAAATATGCCTTGGCCTAAATCCGAAAATGAGATTTTTATTTTGAAAATCACCTTTGATTCTTGTAAAAAGAAGTCTTGATGATATATATATATTAAGCCTTCATTATCTTAAGTAAATAATTTCATTTTGACACTTGGAAAGTGGTTTTTTAAATAGGGGTCTTGCCAAAATACGAATTTCACTATTTTTGTTTGAGTTCAAAACTAATATCTACTCTTCATATGAACATAAATGTAAAAGAAATCCATGATAGTAAACTATAAACTCATAGATCTAAACTTTACTCATCAAAATCTTTCATTTGAGTTATCTATACCCTAAGCCCTTCATTTTAAATGAAAAATACACATTTTGAAGTTGAAAAATAACTTTTCTAAATATGGGTCATTTTTCATCCGAATTTTCAAAAATGATTTTTGCTGACAATAAAATAGATCTTGAACTTCTAACACTTTTCTACCATCATTAAGCTATTATAAGTTATCTAAAAGCATGAAACAAAAGTCTAATGTATGTATGAACTTAAAATAACTAGATCTAGTTTACTAAACTAGTTATAAGTGCATGAACACTATGATAGTCATGTGAATCATGAATAGATGATGAATATATGCACAAATCACTAATAATAACAACATACCTTAATAATAAAACAAGATAATAGCATAATAACTCAAATAACAAGATCTAAAACATTGTGATGGCAAGGATCTCATGTTCAAGTGTTTTCACTTCCCTAGCTTGAAGCTCATGGGGATTTTGTGTGGAATCACACATGAATGAACTTGCCATTACATGTTTCAAGATCCTAAAGTGTAGATCTCTTACCTATTTGTTGTATAGAGTAAGAAAATTGAAGGAAAAACAAAGTGTGTGTGTGTGTGTAGAGGGAGGGGGTTTTTACGGTTTGGAAGAGGAGAGGAAGAGAGGGTCTTTGAGTTTGTTTGAAACAAAAGAAGTAAATGAAGGAGAGAGAAAAGAAAGAGATTATTTATATTAAGTGGAATTAGGGGAAAGAGAGAGAGAGGAGTTGTTTGAGTTGTGTTGTGTAAGATTTGGAATTAATTAAGGTAATTTAAATGATAAAAGATATATTGGAAAGGTAAATTGTAAGAAAATGATGTAATTGTAAGAGTAGGGTGTAAGGATGTAAGAAATAGGTCATGGGTAGTGTGTGTAGTAGGTTGTATTTGTGAATAGTGATAAATAGTAGACAAGACATCTACTTCACCGGTAGTAAAGAAAATACGGGAAAAAAGCTATAACTGTAATTTTTATAACCCGAAAAATTATAAAACTTTTATTTTTAAAATCCTTATAAAATTTTGGTTCTAAAGAGTATTCCGGAATATTTTTCTGAGTTTCTAGTTCCGGGGCTCGCTTTTCAGTAATGGAGCTCGGGAAGGCCCGAAATAGAAAATTTTTCAAAATCAAAACTTTCCTTGGTTTAAAATATATTTTAAAATAATATTTCACATTAAATTATTTTATAAAATTTCTTTTGATATGAAACCGAAGAAAAGCCGAATATAGGGTTTCTTGGCTTCTCTCACAAAGCTTGAACTAAACCGGTTTAGGGTTTAGTTTTTCCGGTTTCCGAAGTTTACTTGATTACTAGGAAAACTGGGTTTACATTATAAGAATAATAAAATTGTGTAATGAAATAAAAGTGAATAGTGCAAAAGACTAATTAATTACCGATAGTAATGGAAATACGATAAAAAGGTTATAACTGTAACTTTTATAACCGAAAAATTATATAACTGATATATTTAGAAATCTTATGAAATTACGAGTCTAACGGTACTAATGGTACATTTTGATATCTCGAGCCCGGAACACGCTTTTCGAAGTCTGTATCAGAATGGGTTCGAAATAGGTCAAAAATTTACCAACCTGATATTTTTAAGCAAACTCATATTATTACGAGCTATTTTACACACTTAAACTACACCTCGGCCTCTAGGGTTAAGGGTGCTAGATTGCCGGACTTAAACTACTGTATTCAACTTAGAGTTTCCAGGTGATTTTCCGGTTTAGATCTTTGCCAATTTGGAAACTGATATTTTATGTTTATACCACCTATTTAATTTGAGAAATTTATCTTAAATTTTATTTTTGTAACTATTTAATATCTCTCGACGTTTTCGGAATTCTTTGAATTGAGTTTTATTTCCAAAGTTAACCATTATTTACTTTTTAATAACATTTCCACAAATTTCATTTAATAACAAGAGGGCATAAGGCAAGTATTATGTCATTACTAATTAGAAAAATATAACATGCACATCATGTTATATTAACAATATTATATAAGGTGCAAACCTAAAAATATTAATCAAAATCAAGAGACAAATATTCACAAATTTATGAGGCAAAAGGCAAATATTACTTAATTACATGTTCTAGGTTTTCAAGGTAATTAATCACAATATAAACGAATTTATTACACCAAATTTTTTATTACTTTTCATATCTGAATACTATTATTATTATTATTAAATAAACTAAAGAAAAAAATTAAAAAAAAAAAAAAAAGAAAGGAAACAGGATGTTCCCTTGCGCGCATAAACAAGTGACGTCGGCGGTGGACTTCTCCAGCGGGCCAAATCCCGGCTTGAGCGGCAGGCGACGGTAGGTTTTGGCAGCTACGGGGCGGCGTGGCTCTTGGAGTCTAATCAGACTGGTAACGGATTTGCTTGAAAAACACCTTAAAGTGGTGCTATGAGCTTCTCATGGCAGCGGCAGTGTCGCAAGCACTGATGATGGCCTCCTGGTGGTCATTAGAGTTGATGAACGACTGAGATTCGAAGATCTCGATGTCCTGGACACTCCTGTAACAGTTAATTTCTCCAATCTTGTCTATATCACAAGAACAAACACATCAAACCATGAAACCCTAATTTAAATCATAAATTCAAATTGGTAGATTAGCACAAAATCAGAACAAACTGTGAAAGGATTTGACAATTTTAGGTTTTATTTATAGTGCTAAGGTTTCAAACTTGCGCTTAAAGCTTGGTAATTTTATGAATTCTTGATCTAGGGTTCTTAGGCAAGTTTTAGTGCGAGTTTTGGGGATATCTCAAATTAAGATGTAAATTTCTAATTAAATATAATACTTGATATTTATACTCGTATTAGAAGTGTTTTATATCTTTTAATTTGTCTAAGAAATTTAAATTTGACACGAATTGTGATTGTTTATGAAAGTAAAAATATATCTTTTCTCAATTTGCAATCTCCGATATGATCTTAAAAACTTGACCAAATCTAACAAAATGGGTATCAATTAAAAGCCGGTGAAATTACGAATGAAATGAGACCAAAATAGAGCCAAAGTGGAGGGACTAGGCCGTTTTCATGTAGATGACATGTTGCAATATGACATCAGCATGACATCAGCATCCAAATTAAATTTTTTAATAAAAAAATATCCTATATTAGTCTAATTAAATTTTCCTAAATCAATTAATTCTTATCTTAACTCCTAATTTTTAATGATAAAATTTGTATTAAACTTTTATAATTTTCATAAGGGTTATTAAATTTTTGTTACAATTGTTTTTATCATATATAAAAATTTACATATTACAATATAAATATTTTTTATTAAAATGATAAAAAATGGAATATGTACGAAACATTGTTAGAAGGAAATGTAGAATTTACTAAAGAAAATTATACTCTGAAATGCACCTATGCACTCTCTCGTTTATATTCCTAACAATCATTTTAAGCTGCATAATCATCCTGACGGAGTCTCCTAAAAATAAATGTTTTAATGGTTTGCGCATTAGATTGAAATTTATATCTACGGTTCAACGAAGTAATTTGACTGCACTGAATCCCATAATTAAAAGTCTCTATATATGTCGACTCCAACCTCCTTTTCGCTCAGCCAATGGAGAAAAGCGAGCCACGTTACATGATAAAACAGCCTTTTATCCTTATTTACATATTGACGAAGTCTTTCTTTCTTTTTTTCTTTTTCTTTTTTTTTTTTTTTTTTCAGTTTGAAAGAGAGGGGAAATCAATCTATGCCAGTGCAATGAAAACTGAAAAAAAAAAAAAAAAGAATTTAAGTTAATTAAGTTATAAGATCTTCGCTAAGGAGCTCTTCATGGAAACACTGGCAAAGTAGACTTGTTCAACTCTTATCTCATAGGACAATCCAAATCAAACCTAAGGTCTCAAAAAAAGAAAAAGAAATTCACAGATGGTAAGTGTTGACGCATTATATCATGAATCGAAATCTTTAATTTCCTGCTGATTACAAACAAAATAATAAAATTTTCCTAGGGCTTTTCAGTATGTAATTATTTTTTTTCCTAATTTTTCTAAGTTTATATCTAATTCTGTGAAGAACTCTAGGCTTTAACATATATTAGTATATATATAGTATTTGTTGATTTCTATGGTTCCCAAAAGTTCATATATATAATTGTAAAGTAATAAATTCAAAACAAGCTAGTTACTACGACCTAAGATGAACCATCCATGTATATCTTCAAATAGATTAAGTTATAGGTATATACTAAAATATTTAATAAGAATTAATTATTATATTTATTTTAATTGTTAAAGAGATAATTGACTAGAGGTTCTTAGCTTATAAATACTTTTCTTATCTTTTCATGTCTTTTTAACTCTTTTATTTTTAGAACTGAGTCTAAGCCATTGGAAAAAAAATACTTTTAGACCGTAGTTGATTATTTTTTTTTTTTGGATAAAATTATAGAAAATAATTTTTTCTTAAAAAGCACAATTTAAAAAATGAAAAGATAAAAAACGCATTAAGCAAATATAAAAGATGTATTTGCAATTTTTCCCTTTGGATATGTAAAATAAATTTTCTAAAACAAAAGGTTTTATTAGCACATAAAGATCATCCTAGATTTCTAATAGAAAAAGAAGTGGACAGCATATGCATACAGCATTACTGAAGAAATTAGAATGTCTCGATGAAGGGAAGACTTTTTTGGTCTTGGAGGAAGACTTCCAGGTCAAAGTCGTTATTGAAAATCACAATTTTATTTTTTTGCCCCTCCTTGTTACAACATGGAAAAATAGTAGTACAAATAACGCGGAGTTGCCTTTGAATTGACAGGATTGATTAATATCAAATCCATCACTCAATTTCTCATGAGTATCCCTTTAATAAAATAACATTTGGAATGATAGAGATATGACCATAAGATGGTTAGTTGGCTTGTCGATCATATCAAATGTGAAATGATACCCAAAAAAAAAAGAAAAAAGAAAAAGTAAAATCATATTCAAATTAAGAGGTGTAACTTTTATATAAGTACACTTTTAAGAGGGATAATGATGGTAAAAGTAATTTACCTTTGTATTAAAATTCGAACAAATTCTTAATAATTTGAATGAACTCTTTAAGTCATATGGTTAATCCAAATTCAAATGTATTCTTTATATTTTAAAGTTTAAACAAATGATTTAAGTTGGTGGTTTGATTATGTCCGCATCAAGTAAGCCTTTTTATTATTATTTTCACAATGTGAGCTAAAAAATATTGAAAAGTTACTAGTGATGAATATACACTTGAATCACTATACTAAGGAAGAATTGATTTACAATTTTACCATAAATGTAAAGGATTTAGATTACTATTGAAAAAGGTGTAACTCAAATAAAAAACTTTTTTTCTTGCCTCTTATTCTCGAGGAAGGGAAAAAAAAAGACCTAACATTAACAAATACCTTTTTTGGTAAAAAGATGTGCCCATCTAATCTACTGTGCAGTTTGTTTGTGTGTGTTTTTTCCCTTTTCTCTTTCGTCTTTTCTTTTTATTTATTTATTTATTTTTGTATGTTGGTTTTCTTTCAGTCGGAGTAAGAGTTTTTGGTTTCAAAAATTTGTATTGTAAAAAAGATATTGCAAACCCATTTCTAAAAGAAACATGTTTAGTTAGAATAAGGTTTTTAGACTTCTATCTCTTAGTTTGGTTGTTGGTTTAATCTGTGCTAGATTAGAGTAATGTGAATAAGTTTCTATTTTAACACATAAATAAATAAATAAATAAGGACTTTAAGCTACTATTAGAAAAGCAAACAGGGATGAAACATTATAACAATTATACCCTTTCTATGCATTCTGATTAATAGAATCACGAGTTTGAAAAAGTAAGAAATATTTTTTTAATTTTTTTATTTGGATGATGCACTTAGAATATAACTTACATGTTATTTCCTTTTCATTTTCTTTTTTGTTAAATTTAAAAAAGTAGCTACATTGTTTGTTATTATTTCATAATTTTTACAAAATGGGTACGAGATATTTTAAAGCATGCACACATAGTATATAAATGAGTATAGAGTATATAGACATCGTACTCGTATATTGCATTACAAGAGTAGACTTAAAAAAATTGTACCAAGAGCATCGTCCTTGATATGGGACACTATGTGAAAGACCTCGCTTTTAAAGATCCAATAAAATGGAATGAGATCCTTCAACCTTTTGGGATCTTGTAAATGACCCAAAAAGTAAAATCCTTCATGTTTTTTGGTGTTTTTTCTTTTTAATATAGTATATTATATAAATGTATAAGAGACCCACAAAACCAAAAAGATATGAAAGACCTCGTATAAAAAACCTTAGGAATAAAGTATGGAGATTCTTTTTGAAAAAAATCCTTAAAATGTTGATGTAATACTCAAGTTCCTCCTAAAGGTCTTATGGAATGTGGATGCTTGTATACTCGTATAGAACTAGTCCAATCAAATAGATATTACAAAGTATAGAGTACAATAGGGTTACCCATTCAACTACTATCTACTAGTATATATAAAAAATTGGTTCAATTTAAAGATAAACGAATTAATAAACAAACAAATTGCCTAAACGAAGGGATAAAAATAAAATAAAATCAAAGCAAAAATAGCATTCCACACCCATATGGTTAGAAAAACATTTGACTCTAATCATGATCCATATTAAAAACGCTATATAAAATGGCACACATGTATGTATTCCGATGGTCCAAAACAACGCAATATTCTCTCCCAAGTATCTAATATTAGCCTCCAAGGATCAAGATCTTGGTTGTCTAAGTGCTATAGGGTTCGGGACAGATAGCCAAGGAAGAGGATGAAAGGAACACGAGGAAGAAAGAGGTCCAGAGCTTCTGTGATGTTGAAAGATAATGGTTGGGCTGGGGGACTATGGACCTAATAAGAACAGCTGGGCTAGAGCAAGGGAAGGCAGCAGATATAGGTAAATAAAAGGCTGGGCCACTAAAGCCCATCAGCATATTATAAACAGAAGAAAACTAATGTAACCGATTATGAGCTGGCATAGTAGCATAATATTTGCACCTTTAGAGAATCAAAGTTGTTATAACCATACATGTATTACATTATATATACACTACTGTAATACAGCAAGGATACACAGAAAAATACAATACACAACTGCTCCATACTGTGAGCAATTTATTACATTGGTTGTATTCGGCCAAGTTTTTGGTAGCTGCATTCAGTTACTTTTTATTTTTACTCCTCCGCATTGCAACTGGTATCAGAGCTTCATGGCTACCGAAACAAGAGAATTCAAACGCATTGAAGAAGCTTTACGTGGAGTGATCAAGGAGCAAATCGAACTGCAAGAAAAATCACAGAATGAAAGGCGGGACAGGTTCCTTCGTGATCAGTCCGAGAAGCAGGACAGTTTGGTAAAATTATTCTCTGAAAATTTGAAAAAACAACAAGCATTACTGGAACACCAAGGTCAAGCAATAAATACCCTAAGACAACAATTAAATGGTAAAGTGGTAGCTACTAACAACAAGTCGGATGCAACTCACAGCAACAGTTCGATCTTAGTGGCAACTGGAAACAATCCTCCAGCTTATTTGTCAACATATCAGGTACCTACTCAAAGTACTAAAATAGAGTTCCCTGTTTTTAATGGTAATGAGTTTAGAAATTGGGTTTCCCGAGCTGAGCACTTTTTCGCTTTAGATGAAACTCCTGAGCATCTCAAAGTGAAAATTGCAGCAATGCACTTAGAAGCCAAACCCTATGAATGGTTCAGTGCATTTGCCAAAACCAAGGGTGATATGAGTCCCATAACTTGGGAGGAATTCACCGAGGCTCTAAACGTACGATTCAATGATAAAGGCTATGAGAACGCGATGTCTGAACTAAAGGAATTGCAACAAACAGGACTGTTGCAAGAATATAATGATGAGTTCCTACACTTATCTACACAGGTTCAGTTATCTGAATCCCACTTATTGAGCTACTGTCTGAGTGGGTTGAAACCTGAGCTACATTACCCGATTTGTATGTTTCAGCCAAAAACCCTTACACAAGCTTACACCCTAGCCAAATTACAGGAAGCAACCCTGTTATCCTCCAAACACAACCTCAGAACCTTAAAACAACCCACATATAGCCCTTATTCCAACCAAAAATACACAACCAATTATTATCCACACTCTAACACAAACCAACCTAATCCACTCAAACCAAACACCAACCCACACCCAAACACTAGCCAGACCCTAAACACTAACCAAAACCCCACAAACCATAACCCAAACTCTCGTGGAGCTCGGAACACCAGGAGGATGACATCAGAGGAATTTGAAGAGAAAAGAAAGAAGAAACAGTGTTTTTGGTGCGATGAACCCTTTGGACCAGGACACCGTTGTAAAAGTAAGAGACTAAATGTATTGGTGGTTGCTCTAGAAGATGTGGAAGGAGTAAGTGAGGAAGTGAGTGGTATCGAAGAGGAATTGGTGGCTGGTCTTACCTAGCTTACTCTGTGTGCAGCAGGAACAAATGAGTGTTCCAACGAGCACAGCATGAGAGTAAGGGGCAAGTTCAAGAACAGGATGTTGAATATACTCATTGACACAAGAAGTTCATCCAATTTTATAGATGAACGTCTAGCTATGGGGTTGAACTGTGTAATGTCAACATTAGAACTCATTGCAGTAATACTAGCGGATGGTACTAAGATATATAGTACTAGTGCTGTTAAGAAGTTTTGTTGGATCATGGAAGAAACAGAGTTTGAATCTGATTTCTATACCTTGAATCTAAACTCCTGTGACCTAATTCTAGGCATGCCTTGGCTGACTAGATTGGGAACTGTGAATTGGAACTTTAAGCAGCAAAGGATGGAGTTTACATGGTAAGGTGATCGATGTGTGTTATGGGGAGAAAAAGAGACCATTCGGAATATAATAGGTATCGAATTAACTCATATTTTGACTGGAACCACTGGAAATGTTGAGATATATTGCTGGATGATCAAAGAAGATAACTCCAAGGACACGGAGGTAACTGAGAAGAAACCATTCCAGATAGAAGACTTACTCAGGGGATTCCAAGAATTGTTTGAGGATCCATATGGATTGCCCCCTGATAGGGCTTGCAGTCATCGAATTCATCTACATGAAGGTACCAATCCAGTCAACCTTAGACCCTATCGATGCTCTGCTATTCAAAAATCTGTATTGGAAGATATGGTCAAAGAAATGTTGTCCAGTGGTATCATTAGGGAAAGTCACAGTCCTTTTGCCTCTCCAGTAGTCTTGGCTAGGAAGAAAGACAATACGTGGAGGATGTGTCTGGATTATAGGGATCTCAATAAACAAACAATAAAAGACCGTTTCCCTATTCCTATTATTGATGATTTATTTGATGAATTGAAGGGAGCCACCTATTTTAGCAAATTGGATCTTAGTTCTAGGTATCATCAAGTCCTAATGCATCCTAAAGATGTGTACAAGACTGGCTTTCGTACACATGAAGGTCACTATGAGTTCTTGGTCATGCCCTTTGGCTTAACAAACGCTCCATCCACATTCCAAAGACTCATGAATACAATATTCAGACCCTATTTAAGGAGATTTGTGCTAGTATTCTTTGATGACATATTAGTGTATAGCACTAATATTGAACTACACGTCAAGCACCTTAAGGAAGTCTTCCTGGTACTAAGGCGAGAACGTTTGTTCCTTAAACGCTCGAAATGTGCTTTTGGGGTACAACAGATTGATTACTTGGGACATATTATCTCTAAAGAAGGTGTGGCCACTGATCCAAAGAAGATTGAAGCCGTGGCTAATTGGCCAAACCCAAAAACTCTTAAACAATTACGTGGCTTCCTCGGGTTGGCTGGGTATTATAGGAGATTTATCCAAGGATTTGGCTCCATTGCTAGACCATTAACCCAGCTACTAAAAAAGGATCAGTTTAAGTGGAGTCCAAAGGCACAAGTAGCTTTTGATCAGCTCAAGGCTGCCCTTACTAAAGCCCCTGTTCTCAATCTGCCAAATTACAATAAGGTCTTTGTGATAGAGATGGATGCTAGTGGTGATGGGATTGGGACTATCTTGATGCAAGATCGACACCCTATCGCTTTCATGAGTAAATCCCTAGCACCTAAACATTCTGGCTTGTCAGTCTATGAATGAGAACTGATGGCCTTAGTATACGCCATCAGAAAATGGAGGCATTATCTTCTAGGACACTCCTTTGTGATTAGAACTGATCACCATAGTCTCAAGTACTTACTTGAGCAAAGATTAGTGACCCCAAGCCAACAAAAGTGGCTGACCAAACTGCTGGGACTCGACTATACTATTGAGTATAAGTCTGGTACTTCTAACACTGCTGCTGATTCTTTGTCTCACAGGAATCCAATTCAACTAGGACAACTAGCTGTTCAAGCTTTTGCACCAGACCTACTGAAAGATATTGAAGATAGTTGGGAACTGGATGAAGGGCTCAAACTCAAAATTGCAGCCCTTAAAGAAGGAAAGGTGATAGAGTATTACACTTATGAGGGCAAAATCTTGAGGCGCAAAGGAAGGGTAGTGGTTGGACCATCAGCTGTCTCAGGAATAAGATCCTACAACTCTATCATGGGGGACCTCTAGGAGGACACTCTGGTGCTAATGCAACCTACTAAAGGATCTCTACTGTTTTTAATTGGCCCAAGATGGAGAGGCACGTGAGGCAATTTGTCAGAGAGTGCGACACTTGCCAGCGCTACAAATACGAGAATGTGGCTGTTCTAGGACTTCTAAGTCCTCTGCAAATTCCAGGAGAATGTTAGCAGGCCATTAGCATGGACTTTATTGAAGGTCTGCCAAAGTCTAATGGGAAGGATGTAATAATGGTAGTAATGGATCGGTTAAGTAAGTATAGTCATTTCATGGCCTTAACTCATCCCTATACTGCTGCTAGTGTTGCACAAGTTTTCCTAGACAACATCTACAAGCTCCATGGACTTCCAGAATCCATCACATCTGACAGAGATCCTATTTTTGTTAGTGTCTTCTGGAAGGAATTTTTCAAGCTACAAGGGGTTGAACTAAACATTTCCATAGCCTACCATCCTCAAACGGATGGGCAGATCAAAGTGGTCAATAAGTGCCTTGAAACTTATTTACGCTGTGTTACAGGGGAACGTCCAAAAAATTGGGCTCAATTTCTATCCTTGGCTGAATGGTGGTACAACACCAACTTTCACCATAGCTCTAAACTCACTCCTTTTGAAACACTCTATGTTATTCCCCCCCCCCCCCGTTGCACCTTCCCTACATTCCCGGAAATTCTAAGGTCGAAGCGGTGGATAGACTACTTCTCAACAGAGAAGATCAGATGAAATTACTCAAATTTCATCTTCAAAGAGCCCAACAACGCATGAAACAGGTGGAGGACAAGTCAAGGAGCGAAAGAAAATTTGAGATAGGGGACATGGTACTACTAAAACTCTAACCTCACAGACAACTATCACTCAAGTCATCCAGACATAACAAGTTAGTAGCATGCTACTATGGACCATACAAGGTAGTTGAAAAGATCGGGACTGTGGCTTACTGGTTGGAGCTACCACCGCATGCAGAGATCCATTCCACTTTCCATGTATCCCAGCTTAAGAAGTGACACAGGCCTTGACCTGATGTATCCTCGGTTCTACCTGCAATGAATCACAAAGAGGAGTTAGAGCCAAGCGCAATCTTGGACAGGAAAATGGTAAAAAGGGGAAATAAGGCAGATACCATGATCCTTGTGTTATGGAGAGGAAAAGAAGCCAACGAAGCCACATGGGAGTTCTACCACGATCTCCAATTGCGATTTCCAAACAATCCCTTGTGGACAAGGGATTTAGAAGAGAGGGGTATTGCTGTAGGGTTCGGGACAGATAGCCAGGGAAGAGGATGAAAGGAACATGAGGAAGAAAGAGGTCTAGAGCTTCTGTGATGTTGAAAGATAATGGTTGGGCTGGGGGACTATGGACCTAGTAAGAACAGCTAGGCTGGAGCAAGGGAAGGCAGCAGATATGGGTAAATAAAAGGCTGGGCCACTAAAGCCCATCAACATATTATAAATAGAAGAAAACTAATGTAATCGATTATGAGCTGGCATAGTAGCATAATATTTGCACCTTTAGAGAATCAAAGTGGTTATAACCATACATGTATTACATTATATATACACTACTGTAATACAGCAAGGATACACAGAAAAATACAATACACAACTGCTCTATACTGTGAGCAATTTATTACATTGGTTGTATTCGGCCAAGTTTTTGATAGCTGCATTCAGTTACTTTCTATTTTTACTCTTCCGCATTGCACTAAGTGATGAAAATGTTGCTGCTGCTGACATTTAATGAACAAAGCTAAGAAACTACTACGAAAATCCAAGCATTGGCCTTTTTCTAACAAATTTTTTAATCTCGCGGATTTATGACGAAGAAACGGAGAAAAGAACCCTAATTTGTGATGTGAATTTTTCAAATGAACGAGATTACGACTGTTTCGGAAACCATGTTTTCCTACCAATTTAAGTTCGTTCTCCCCCACTTCCCCCCCCCCCCGGGCTAATAAAAAGAAGCTCTATATTTTCTCTGAATTTTACCTTTCTTCCTTTGCTTTTCTTTTTTTAATTATTTTTTATTGTTTAGTTTATTTAATTAACTCCTATAAGTTAATCCAGAGGTGATGCATGTAAAATAAAAAATAAAATAAAATAAAATAATGGAAGGAGAAAAACAAATAGCGAATTCCTAAAATACTGAGCACTGAAAGAAGAAAATAAAAATTTCAAATCGTAAACGGTCAAAAGTTGACGAGTGACAACTAATTTTTTCGCTTTACCTTTTTCGGTCTTCTTATGCTTCTCCTAAGCCAAATTCTTCAACAAGTAAGAGATCAATTCAATGGGAATACAAAAATTTTCTGTTGTTGCATTTTTGTGCTACCAAACTAACGAATAAAGTCTTTGGCCCAAAAAAACTAAGGAATAAAGTCTAAAAGAGTTGAGTAATTTTGGTTGTTAAAATCTGGAGTTGGCTTGTGATTTTACGTATTAATTGTTTTGTAAGAATTAATTTAAAATCAATGTAAAATCATATAAATGTAAATTGTTGATAAGGTAAAATTCATATATACAAGTTTATAAGCTTACGATTTCATTAAATGGATTTAATATATTTTACAAATTTAACAACTTTGAAAATCGTGAAACTAAAACATTATAGACTATGAGTGAGTAAGTATAGAGTAGATAGCGCTGGCAATTCATGTTACCGTATCGTGTCTCGTATCCGTGTCTAAATGGGTTCGTGTCTTAAAAATCTAAACCCAAGATCCGATCCATTTATTAATCATGCATGAAAACCTAAACCCATAACCAGACCCATTTATACCGTGTGTCGTGCCTCGTTCAACCCACTTGTTGAAAGTTGAATCTAATACTTGAAGAGTATATAAAGAAGTTTGGTTATTTACTTTCGTCCATCATAGGTTTGCAATAAAACTAGAAGATATTATAAAACATCCCACATAATAGCAAAAACAACTAGACCCCACAAGCTATTGATACCTAATACATATGATTAGTCTTACCAAAATTAAAATAAATAATCCTGCGTTTGGTATGCTTATGGGTCATAAAACATTTTAATTCAAAACATCATCTTAGAATAAAATTACACCATAAACATTTAAGCACGAAGTCAATCTTACAAGGGATATACCACTAGAACCTATAAAGCTAACAAAAGAACAAATCTGAACACTAAATCTTATTAAGTTGAACCATGGCTAAAAGGATCTCGTTACTGGTGGTGATTTCCAGTTCCATCACATTCTCTGTCAATTCCCTAAGGGAGACACGTGAAGAACCTACCATGAAAAACGAATAGTATAAATAAAAAAAATGAACATTATCAACAATTTTATAAAAATAATGTATTTTATTACCTTCTTCACTGAAGAGCCAATCCTTTGTACATACAAGAGCTTCTGCAGTTTCTGACTTCAATGAGCTACAATATTAATTGAGGATTCGGCCTCCAGTACTAAATGCAAATTCTGAAGCAACTGTAGATATTGGTATGCTTAAGATGCCACGTGCCACTCGTGCAACTTGAGGATATCGAAATTGATTATTTTTCCAGTAACCTAATATATCTAAATGTACTATCTGATGTCGCCTCTCATCTAAATATAGCTCTAGTTCAAATCTTGTAACACTCTTGAGCATATTTACGCTTTTAAAAGATTTAAAATCCTAGACAAAATAAAAAATGATAAGCATCATATGGAATAAAAATAGCTTGAAAAGTGTAAACAATATATATAATTATAAAAAGAAAAAAGAAAGAAACCTTGATGTCATCACCCCATTCATCATTAATAGTTTCCATGGTCTTTGATTTATCGCCACCAAAATTTTTATCTGAACTTCCATCATCTATCGACGCATATTCATCAACGAGAGAAAATAATGCTCTTTTGACTTTTAAAAACTCACTTGAGCCAGCACCATAAATCCTCTGGTAAGTCCACTCAACATAATCAAGCTTATACCGTGGATTCAATGTAACAGCAATTGCCAAAATCATACTAAACTCAGACCAATACTCTTCAAATTTCACAAACATTCTAGTTGCCATATTTTTCAAATATACTTCACTTCCACCCATATTATTTGTCAATGCTTGATATGACTTACAAATTGATGGAAAGTACAAATTGGCAGTAGGATATTTTGTTCCAGAGAATTGATAAGTGATATAAAAAAAGCTTCAAGAACTTGATCATTTTCTCAAGGCTTTCCCATTCTTCCAAAGAAAGACAATACTTATAATTGGAATCACTTAACTCTAAATGAAAAAAGGTACTTTTATAATGAACTGCACTCTCAAGCATGAAATATGTGGAATTCCATTGAGTTGGGACATCTTGTCTCAAACCCTTATTCTTTTACAAACATATAGGCTTACACATTCAACAAACTTTATTTTTTATGTTTGAGAACCCTTCACATACTTCACAATTTCTCTGACCTTATCCACAACACCATCAATATCTTTCAGACCTTCTTGAACAATCAAATTAAGAATATGTGCACAACATCTTATATGAAAATAATTACCTGATGCCAAAAGTCCACCTCAGACATTTAGTTGTGACTTTAATAAACTCACAAAAAGATCATTTGCTGAAGCATTATCCAAAGTCACACTGAATAATTTACTTTCGATACCCCAATCAGCTAGTAATGTCATTACTTTTTCAGTTAAAGCAACACCTAAATGTGGAGATGAGATATATGCAAAACTTAAAATCCTCTTTTGTAAGATCTAATTTTTATCAATGAAATGTGCAGTCACTGATATATATTCATTAAGTACTACAGATGTCCACAAATCATATGTCAAGCAAACTCTACCTAAACACTCCAAAAGCATATTTTTTATCCTACTTCTTTCACTCTTATCCGTCTACATGTCAAACAAAAATTATAGGTTATTATCCATCTCTATATTGCATGCACACAATTTCATTATTGATAAAATCTCAACACAAAATGAATCTAGAAAGGAAAATGAAATACGAAGGATAAACAATCATTAATAATATATTTTCTTATTTAAACTCAATCAATAGATTTCACTTCACTAAGAGATGAAAACAAGGTTTTTAATCAATCTTATTTCAAAAAAAAGATGAAAGCTAGAATTTCTACACAATTTCACTTCATTTAAGCATAAAGCTAGGGTCTTTAATAAATTTCACACATTTGAAAGACAAAGACTAGGATATTTAGTCAATATCACTACACTTAATCGAATTTTTAACCCATTTCACATTTCATCAAGTAAAAAGTTAGGGTTTTAAAGTTATACAAACTTGTGATATTATTGGGGACATTGACATCAAAATTCTTGTGTATTGATGATGAAATTGCAAGCGAAAGTGATTACAGAAGCGGTAACAAGAAAACACAATGACAATGTGTTGTGTTAGAGGTAATGTAGAATGAGTTCAGTCTAAGGTTAAACAAGAAAAATTATATATGTTTTTTAAGTGTAAATTTTAATTGTTAGATTTGTGTAAAATATAATAACATTAAGGATGAATTGTGAAGACCTCCTATAAACTTTCGTAATGGCACAAACATAGATATATATATATATATATATATGTTATAGACATTTGTTAAACATATAATATTATATATATGTGTAACATTATGTAATTGTATAACATAAACATAAATATAACATATTGATTATATGTAAAAATATGAATTATATACACATACTTAAATAAACATGTAATTATACATGTAAAAAGATTTTTATATATAACATATATTATACATAGACGATGTATTTATAATCTATAAATTATATATTTTTAAGACATTTATTATACATCTTATATGATATATATATATATATAACATGTAGATTATGTAATATATATACATAATGATATAATAAATGTCTATATAAAGTCTATATTTTAACATAGGTATTTTTACGGTATGCTATATATATAATCCTTATAACACATAGATTATGTATTTATAACTTATAGATTTTGAATATATATATATATGTGTGTGTGTGTATATACATATATTTGTTATAGATATCTTGTTTATATGCTATATAATCTATATATGATGTAAATATATATATCATACATATAACAAACAAATAAATCATATATTAATATATAGATTATATACATAGATTATATATATATATATATTTCTTTTTGCTAAATATGGTCTATATTTTATATATGCCATATATAAGATAATGATTTTCTACAATATTTTTTTAATTATTACTTAACAAGTTCATGGGTTAGACCCGGAACTGCTAACCTGGATCTATTTATGAAGCGTATCTCGTGCATTGGTTTAAAACTAAACTCAAACTCGGACATGTTTAAATTCGTGTCGTTTCCGGGTTTAACCTATTTATTAATCGTGTCGACTTTTGCTTATCCATACCCTTTTATAATCGTATTGTGTCGTGTCCTGACTTACGTGTTGGGTCCCAAATTGCCAGCACTATGAGTAGATAGGGTTTAATGCCTTTTTGTTTCCTATCTTATAAGATATAGGGTACTAAATCTTGTACCCAGTATCACCTTATACCATCCTATACCATATACCCTAGAACAACCATAGAGTACTAGGTATCTTATAGAATTTATAATTTTTTCTTGTTCTTTTAAATTTTAAGATTATTATAGTATATATAGTTTTATATAATATAAAAAAACACCTTAATTTCAAGTATTTATTATAGTAAAATTACCCACGAAAAATGGAATTTTAAAGTAATTTTTTAATATCACAAACTCTCTAATATCCACATTTTGTTTATGTGATAGTAGAAAAGGTAATATAAACGTTGAATTATATAAGTTATAACCAAAAAACATATGCTATAAGGTAAAATATTATAACTTGAAAATACTTCTATACTATCTACTGTGAAAAGATAACGGATACTTTTATAATGTAACTTATCTTTACAATTAATATCCAAAAGGTAAAGTATTAAAACATCCATGTGTTCCATATTTCGTTTTCATAATACAACTTATCTTTTGCTTCAAATAATATTCAATATGTCGTCACTAGTAGAACTTGTCTCAAGAAAATAAAGAAAATATTAAAATAAAAGTTAGTAATATGGAATATGAAATAATACAGCAAGAGCAAATAATTAGCACAAGGAAAAAAAGAAGCAGAACAATAATACAAAAAAAAAAAGTCATTACCTTAAATAATATTGGTGTTCACAAAAAAAAAAAAAATAGTAGAAAGAAATTATACTATTGTATTGTTAATATTGTTTTATATAATTTTTATAAGGAGAGTACAAAATATTCTAAAATTGTACCTTATCTATAGTAAAATACAGATTCTAGAGTGGATATATAGTATCAAGATCTCATGTTTGTGCACTATCTTATGAAATCAGATTTTAAAAAATTTATATCTAGAACCTACTAACTGGCTCTTAATATCTATTTAAAACCTACCCAATTTAACGGGATTTATATGGCTATCCTATTCAACACGATTGCCGGTTACGGCTTACCCCTGGAATACAGACCCGGTTGATATTTCCCATCATGGTATTTTTATTTGCTTGCGGGAAAAGCATCCAGCAGATCGAGTATCTTCGTCTTTATGTTGTACCTAGGGAAATTAACGTAGCAAATAAAGCTCTATGGAAGTAGACATAGTTATTTTATTCGTTTGTAATCTTTTGTTGGAAGACTTCGAGGTCTTTCAAGCAAGCATATTATTTGGACCATATATCGCGCTTTGAATCAGTCTAACTCTCTCTTTCCATGTCGAATGTCCCCACCACCGTATCTTCTCGCAGACACACACACATATTGAAGAAATCTAGTTGTTATTTCTTTTCTTTTCTTTTCTTTTTTTTTTTTTTTTTTGTTTTCCTCATTTGAAAATTGTACCCTATGCAGTTCTAGAGAAGATATTTTGTTGATTTCAGAGTGTTTTTATCAATATGATCTTAATAACTAGATATCTTCATCAATAGTAATAATAATAATAACAAACCAGTAACAAGTACGACAAGCTTCAACAGTAAGACATAACTCTTTTTTTCATTTTTTTTTCCCATCAACAATCCATGCTTAATTTAAATGGAGGGATTAAAGAATATTCAAAGGCAGGACTGAGCACATGAAAAAATATGTATGTATTTAAAGGTTTTCGTATTTGAGATTGAAACTTGTGTATAAATATGTTTTTGTCATATGTGTTTGAAGTGTATGCCACCGGCCCTATTCAATCCATATAGAATTTAGATGCTCTATGTATACTTTCATTTTATTTCTATTAAGTTTACAAACTAATGATTAAGATTGATTAAATTCTTATAGTACCTTATAATATTTTATTTTGACATTATTTTTTTAGGATAAATTGCACCGAAATGTATTAACATTTGATGGTAAGTTCATTTAAAATATCTCAAATAGTTAAAAAGAGGTATAAATATTCATAAAGTATATGTATAAACATTTTGCAAAATTCATTTGAGTATTGATATCCGGATTATTTTTTAATTAAATCTCTTTAACTTTTCATTAATGGTTAATTATTGATAGCTTATTTGACTCACCTTACCAAACGTTGATATCTTTTTTAACAAATTAAAATGTTGATACCTTAAATGTACTTACCCTTAAATATTGATACTTTTTTATGTAATTTATCATTATAAATCTCAATTATCATTTATAGTGATATTATATTAAGGGGTAAATAAATTGATAAAAAATTAAAAAGAAATTACATTCCATGTGTTATGAGTGGGGAGGGATTATGTGGTGTGTGTGGGGTTAATGCATAAAGTCAAAAAGAAAAAAAAAATTGTATAAAAGAGTCATTGAGATGAAATAAAAAGAAAAAGTTTTAATATAATCATTTAAGATATGGTATAATTTAATATTTATTGGTTAATGCTCTTTTTTCACCCATAATTGAGACTTTGATTAAATCTAAGAGTGAATGGGTAATCTTATCGTATAAGATACATACCTATATCCTACTCAACCGGTAGGGTCAATGTGGATATCAAAGGTCATAGGGTAGGGTATGTGCGTAAATTTCTTTCGAAACCTACTCTCATAGTTAGGGTTGCAAATGAGGTGAGCAAAACCAAGTCTTTAAAAGCTTAGGCATTGCTCGTTTGAAATTTATCGAGCTTGAACTTGAGCTCAAGCCGAGCTTTTTATCAAGCCTGAAATCGAGGTTCAAGCTTACCTGAGCTTTTTATTGAGCCTACCGACTTTTATTGAGGCTGGAATTTAAGCTCAAGCTAACTTGTTTAAATAGCCAATTATTTTCCATATTTTTAAAGCCTAAAATATAATATATATATATATATATTACTATTACATAATGATTATATAGAAATTAGTTTTTGTTATTTTAATTATGTAATTATACATAATATATCATGCATAAAAAAAATTCACAAATTTGCTAACAAGCTTACTAACGAACCTAGTTACTAGCTTATTCACGAGTCTAAACGAGCTTGTTTATGAGTTGGCTCGCGAACCTAAATTAAAACTCAAGCTTGGCTTGTTTGGATAAATGAGCTTTATTTTAGACTTGAACTTGGCTCGTTTACTACTCAAACTTAAACCGAGTCGAGTGTGAAGCGAGTTAAGGTCGAACAACTCCAAGTAGCTTGGCTCATTTACAACTCTACTTATTAGGATTATACATGGTTCGATTTAGCTTGGTTTAGGTATTGAATTGAACCAAACCACATGTGAAACGGTTCGTTCGAACGCTTCATAAATCAAATCACTTTTAACGGCTTGAGGTTTTGAACCAAACCACTTCAAATGTGGTTGTGTTCGGTTCAGTGTGAATCATCTTTAAAAGCAATTAGTCCTAATAAATATTATTAATTGTCATTTGAGTTCCCAAGAAAAAAAAATGTTTAGATTGAGAACGTTATACAAGAATTAAAGTCACTTATCATTATATCAGGTCATAAATTTAATAATTTTAAATATATATTATCCCATCCTAAAAATATTTTTTAATGTGAATTTAAAATAACATATATTCTATTAACTAGGAAAATTATGCTTTTGCATTAATTTCATATTTATTTATAATATTCTTCTCTTATAATGTATTGAAATTTTCATTTTACTAATTAGTTTAAAATTCTAAATTATCTCAATGTTGTTGGTTGTAGATGTTGCAATTATCGCAAGATGGTATTAGAATTCAAAATTGCCATTTCATTTCAAGTCTATTCTGTAACGTACATGTGTGATGATAGAGTGAAATATCACATGTGATCTTACTATCTAATATTTAACAGTTATAAATAAAATAACTTTTTTCTTTTAACACGAAGTGGTTTAGGTTTAGGTGTGGGTTCAAATGGTTTGGTTCCCTTTGACTTATCAAACCAAACCCTAATCATTTAAACTTTTTTCTTAATCGAACCGAAATATAAAGATTGCATTTTACGGTTTAGTTTGGTGTGGTTCAACGAATGATACTATGTGAATGAGGTCTGCATACCCTATACTTACCCTGGAACCTATATACTATAGAGGGTATAGGTTCTAAGTATCATGTATCTACTATGTGAAATATTATATTATAGTATTTAAAATATAATAAATAAATAATAATATTCCAGTTTTTATTTGGCAACCACTGACATTCAAAATTATTATTTGTAGATTACATTACATAAAGTTTTATTATAGAAAAATTTGTACTTTTTTTTCTTTTGAATTACTTGTAAGAACTATAATTTCAATGAGCATTAGAATTTGACAGTGTGGTGCTTACTTTTACGACATATAATGCTGAAAATATATGTATTTTCAAACAAAAGCTTACTTCAATGGTAGTATAATATGATGATATAACCAGAATTATATTAATGTTTGGTTTAATTTAAAAATTTTATATTCGATTTAGAAAGTTTGAAACCATAATTTTTGTGATCAATTTTAAAAATTCTCACATCCACTCTCTAGTTATCCTTTTCTTTTTCATTCGAAAGTCCTAACTTAGCTGTCCCTTAATATTTCATACTAGAAATTAATCTAAATATAGTAGATGATATTATATTCAATGCATATTTCAAGGAAAAAAATAACTGAGAAGGCTTATGTTCTTTTTATCTTTTCATTTCAAGACTCATATTTTCTTTTTTTAATTTTCATTTTATGATCTTAATTTGAAAAACGGATCTATAAAATATGTCTCCACCAATTTTCACTACAAAATTCAATGAAGTTACGTTTGTTAAATGGAAAGAAAAATGAAAAAAAAAAAGATTAAAGTAACAAGGGAAGGACCTAGATAATTATTATTTTGTTTTCAAGATTACTTTATTTTTAGGTTAAATTATATCAGAAGATCCCAACATTGGGATAAGTTCATTTGAGGTCTCAATCTGTCGAATGGTTAAGTCCTAATGTCTGGTAAAGTAGGTCAATTAAGGTCATCATTTATATGCAACATGAGAAACATTTAATTAAAACTAAGAAAACTTGCCACATTGTGGCACATGTCAATGAATATCTCAATTAGCCTACTTGTTTAAACATTAGGACCTCTTTTGAACTACTAAAAATATTAGGACTAAATGAACTTACTCCCAAATGTTAGGACCTTTCAGTGTAATTTACCCTTTATATTCATTTTTTAGCCTATATTTTTATTCTTATTTTAGTTTTAGAACTTGACTTATAATGACACTTATTGTGAAGAGTTTTAAAGATTTCATCTTGACTCATTTTTGAAATTTTTTAAATGAGGAAAACATAAACATAAGGAAAACTTAATTTTGCTAAATTTTTTAAGTAAGATAAAGGGTTTATTTGCTTCATCTTTTTCTGGCCATTTTAGCATCTTATTTTTGTCATTTTCAAATAAATGCTTGTGGAAAAAATAGATTTAGATGAAAAACATACATTTTTAATCATAGACAGATCAAACATACTAGATACATTTGTAAGATATAGATAAGTTATAGATACATACCTAATACAGATAAGATATAATGAAACAATAATTCAAACAGACCCAATAAGTCTTCATTGCCAAGAGGGAAAATGTCGAGCTTGATTATGTCATTCTTCTAAGCTTTGTCCACAACAAGTGTGGATCATACGTGTTGATTGGAATTTGTCTTAGACCAAGTAACAAGGCCCATTTAATGACCACTTTTGCATTATTTCTTATGTAGCCAGATCCAAACCAGATTTGACAAGAATTATTCACGATTTAAAGTTTCAATCACAAAGAAAGTGTAATACCAAATCTATTAGTGTCATACCCCTACAGGGTACACTGATAGTATCAATGTTTCATGTAGAAAATTGAAGTTTTAGACATTTATATAAATTGATATGAGCTAGAAAGGTACATGAAGATAACACAACTAGGATACCCTGTGGCGTGGATAGTTACAACAGGATTGAAGGTTGATTAGAATAAGAAAAATATTGCATACATATAAGTCGCATACAAAAATAACTTTACCAAAAGGTCCTTGATCATTACATTACAATTTTACATCCATTGTCTTCAAATGACTTCATTAATACAACTTCATAACCATTAGTCTCCAAAGGGCTTCATTATAGAAATGACTTATAATGAGTTCTAAACTATTACATCAAGACTTATACAAACATTGTCTTTATACAAATACTAAGTTATTACTTCAATCTAAATCTTGGCTCCTTTGATACTATATGCTAGCTTTAGCTCTTGAATAAAGATCAACTCTAGTAATTTCTGTAATCACACAAGTCCATAGAGGGTGGGCAAACAACAACTCAATGAATAACTAAATCTTAACACAATTCAAGCAAAGTTAAGCAATGTTTAATTAACAAAGATATGTAATGCAACACTTAACCATGTGACAAATATAGTTTAGATGACTGGAATTCAAACCAATAAAGATTTACGTTCTTTCTTAGGGGTTGAAGGACCAGCTTAAGTAATTTACGCTAAGAGGGGACAAAGAATTAAAGAAGGAGATATACTTTTTAATCTCGTTTATTATTTATATATATAACAAAAGTAATATCACCTTGACTTCACCTTAGAGCTCTGTAACTCCACTAAGTATAAGCTACCTTAAAATCAACTTTCATTAAGCGATGTCCTTCAGTGCCTACTTGGTTCCTGTAGGGCTGATACTCAAGGGTAATCTTAACCAGATTCACTAGATATAATAAAGCATTACCCTAGGGCCTAGATGTTAATAAATGACATAAATACCAAGCAAATGCAAGTTATATTGTTGTGCAATGTATATCTGATTCATTTAATGGTCGATTAAAAGTTATATCAGATTTCTTGATGACCAGTCAATTAGACAATCAACAATACTCACTATACAATCAATACCAAGCAAATAGTTATCACTTTTAGCATTAAAGATTATCATTCACTTAAACAACATATATTATGAATTATTCCCCAATCCTGCGTATAATTAATTTTAGTTACTTTTAAGAACATATACCATTATACTACAATCACAAGCAATGTGAGAAGATTCAAGTTACTCACCTATGCATCTTGCCTTAATTGTCGTAATATTCTATCAAAAAGTTTAGGTCTTAATTTATACCTCCTATAAGATAACAAACATGTATTACTAAGCACATAACTAAACAAAAACTCCTGTAAGTGCCTAAGTGTCATAGACTCATGTCTTAACTTCCTTAGTTTAGTTGTCATTAAGGAATTATAAGTTGCTATGAATACGGCAATTACTCGCATAACTCACAGCTTAAACTGCAGGGTCAACAGTGGGCACTATCCAGATTGTAGTTAGGCAAGGTAGAAATCGCGGTCATTATAATTTTCCCACAACTTAAACTGTGAGGCCAACCAAGGATACGATTCAAGCCACAGTTAAAGTGAGGCAAAGACACTTCCCCTCGATTTCACTCAGTTTCTACCATGGTTCCAAATCGCTTATTCTACTTTACAAAGTGACTTTTCTTCAATTGATAAATTTATTAAAACACGGCTAAAGATAGATTTAACATAACTACTTCAACCATACTATATCTAACAAACTTACTAATTAAACTTAAATCTATCATTATTTCATTTAACCAAAGGTTTAAACATGAACGTTTTGTGTAGTTTTACTCTAATTTATCTCATGAATTGTTATGTTTGTGTTTGTTCAATAAATTTATACTTATTCATAAGTTTCTAGCAGTTACACTACAACTCTTAGACATAAATGAATTCGTAAAAGAAGTTCATAGGCATTTGTAGTATGAGTTCCTTAAGTTATTACATCTGTTTAACTTGTTTTTTATCCCTAAACAGTAAAATATGTAAGTGTACTGATGACAAAAGATCTTATTATAACTTTAAAATAAAATTTACTTTACTTTTACTGACGTTTTCCCATATGATTGCTTTGCCTACTTCTTTAACACACTGGAAGTAGTGTTTGTATACAATTTCTTAGAAATTTTTCTGATATTTATGGTGAGAGTTTGGGGAAATGGTTTGTGTTTCAATTGTAAACATGAGTAACTTGAAAAAAGAGGATTTCACTGTAAAAGTGGTAGCAAAAAAAGTTATATTTATCCAATTTTGTGTTTAATAGAGCATATTATGTATGAATTATATCAGTCTAGCAAATTTTTTAAATCTTTTGTATTTATCTCATGGTGATAGAGATGTCTAGCTAGTGTAAACTTTCAAATTACCACTGTTTCTTTTCACAAGTAAGGAAAATATCATAAACTTGATTTGAAAAAAAAATCATTTAGTGTTTAATGCAGAAAACTTCATAAAAAACTGGGCAATTCTACCATTGCCTTGAATCTTATGGTAAAACAGACATTATAAGTAGTTTTGAAAGAGATTAAGTGTAGATAATGAAAATTAAAATCTATAATGTATATAAGACAAACAAATTATGATATTTGATAAATATTAAGTAATATACAAATGAATCATTAATTATTTCAAGACAAATAAATTAAAAACAGAGTTTAGATTCTAAATCTCATAAGAATAAAATTTCGATTAATATTAAGTGCTTTATACTTACACAATTGATTTCTAAACTTGAGTTAAGGTAAAACTTGGGGATTACAACTAAGCCATTACAAAAGTTGGAAAAAAAATGCAAATGATTTCAGGTAATAAAAATTCATAAGGAATGCAACGAGAGCGAGACCACAAAATAGAAAAAGTAGAAATAAAACAATAAATAGGTGAAACCAATGAAATGGAAAATTCTTCCAAATTTCATTGGATAGTGGGTTAGGATATATTGGCCCTTTTTATAGAACTTAGAAGGAGTGTATGGGGTAAATGCCAATTTGATACCTAAACTTTACAAAAAAAAAAATTAATTTACTACCTAAATTTTAAAGTGGTCAATTTCATACCCAATTAAACTTTTTTGTAGCTATTTTTATTATCCCCTTAATCCCTTTTACTTTATTTGCTAATTTGAAAGAGGTAGAATATTAGTGAATTTTAACTACTCCTTCTAATATCATCTAATAATGATAGACTTTTTTTCACATTAGAAAACATAGCAGACAATTTAGTGAGATAGTAAAAATATTTTATAAAGTTTAAGTTGATATTTAATCAACTACTTTAAAGTTCAAGTAACAAATTAAGCTTTTCTACAAAGTTCACATACCAAATTTGTCATTTTCACTTTTTGGGTAAACGGCAACTTGGTGCTTGAACTTTACAAAAAAAAAAAATTTTAGTAATTGAACTTCAAAGTAGTCAATTTAATACCAAATTAAACTTATTGCAACTATTTTTATTATCTCATTAATAAAATAAAAAGGGAGAACAATAAAACATTAAAACTAACATTGGCTAAAATGCTGCAAATTACATTCTCTCCGCCTTGGATGAGATGAAAGGCTTATCACAAACTACTAATGGTTTGCAATGTATGTCGATAACATAGGCCCAGGTACCTAATATGATTATGGTATAAACATACATTTCTTTGACATAATATGTTGATAACAAGGTGCAAAAGACATATATGACTGAGGGGACTAAGATTGTAAATGAGTCGAGTCGAGTCGAATATAGTACCAAACTCAAACTTGATTCGAATGAAAAACTTAAGGCTCGAACTCGAACTCGATCAAGCTTTGATTTTTAAGCTTAAATCAACTCAGTTTAATACTCAATAAACTCAAACTTGGCTTGATTAAGCTCAATTATTCTTTTAAATATTTATTTAACTATAAAGAATATTGAATACCCAATAAGCTTGAAACCACTCGCCTTGATTTAATACTTGTTTAAGCTTGATTAAACACGTAAGCTCAGTAAGTCGAGTATTTTAAAGCTCGAACTCAAGCTTGATAACTACTTAAGTAGCTTAAACTTAAGCTCGACTCGATTATAATCGAGTTGAATTCGAGTATTTGTCAAGTTGAACTCGAATAACTCGTGTATTGTCTCGACTCACTTACAATCCTAGAGGGACCGGGCTTTAATTAAGTTAATCTTAAAATTATTTAGCTGTATTCACTCATTATTACAATTATATTACATCTTCTATATTAATGGGAATTTCATTAATGGTTTCATTGTGGAATATTTCTAAAACTTCATAAAGCAAATCATTCAAATAATAATTAAAAATATTTACTGCATCTTATAAAAGCTTGTATACATGTCACTTGAAAATTAAGTTTGTATACATATCACTTGAAAATGAAGTATTAATAAAAAATATAGTGTTAATATTGGTATAAGTTTTTCTTTTAACAAAAATAAATCATAAAATATATCCATATATGATATCTATTCAATAATTCATGTTCATTTTCTTAACAATAATTATAGAAAAAAATGTCATTAAATCAAATTATATAATTAATGTGCAATATGATTGCTTTTAGCTTAAATAGATCATAAACTATATTTAGATAAGATATTTATTCAAGAATTCATGTACATTTTAATAACAATAATTGTAGAAGAAAAAAATTACTAAATCAAATTATGTAATTAGTGTGCAATAAGATTCAATTGTAATATGTATAATATAATTTTATGATAAAAGAATTTAATGGTATTAGTTATTATAAAAAAAATTAAAAAATAACCCATGGGATTTGAACCATGATCCCATGAATGTAAAAGCATATACTTAACCACTACACCATATTTATTCTTATATCTTAGTTTGTTTTTATAATATTACATAGAGTATATAATTTTTTTCTATTTTTTAATATTAAAAAAATTAAATTTTCTGAGTTTAAGGGGGGGGCAAGGTTCTCATCAACACCCGGGACCCATCTTTGTACAGTGCCAAGCTCGAACTCTACTATAATGTCAAACTTAAAGCTTGTGACTCGGTTTGAACTCGATTGAGCTTTGATTTTAAGCTCAAATTCGATTGAGCTTTGATTTTTAAACTCAAACATGACTCAAATTTATACTTGATTATGCTCAATTATTCCTATAAAAATCAATTAAAGTAAAAAATAAACTAGGATTTGTGAATATAATTGATTTTTTAGTTTATTTGATCTTAAATATAATAAATATGAACCATTGAATATGAAGAAAAAAACAAGGTACGAAAACGGGCCACTTTAAAATAGAAAAAAAATATAAAAAGCTTGATTAGGTTCCCGAGTTACTCCAATCGAGTATTTTATAATTTAAACTCGAGCCAAATAGCTACTCGAACGGCTTGAACCGAGCTTGACTTGATTATAATCAAGTCAAATTTGAGTTATCACTAGGTCAAACTTGTGTAGCTCGTGAATAGTCTCAACTCTTTTATGGCCATATTTCAAAGACATGATTTTAAGTGTTATATTTATAATATTATTTTTTAAATGTTTGGATCTTTTGGAATTAAAATATATATAAAAATTATTTTTCCCCAATAGAAAAACTCCACATTTTAAGTTATTTTCAATCAAAATTGACTTATTAATTTCAGTCTTGTATATTTTTCTCAACGGACCATTTCTCAACTAAACTTTTACCGAACCACCTAACTGATTTGGATAATTTAGTTTTCTTATTAATTTCACTATCGAAATAATTTTGAATGTGATTCTTGACGCAATCTTTCCAATCAATTATATTTACTTTAGCTTATCCGGGAATCTATCTCTCTAACTATTCATAAAAAATTTGTTAATTCTAACGAGAGACGTGTCCCCTTATAACAAACTATACCATCCCTATTGAAAAAAAAAAAAAAAAAAAAAAGATTGTAAGCATGCCGAATGGTTCTAGTGCTTGTACACGCTTATAAATGACAAGACAGTGTATAGTAGTGCTGTGGGGGAAAAAAAAAATAATCCTACCATGAACCGAGCCGACCAAGTTATACCGGGAAAAGGAAATTAATATTATTTTTTAAAAAAATTTATAAAAATACTATTAGAATAAAAATAATTCTAAAAATAAGCAAGTTAAACTCGTCTCTTGAAGAGACGAGATTGGATGACGTCCTCGTCTCTTCAAAAGACGAGATCAACTTGCCTATTTTTAGAATTATATTTTCATCTTATGAATTTGTGTAATATTTTTGAAAAGATAGTTATTTTTTTCCTTAATCCAAGTTATACCACACCAAAATTTTTAGTATTTTTCGAAATGGTTAATTTTGTGGTTTGTTTTTGTGAAAAGTAATTGGTTTTGCTGTTCAGTTCAAGATCACAAATCAAAATGTGTGATTGAACATCATTATATTTTAAAATAATTCAAGAAAATGTGATTAATATACGGTTATGGTTTTATGATGAATGAAATATCTCTCTGTTGTAAGTTTTACATATTTATATGTATAAATAATTATTTTAAGTATTATTGTTTGCATTTGCATTTATTATAAAAAAAATTAATTGAAGCTCTCGATGGAATGTATTTTTATTTTAAGAATAAAGAATGGTTGAACTAAATCCAATCATATCGAATCTATTCTTTTTTTTATTTAAAAAAATTACAAATTGAATTGTATAATTAGGTTCTAATTTAAAAAAAAAATGAATCATAATAAATGATTTGATTCGGAGACCAAACCAAACTAAACTGCACCATGCCCACATGTAGCATTTTTTTTTTTTCCCTTATACGTGTGTTAATAGGAAGTTAAACCCTTATCACCTTGCACATATCTAGGAAAGCAAAGGGGGGATTTAAAGGAAAAAAAAATCGTTTTTTCCTTGTTTCGAAAAGTAAGGAAAGGATGGATGGATTTAGGTGAAGAACATTTTATATTAGTCCAACAAAAATAATTCGAAGGATTTGAGAGGAAATTCAAATAAAATGGGAAATTTACAATTGAAATTAAAAAAAAAACACTTTTAAAATATAGAAATTTTTATGGTATTTTAGTAGATTAAAAATTATATTACCAATTTTCCCTATACTTTCTTTCCTTACTTATCCAAATGAAAAAATAATTAATTTTTTTTCTTCTATTTTCGTTAATCTTTAATATTTTTCTTCCCTCATACTCAATTCCTTCCATCTTCTCCAATACAGTGTTATCATTGGTGATATACCATAATCATCGGTCCATTTCCATTAGTGATCGTTACTGCGTTTCCATCTAATTAGCATCTGTTCAGTTTATTTATTTTATTTTTCTTCCTCCCTTTTTTCAGTTTCTTTTTGACACGGTAAATCTGCATATGTGCTGTGATATAGGTCTCTATGGAAAATTATGGTTATGTAAGGGGAAATTTTTCGACAAATCCTTGTCCAGCTGGTGTTTCCAGTGAAGTTCCAAAGTCTGATCGGGAGAAACAAAGTCAAGCAAGCCCGAACAGATTTTTGTGGATGTCTTTGTCATACGTTAAAAGTCCCTTATAGAACCGCGTGGGTCCCATCCACACTACTATCAGCAGAGACGACCCTCAGTCATCACAAACATCCAATTTCTTAATGACTTCCTCGTTCCCACAAATTTAATATGACCAAGTCATCTCTCTTTATGGCCCTTCATTAATTCTCCTTTTACTTTTTTATATTACAAACATATCCTCGAAAATTATTCATTTGTTTGAATAATCTTCCGAATTTTCAACACATACCTATACTTTTTCATTTGAATTTTTAAAAATATGCATATACCACTAGAGCTATAGTGTAAGCCCCAAAATCTTATTATCTAAACATTTCATAATAGAGCGGGTAACATTTAGAATAATAAATAAATTTTAATTTTTTTTATTTTAAATAAAGATGAATCTCATCATTAATCATTACAACTCAATGAATACAAATGATCTCATAACGAAAGGTTCAAGATATAAGAATCAAATTGGATAAACCAACACATTTCTTCAAAAGTCAGGCCGTCTCATTTAGAAAATAAAATAATTTCTCTTACATAAAATAAAATTCATGCAACTGACAAATATAAAAAGTCTTGTGAAAAGATTATATAAATCCGACATAGGCGGTGACAATAAAAATAAACTAAAAAAGGTAATAAAAGCATAAATTAAAACTAAAATTAAACCACTTATTTTAAAAGTTATTGAAGGATAAATGGGATAAATTTTATAAGAAGTAAAATTTTCAATTAGCCTATTTATAGGAAATAAACAGATCTTTACCAACAAATTGTCCCCTATAAATATCACATTGTATGAGATTATAAATCCATGTCCCTTACCTACGTCCTAGGAAGAAAACTTGTGTGCAACAACCTTAACACGCATAGAACCTACAACTAAAAGATCACTATCTTGCTTAAGTGAGATCCTAAAATGGATGATACCACGACAGAACTCGAGCTCCCAGGATTCAGGTTTCATCCAACTGAAGAAGAGCTCCTCGATTTTTATCTCAAGAACATGATTTTTGGAAAAGGATTGCCTGTTGATATCATTAGACTTGTCAACATTTACCGTCATGATCCTTGGGAATTGCCTGGTAATTAACTGCTCATTTCGCTATGATGCATTTCAAAATTCAACTTGTGCTTGCCAATTTACGCTGACGTACAGAATTTTAATTTTGAATCGTTTCAATGTGCAGGACTGGCTAGGATTGGTGAAAGGGAGTGGTATTTCTTCGTTCCCAGAGACAGGAAACATGGGAGTGGAGGACGGCCTAACAGGACCACTGAGCATGGGTTTTGGAAAGCCACCGGTTCAGACCGGAAGATTGTGAGCTTATCCGACCATAAGCGGGTACTAGGATTAAGGAAAACTCTTGTTTTCTATAAGGGGAGAGCACCAAGAGGAAGCAAGACTGATTGGGTGATGAATGAATATCGCTTGCCTGATAATTCCCCACTGCCTAAGGTATCAATTTGCTATTGCAGTTAGTTACAGCTTAACAATGTTCACCAAAATACTGATTGAATTCTTTTTAGATTCTAAGATGGGTTGTACAAAGAAATAGATACGTATTTCATAGATTTTTTAATATATAGTAAAATGGGACGTGCATAGAGTTATCACTTTTTTTCGGTTAATAAATATATATATAGAAGTTCTCCAATTAATGGGATTTGATTTTGGTTAATGCAGGACATGGTGCTATGCAAGATCTATAGGAAGGCAACTTCCTTGAAAGTCCTAGAGCAAAGGGCAGCCATGGAAGAAGAAATGAAAACCATGAATATTGCTACATCTCCAACATCTCCAATATCATCTCCTATGGAAACAAACTCATTTTCCAGTCAACATGAGGAATCAATAACACCTCCAATGTTGCCCTTACAAAATATGCCAATGAAGAAGGAAAAAGAAGAAGACATTTTTACTAAATTTGAAGATGAAAAGGTATACTTGGAGAGGAATTTAAATTATCAACCTCTTTGAAATTGCCATTAGGGAAGGAAATTAATTTGACAGAACTTCAAGTGCCCAAGATTATTGGTGATTGGACTCAAGATGCATTCTGGGCTCAATTCAACAGTCCCTGGTTCCAGAATTTAAATCTTGCAAATGCATTGAATTCTTAATGTGGAGTTTAAGGAGATAAGGAAGTTAATTTTTAGTACTACAGTGTAGATATATATTATATCCTAACCTTGTCGAACTTTCCTCCTTTTTCCCTGTAAGAAAGTTTGTAAACCCAACTCCAACCGTCTTTAAAATTTTGTGTATTTTTTTTACCACTTCCTTTTATGTGTACCTTTTTGAACTTGTAAGGTTTATTAAATAAAAGGAATCATATTGCCAAAACAATGATCAAACGATTTACTAGTGTGGCCAGTGGATTAACAAATTTTAAGTGATCATATACCTTCTAAGTGTTATGGTGGCAGTTGTTTATATAATTCTTTTGTGCGTCAAGACTATGAGTCTATTGAACTAACTTTTTTTAGCAAATATACAACATTTTTTTCAAATTTTGATCTAACAAATTGTTTATCAAAAGATATATACAGATTAAAAAAAGTTAGCAGTCCTTATAAAAAGATCAAATATAGATGCAAATCAGATATATTTACATATATCATTTAATATATATAGATACAAATGAAAAACAAACCATCCAAATAGATAATAATATTGGACTTAAAAAAGACACTCTAGCTCTCTCAATTTTAAGGTTTTAGATCTTTTTACCATTACATTGTGAAATTTAATAGGTAGGACCTAGAAGAGGAAGACATTTGTTAGGAATAATTTATAGATTTGTGTATCAATGTCTATATTTTGTGTCACACTCCACGAGTCGAGACGTAGCAACTTGGCCACAAGCCACACATGAGCATAGGTTTAATAAGATTCAAAACTATTATAAATTCACCATTTATATAGTAGTTGCACGCTTTATAATCTCAAAATGTCAATTCAGTCTACATAAATTTACAACTCCAAACCTTAATGATTGAAACATTAATCATGTGTACTTGTAGAACATGAAACTGTTAATTGAACCGCTGTTGTGAACTAGCATTGACCTTAGAACATAAGTCTATTGTTAAAACCACTGGAACTCTTTCTTTGGTCTACCCTTCAAAAATGGTTCCCACAAGAGATGAGATAAAGCTTAACATGTGAATTACCACAAGTTTGTGCAAATGCTACACAATGCGACATGCACACGAACATAAATTTATGAGTTAATAATCTGAATACTACCTGAATTTTACTAAAACAATCAACTACCTATAGTTTTTAATGACCAATTTACTCCCTAACTAAATTTTTCCATTAATTTTACAATTAATTCTATCAATTTTAATTCTATCATCCTAGCTTGACATTTCAATGATAATTAAATGACACTATCAATCTTAATTTAAAAAACCCACCATTTTCTTAAATTTTATAGAAATAATAGAAAAATTAAAAGTAGAAATAAAAAAAAAAGTAAAGGAAAAAAATATCTGGGAAAAAATTATCAAGTTCTTGGTACATAAACACAAAGACTCATTCCCAAAGCCTATTTAGCTTTTCTCCACTTACTTCCCACCGTCTTTGCTTTTTTTATATTAAATAATACTAAGAAAACGTAAAAAAATCAATACAAACCCAATGAATATAATCTACCTATGAAGCGAAATCCAGAAGAAATAGATCTCAAATTTTGATCTTAAGAAGGGGTTAGGAGATAATGTTAAAAACTTGAGCACATCAACCAAGGAATTGCAATATGAGAGAGAGAGAAGACAAAGTGGGAAGTCTTCAATCTAGGTGTGCTTCGATTCTCACAGATTTGATTTCTTTAGCTGCTTCATTTCATATCTTGATGGGTTTTTGGTTTTAGAAACTTTAGTCTATATGTAAATCTTCGGTTCATAATTGATTTGTCATGTTGCCAGTTTATAGTTGAGTTACTACTACAATTGATAGAAGGAGTACTAGAGTAGGTTTGTTTGGTTTAGTTTGATTTTTAAGGGGAAAAATGTCAAGGGAAGGGATTGCATCTTAATTTTACCAGCAGGTTGGAGACACAATGGCAGTACTAGAGTGGGTTTGTTCGTAATTGTTGTTAATTTTTTTTTTCTCGTATCTTGTTTTTTTTTAAAATTTCTACTTTTTACATTTTCTATTTTTCTATTCATTCTACAAATTTTAAGAAAATAGAAAATTTTCATTCAATTATTCATCAAAATATCCAGCTAGGATGACAAAACTAACAAAGTTAACAAAGCTAGTAAGCAATTATGAAAAGTTCAATTAGTAGTGAATTAATCATTTAAAAAGCATAGGTAGTTAATTGCGCTTTTAGGCCAAGTTTAGGTAACATTTTGGGTCATTAACACTAAATTTATTGCACAATCCATCCAGTTTTATCTTTAGTCAAGTGATTCTTAACAATATAGTATTAACAACCCAAGACTTAGGATAACTCATGGCCTAATATACACACATGCTTACATGGATATGTATACACATATATATGATCAAAGCACTCTTTAATATCCTAGAGTCCAAAAATAATAAGTTGTGATATTCCATAATAAATATTAGCTAGTCATTAGCCAAACAAGTCCTTCGCGGTTTATGAAGGCATCTTGTGACACCAAAATGACTTAACTATTGTATAAATCTCTATTGCAAGTAATAGATATTTTATGTTTCACTTCACCTCATTATTTATGGTATTTAAGTTCTTAATATAACAAAAGAATTCAATATGCACCTGTGTGATGGTTTCAAATGTATTTTGACCTCGAAAAAAAAATTAATTTGAAAAGAAACTCTTTAACTTTCTTTCCTTTAATCCAAGTATATTCTATAAAAAATTGATACCATGCAATTTCTTAACCCCCCTTTTTTTTTCTTAATTTATATATGTTCAATAAAACAAGTATCATGTGTGTATATATATATATATATATGTATGTATGTTTATGTATAAAGATTTCTATCATATAAATATGTGTACATACTTGGAGTGAATGGATATAAGATAGATTAAGAAAGCTCTACTGCCAGCATAACCTTGCCTAGAATTGAATGACCTAAAGTATAAGGCAGAAGTGAATGTTGAATTTTTCAAAAATCGCATATCAAAGTAGCCTCCATTCGAATATCGTCCAAAAAATTTGCAACTTTGTACACTAGTTACTGAATCATCTATGCCACATCAATAATACATAAACAAACACTTTCCCGCACATTGTCTTGTGGTGATCAATGCTAAGTCACCGATTACTTCCACCTAGTAAAATCCTAGCTCATTAGCTTGTTGGATAACGAGTGATAGGACTTATCTCAATTATGTTATTCGTGTGAACCCCAATTTGAATAGAATCTGCCACCATATATACCCTTCCCTGAATGGTTATAGTTCCATGGCTTCTAAATTTTGGAGCCAAAATCTACCTAATAGGATCCTGTAACCACCTTAAAACATATACCTTGTGAAATCTATAAGATGTATCCTATGGAAGTTTTAAAATCTTCAATTTTCCATAAGTTTCATGTTTGAATTGAAAAGGTAATATATATGTGTGTGATTTCTTTATAAAAATATATTAAACATGTAGCAAGACACTCTTGGAATTACCTATAGCAAAACTTATGATATTAAAAAAAAAAAATAACATTCCATATTGTTGCTATTATGAGTTTATGTGAAATCTCTTTTTCTTTCACAACAACTTTATGTGATATCAAACAAGAGTTGTGGAAGCTAAGGCTAGAAAAAGAAGAAGGAAAAAGAAAAATGAAACATTAAATAGAAGAGATCAAGGACATCTTGAGGAGACTAAGTTAACACTTACTATTAAGCAAATGGAGGAGACTTATGTCACGTTTGTTACTTTGGAATCATTCGAAATGAAATAGATTGGAATGAATATAATATTGTCAAAAATACCCTCAACAATAAATGGTGAATAACAAATGTATAAAAGATAATTATAATAGCAATAATTAATGAGAATGTAATGGAATCTCAATTCCACCTTTTTAAAGGTAGAATCGGATTCCTCCTCAAACCGAAATTGTGATTCCAACTTTTAAAAATACATCTAAATATAGAAATGAGAACAGAATATGGAATTGTGATTTCATTCCGAATTCATTCCCACGTACTAAATGTGACATTAGTGGAAATGAATACACGTGTGTGTGTGTGAAAAATGGCTTTAGGTATAATTGTTTAGGACATTATGCCCTAAGCTCTTTCTATCTTTTTTTTTTCTCTCAAACATTTATTGACAAAAAATATAATATTATTATTTATTTTCCATTCAAAAATATTATTTTGCAATGTTTTCTAGGGTTGAGATTAGATAAATTGGAACCAATACCTTAGATGTATTAAAGTATAGGCTCTAAAGTGAATATAGTATATGAAGATTTCGTATTCATACTCTACGTAGGATGGGTTTTTTTTTTTTTATTATAAAATCCATACCCAAAACTTATTATGTGATCCTCAATACTTACTTAAAACTACACAATTGAGTAGAATTCAAGTAAGTATCATGTACAAAATGATCACTTACTCACCCCTAGTACATACACAAAGATATACATATAATCTCTACATATATAACATTACCTGTATATTATTATAAATTTCTTGGCATATTGTAAAATAACGTATTGCTATCTTTGTAACATGTCACATGCATTGTGATATTCCATGTGGATAAAGTTCACGTGCATTGTCCCGGGGAGTTAGTAGTCATTTATGAAGCAAAGGTACGAAAATTTCAACCAAGTGGTTTTTTTTCTTTTACTTAATAACCAAGTGATTGAAAAGCTAACTAATAGTCTTATAGCCTGTGGCATCTAGCTCAAAAGAAATAAAAAATAAAAAATAAAAGCCCAAAGTGCTTGTAAAGGTCAATTGATCATTTGTTGGATTAGTTATTTAGAAGATTTTCAATATGTGATTTCAACTTCTTATTACGGTTCAAAACGTAATTAACCCTCCAATCATTATATGAATCTCAAAACCTTGCCTAGAAGATTATCAAAAGCTTTCACGATAGTTTTAGATGTATATTCACATTTTTAAGAGGTTAATTTGGGGTATATACATATATAACCAATAATTTAATGAATATATGTGCAATGTCCCCTTACAAAAGGAAAACATATACTTCTCATTTCCCTCTAATTTTTTTAACAATCAAACGCTAATACTTTCTTCAGGAAAAAGCGTTATTTGGCCATGTAGTCTAAATTACGTCCATCCATTACAAAACTTAAGTTTAAACATTGATTTTTTTTATTCTGAAGATTATATGACTTTTACCTCAGTTTTAGATTAAATTAGACACGATAAATAAGAATCCTTTAAAGGATGAAATTTCCTTTTCTTCAGAATGTCATGTCCATTTCTCAACTAATTATATATTATTACATTTAGGAAAATTGTATAGTCCATGATGATATTTAATGGAACCCGTCTCATTTGCATTTAATGGCTCAAATTCATACATATCCATACAGTTCCAATAAAATTAATACAATACTTATCATATTTATTTTAATTATCAGACTCTTAATTAGATGATCCATAATAGGGTTGTAAAATTTCTCTTACATATAATAACGAAAAAGAGTGTAAATTGATACTCACATCAAATATTTCCTATGTAAATGGCTGCATGAAATAAATAAACCCCGGATAAAGACAACATTTTCGTAAGAGATTTTTTGTCCTTATTGCTAAATTTATGTCAATTCTTATCATGTTTTGACAAGTAAGATTAATTTCATACTTTTGAGAGTGGACCAGAGGCCTAAAGTTGAAATCCAACCCAAAAATGCAATCGTACTGGATCATACATGAAACCAGGAAGTGGCCCATTACTGCCTTGTTTAGAACGACTTTCGGTGGCCCAATGGAAATACTTTGGAATATGTTTAGTGCATAGCCTAGCAAACATTTGACTTCGATTTAATATTCAATTGGGTTTGATATAACCATACTCAGTCTAGTTGGAACTCGAAAAAATCTATAGTTTATTCAATGGAGCTTAACCTTCTTGATAATAGAAGCCATAAATTTATCGAGTTTAACTCGACTTAATTCAAGGTCATGTGAAATATGTTCAAATCAAATTTAAATATCAAAACCAATATCTATATATATAATATATAAACATCCTTAAACTCGCTTAATTGAATTCAATTGAAATTTTTAAGTGGGTAACTATTTGATCTTGCGCCTCAAAAGCTAAAAGCCAGATGAATTTCAAGGCCAAATTTTTACGTGGATTTCCGACTCCAACTTAATACTATAACGTTTTAACTTAGCGTGCTGATGTCTAAGAATAACACATCTTATCTTGATTTTTTGATACAAAAAAATTATGGGTTATAGATGTAGTCCATTTGCAAAGTAAAAAATCCTCTGTAACAAAGTAATAAAAAATCTATATAGATATAGATAGAATCAGCTACACCTATCTTTTTCTAATTTTTTTTATAAAAAATGCATTAGATAATTATTAACAACACAACATTAAAAGGGCCTTTGGGTACTTATTAAGGGCAGAAAATAGAAATCCCTCTCTGTTAATTTGCACACTTCATTGAAAGAAGAAAATAATATATAGAAGTACATAAAATTTCTTAACTTATTAAGAAATGCACCGTTCACACTCGTTTTCCTATTTATGATAGCAATGTAGGATATAATTGTCACTTGTCACTAAGGAGAAAACGAACTCTTATTGATATTGATCCATGTACATTGATGCTCTTAACTAGTTGTGCTTGTGATTGCACATGGAAGTTCTTCTTAGTCAAGTTACATGTCTTATTTCACATGGAGTCCACCAAGACACCAGACCCAAAAGGCCTCTGGTTATAACAGTCAAGGTTGTTCCCATACCCAACCTTAAGTATATCACAATATCTCTTGTAAAAACCAATCCTATCCTCAACTTTAGGGTTTTGACCTTTGCCACATTCAAGACCACCATTGATGATGTTTGTGATGACGCCGTAACCTGGGACTCTGCCTGCTGACTTGTCTGCATCAGATGGCTTCCATCTCCCCGTAATGACATCGTGGCAAGATGGTTTTGGTGATTGTGGTGTCATCCAAAACCAGAGTGCTGTTTTGAAGGAGATGACTGCATTTGTTGCAACAAGGTCCGCATTCTTTAGGAGATCCGCTCCAATGGCTTTTCCACATGTCCCATAGTTGTAGTTCCTGATTCATATATTAAAGAAATGTATTAATTTGAGCTGTGTTTTTTATAGATAAATAGTTGCAAATACACCTTAAAAGTTAAAACCTATTATGATCAAAATGGATCAAACCCCTATATTCGCAAAGTGTGATCATTTCATCTATTCAAAAACTTCTAGAGATAGGGACATGTCCCTGCAAAACATTGCTATAACACCAAATCCTTTAATAAGTGATCATAAATAGCTCAATGATAAGGTGCCAGAATCAATATGGTGCTTGGTCTGTGTAGATTTGTAATTACCATGAAATTTGGATGGGTCCCCTGCCATAGTACTTCTGTCCTGGAGCACAAGGATAGGTTGGATTTGGAGAACAATAAGATCCTCCATTTTGCTCCCTCACATGGCAATATCCCCATGAATATGGTCCATCAGGTGCACTTGACCACCCTCCTACATACACATACATCAACAATTACAATAGGTTATTTATATACTCTTCAATTATATATACACATATTTATATGGTAGCCCTTAAAACTATTACTATTTGGGGAAAATAATTCCATTAAAATTAAAAAAAAAAATCTTTTGAATAAACATTTGGAGATTTTAAAAAAAAAAAAAAACCCTGTTTAAAATACAAAAAGAATGATCAAACAATAAATATGAAATCACATGTTTTTAAGAAATCATTCCAGATCACACCTGAAGTTCCAATCTTTACAAATTTCTTCTCCATAACTAACCTGTTGTCTCATGAGAAGTTTGTGCTAGAAAAGCAGCAATTTCTCTTTTCCTAGTGGCAGTGTCACCAGTGGTACCAAAAGCTGGAAATGCCTTCGCAGCTGAAGTGAAAGCATCATACGTGTAGAACCCCTTGGCCGGGCAAGCGGCATCATTTCGGTGCTTGAGCAGCTGATTAAAGGTGTCTCTGGAGATAAGGCTACTGACGTCCCCGCCCCCGCCCCCCCCCGCCCCCCCGTACATTGGCTCTGGCATCCGTCACCACAGTAATTGGATGTGGTGCCGCACCACCCGTATTTGCTGCAGCATTGGCCACCAGGGCACGAGGCACCACCAGCTTGGCTTCCACACTGCTCTGCATATATACTAGGTGCTACTATTAGGAATGTCACTAGACATGATAGTACCAATGTGTTTATGACAATCATTTTTCTTGTCTGTTGTAAATTACTTAAGATTCTGGATGTCTTTCATTAGTCGCATGGGATAGGCTACTATATATAAGGAGCCAAAAAGTTTTATTATTTAAAAATCCCATGATGTAATTGTATTAGTGAGGCGGCGAATAGTCATTCCAAATGAAATAAAAAGTTTGGCCCAAAAAATAAATAAAATTGAATTTTTTTAAGTGCGTGGAAATCAATAGTGAGTTTGTTAAGAATAGATAGTAAATATTCTAGAACTTTAGAGTTAGAATCTACCTTTTTTAACATTTTAAATCCACATTGAAACATAATTTTATAGAAGCTATTAAGTTTGGTGTTTGATATATCCGTTGATCTTGTATGGTAAAAAATTTAAAGGAAATTTTTTGAGAACCTTGCAATGTTTTTATAGCATCATGCTCATACAGATTTTATGAAGGTACAAACTCCACAAGTTTAAAAAATAACATACTCTAGACAAAAGTGCAGTTTACTGCAAAAGAAATAATGTACCAAGTGTTTTGGTTTTTCTAACATGATGGGCTGGGTGATAGCCTTAACATCTATTTTTTCTGTTTCATTAAAGTTAGAGGATAGAAATACAATGCTATTTTATATTTATTATTAGTATTTAATAATTGTAATAGGAAAACTGAGGACTTTGTAAGCACGATAGAGTATAAGTTTCAAAATTGATGGGATATATAAATATCATACTCATATCTTGTCAAACAAAAGCAAATTTTGAAAAATTATACTAAATAACTTATTTTATAACCTCTAATATTCAACTTAAAACTTACCCAATCGAACATGGTAGGGTAGGGATAAGATTATAATTATAATGGATACTTGATCAACTTTACTTTCCATTTTTCTATATACTCCTATAATGGTGGTTATTTATTTGCAAAATTTAGAAAATATAAACTCTCTGACCTATACTGGATGATGAACTATGTCGATCTTTATCTCTGGTCAAGAGAGAATATGGGTCAAGCAAAGCCTAAAATGAAGTCATATCTTTTTTTGTTTAGTCAATTAGGAAGGATGAACTAAACTGTTATGCATTACAAAAAAAGTGTATATTCATCACAATTGGTATACATACCTATGTATATTTGAACATAAATTTATCCCATACTCTTTGTCTTATAATTACATGTAAAAGTAATGTATTATAAAGAAAAATAATAATATTGAAGAAAAAGGGAACTAAAAAATTGTGTTAAATTTTGTAATACAATTTTTTTCGTTTATAATTTATTTTAGTCTATATACACATTTTTTTTTCTACATTAAACAAGGAAAGACAACAGCTAATTACAACAACTAATTCCCTTATTTTAGGGTCAAATTATTAGCCTTGATTTCCTCTACTAACAGCCCATCTTTGTATCAACCCTGAACCATCTTGTCTCGAGCCTTTTAGCCTTGACCAGGACCTACATCTACCTATTGTTGTAAGAAAAAAGACCCAAGAATGCACCAAAAAACCCCTATACAGATTGTCTCACTTTGTATCTTTTGAGAAGTTTTCCCCAAGCCATCAAAGTTTATCTTCCACCTTAAACACAATTTCTATTCTTAGCTCATTTTTGAAGCATTATAAAAAAAAGAATGGAGACTTGCTATGGAAGCAAAATTGGATGCATTAGAGAAGAATGAGACTTGGGAATTGGTTGACTTATCAAAGGGTAAGAAAACAGCAGACTATAAGTAGGTGTATGAAGTAAAATTTAAGGCAGATGGGTCCCTAGAACGCTGCAAAGCGAGATTAGTTGTAAAAAGATACCTGCAGACATATAGAGTAGACTATCAAGAAAAGTTTGCTCCAGTAGCAAAGATGAATATAGTAAGGATTTTGTTGTCCTTGGCTGTTAATTTTGATTGGGAATTGTAGCAGTATGATGAGATGAATGCCTTTCTTCATGGAAAATTAGAAGAGGATATTTATATGAACATTCTACCAGGATTTAGTAGGTTGACAAGAACAAGGTTTGTCGATTAAAAAAGACATTATATGGGCTGAAACAATCCTCATGTGCTTGGTTTAGATGGTTTGCTAAGGTGAGGACAGCTAGTGGTTACAAGCAAAGTCAAGGAGATCATACACTTTTCATCAAGCATTCGGTCTTAGGGGAAGTCACTGTTTTAGTGTTTACGTAGATGACATTATTGCGACAAGAAATGATGAAGTAGAGAAGGAGGCCTTGAAGCGATCTCTAGCAAAGGAATTTGAAATAAAAGATATAGGAAGATTGAAGTATTTTTTTGGAATTAAGGTGGCTCGATCAAGGCAGGGAATTTTTATTTCCCAATAGAAGTATGTTATAGGCCTACTCAAGAAAACATGCATGACGGTTAGCAAATCGGCTGTAACTCCCATTGAACAAAATCACAGATTAAATGAGGCTCATGGAGATAAGGTAGTGGATAAAGAAATGTACCAAAGGCTTGTTGGGAAGCTCATTTACCTTGCACATACTAAGCCAGACATAGCTTCTTCAATCAGTGTTATCAGTCGATTTATGCATGATCCTAGAGAAGTTCACCTATAGGCAACCTATCGACTGCTTCGTTACTTAAAGGCACATTTAAGGAAGGGAATTTTGTTTAAAATGGATCCGCAATTGATTTGGCAGTTTATACAGATGTAGACTTTGCAGGATCTCGAGTCGATAGGCGATCAACTTTGGGCTATTGTACCTTTCTTGAGGAAACTTGATATCCTCGAGAAGCAAGAAACATAGTGTGGTAGCAAGGTTAAGCGATGAAGTAGAGTTCAAAGCTATGGTAGCAGGAGTATGTGAGTTATTGTGGGTTAAAATTATCCTAAATGACCTGAAGATTCAATGGAACAAACCAATGAAGCTATATTGTGATAACAAATCAGCTATAAGTATAGCCCATAACCCAATGCAACATGACCTGATGGAAACACATAGAGATAGACAAGCACCTTATTAAAGAGAAGCTAGACAGTGGATTGATTTATACTCCATATGTCCCAAAAAGAGTTCATTCTGTGGATGTGATGACAAAGGGACTATGTAACAACATGTTCCATGAGAATGTTAGCAGCTAGGAATAGAAGATCTATATTCACCAGCTTTAAGGGGAGTGTAGGAAATCTCGGATGAGTAATCTTAGGAGATATTTTAGGAAAGTTAGTAAAAGAAATCCGGGCTAATAATTTGACCCATAAAATTAAGGAAATTAGTTGTAATTAGCTGTTTACTTTCCTTGTTTATTGTGGAAAAAAGTTGTATATATCGACTAGTATAAATTGTAAATGAAAAAAATTATATTAAAGGGAACTTTGATGGCTTGGAGAAAACTTCTCAAAAAATAAAAAGTGAAACAATGGGTATAGGGGTTTTTTGGTGTATTCTCGACTCTTTTTTCTTACAGCAATAGGTAGATGTAGGTCCTAATCAAGGCTATGAGGTTCGAGACAAGGTGGTTCAGGGTTGGTACAAGAATGGTTGTTGTTACTGTAGAATTTAAATTTCATTCATTCATTTTTACCTCATTTCCAAAGCTTGATTGAGAAGATTATTCTTGCCTCAGATCTCCTATCCTTGTATACACTTAGTCAAACCAGAACTAATCAAAGATTTTACCATCTCCTTCCCTTTTTTCTTCTAACCCATTAGATTGAGGAGTTGACTTTTGAGTTTCAAATTTAGATGACTCCAGTGGTAGAAAGTTTGACTCCTTATCTTCCTTGTCTTCAAGTATATATGACTCCACTTGAAGATAAGAAGAGGTGAAATAGGGTTTATTTTCAACAAATGTGACATCGACTGAAACATAGAGTTTTCAAATGGGTGGATGTAACATTTGTAACCCTTTTGAGTAGATGTGTACCCCATGAAAACACACTTAAGAGCATGAGGATCTAAATTCCCACTATTATGACTACGAACATGAACAAAGGAAGTAAACCAAAAAACTCGAGGAGTGATATTGGAGGAAGATCGAATATCGGAGTAGAATTTGGATAGGTTTTCTAAAGGACTTTGAAACCCCAAGATCCTAGAAGGAATTCTGTTATGATATAAGCTGATGTAAGTACAGCTTCTCCCCAATATGTTTTTGGCACATTTTGTTTAAATAATAAGGCTCTAATGCACTCAAGAAGATGATGGTTTTTCCTTTCGGCCACCCTATTATGTTGTAGAGTGGTGATACAGGATGATTCGTGTATGATTCCTTCCTTTGAAAGTATGGACTGAAAATTTGATAATCTCGAGCATTATCTAAACAAAAGTATTTTTTCTTGGTGCCAAATTGATTTTGAATCATTGCATGAAAGATAGGAAAAATTATACTCACATCAGACTTATTTTTTAGTAAATAAATCCAAAATACTCTTGTGCAATCATCAATAAACGTTACAAACCACTTAAATCCTCAGATGTTTAGAATAATTGATGGCCCCCAAAAATCACTATGGATTAAAAAGAAGGGAATAAAAGATTTTTATTATTGATGGGAAATGGTACATGAGTGTGTTCACATACTCAAAAATATCACAATGAAAAGACTAAACATCAAATCCCTTGAACAAAGAAGGAAACATTTTTTTCAATGAAGGAAAAGACACATGGCCTAGGTGCCTATGATGTAATCAGATGATATCATTATTGGAAGAAGAAAATAATGTGGACATAGTAGATTCACTTAATTCCGTTTGACTTGATGTATCTAAGTAATAGAGTCCATTATGTTCCTTAGCAAGTCTAATATTCTTCCCCAAACCCTGGTCTCGAAATTCACAACAAGAATCATGAATATAATACAACCAGTTAGATCGTTGGTAAGCTGTATGGAAACCAAATTTGTAGATAATTGAGAACATGAAGAATGTTTTTAAGCACCAATTTTGGGGTAACTTGGACATCTCCTATTCTTGCTATTGTAGTTGTAGAACCATCAGCAACGACAATCTTTCTATTCCTAGGACAGGGGTTATAGGCTCTGAAATTATTTGAAATATGAGTCATATGATCCGTAGCATCAGAGTCAAGGATCCAAGCATTCCTAAGCTCATTACCTAAAGCATTTAACCCAAGAGAGGTTAGATCCTCTCCTGAAAGAGTCAATGAATACATACCCTGATTCGTTAGTTCTTCCCTCATGATGGAATAGGATCAAATGATAGATGAAAAAAGAGAAAAAAGGGATAGCAATGAAGGCTTGAAAAAATATGAAAAAAAACTAGCAATCGAGGCTAGATTAACAAGACTAAGATCAAATAATAGATGAAAAAAGAGAAAAAGGAGACATCAATAAAGGCTAAAAAATACAAAAGAACCAACAATTGAGACTGGATTAACAAGAAGCGAAGGTGATATATATGTGTGTATATATATATAATATACACACCTTAGAGGGGCTCTAATACCATGAACAAAAGGATATTGAAAAATTTTGTTAAACTTTGTAATACAATTTTCTTCATTTACAATTTATTATTGTCTGTATATACAATTTTTTCTACACTAAACAAGGAAAGTCAACAGTTAATTATAGCAGCTAATTACAGCTAATTCCCTTGATTTTAGGGTCAAATTATTAGCACTAATTTCCTCTACTAACTTTTCTAAAATGTCTCCTAAGATTACTCATTCGAGATTTTCTACAAATATAATAGGTGTTTCAGCATAACTATAAAGTATTAAAAGATTATATACTAATTTTTTATTTAAAAAATTATATTCATTTCAATATGTGATGCTTAGGGCTTTAATTAATGCTTCGGACATTAGCCAACGGGATGTTCAAATTTTATGACCTAATTGAGACCTGCTTTGGTCAAGTCATCGACCTACTACAATTATTATTTTTTAATCTATAATCTACAACTTTTTTATGTAACCTATCACACCTATCACTTTTTCAACTACCACACTATCATTTTTCAAACAAACTTATTACTTTTATACAAAATTCAATAATGTATCCTATATCTTTCTTAGAAGTCATTTTACACGACTTAATTTTAAATTTTTCCCTCATTCTAAGCATGACAAATGATTGAGGATGAGTCTATATTCTATATTATTTAAACGTCATCATTCGACTTGTCTTAGATTAACTCGTTATAAGTTATTTAAAAAAGTTTTATATGTCATCTAGAAATTATTTATACAATGTTCAACAAAGTCAATAAGTCGATAACTTTTCTCAGCTTCCAATTTCATCTCACATATGCTCAGGAGACAGTCCTCAGCCGGTTTATGAAAAGAAAAGAACACGTGGGCGGCTAGTCAAATAAATTTGGCGTGTTGCTCATAAATGTGCCATATGTATCCTTCCAAAAGTAACGTTAGCTAAGAAATGGTTGTCGTGTCAAACTTTAGTTAGGCCATCTACATGATTTATCTCGAAGTTATTCGCAAGCTTTTTCAGTACAAAATTATGTACTCAGCTAAGAAAAAGTTCAATTTATCTATCAATTTAATCAAAATGAAATATTAATTGGAAGTGAATTGACTTTAAGTATCCGAGATCAAAAACATATTTAAAATTAAATTGATTCGAATTTTATTTTAAACTTATTAAGTATTATTTCAAGTTAGATTGGTATCAAAATTTAAAATTTAGTTAACTTCAAACACCAAATTAATATTAAATTATCTCGATTCAATTTATTTATTATCATTATAATAGTTTAAACTTAATTTAAAAACTTAAAATTTGAGGTTAGGTCTTTTAGCTCAAAAGTGAATAAAAATAAGTTAACACTCAAGTTTAGCTTAAGGAGGTTCCAATGTAGTACTTAAAACAATAATACTTCTTTCTTCATTTAAACTTATAATGAAACTCGAAATTTGAATTCATTTAACTTTTAAATTTAACCTAAAAACTAAGCGAACTCAAGTTTCATAAAATTTTCATTCTCTAGGGATGCAATCAGATAGCTGTTTTATAGTTCTGGATCCATCTAATTCTCTAAAAACTTATCTTATAGGATCCAATCCTATAAGATTTTAGGATCAAATTTAAATATAAAGCAAAAATCTTATAGAGTTTTAGGATTGGATTTAGATCATATAAAATACCCAATTGATACCCAATTTGGTGCATTTCATAATTAACATTAAAAATAAATAAAGGCATTCCTAAAATTAATCTATTTTTAATATGTTATGTCTTGTGTTTCTTATATAAGACATGATGACAAATTTTCATACAATAATTAATATATTTATGTATTTAAATGTTAATATTTTATGAAGTATGCTTATCGATAGCAATGGATGAAGCATGAATGCGCCTACCATATATTTAATCAATTCCATGTGAACCTTTTTTTTTTTTTGCTTGAATAGAAAATGTGTATCAGAAGCACTAGCTTTTCTTAAATTTATTATTTAAATTTGAGAATAGATTGCAAAATAATGAGAAGCATAATCAAGCGGATTAAGCAAATTCGGAGTTCTCATGTACTTTCTATAAATAGGTTTGCATATGGTATAAAAATTCTATAGGATTATAAGGTCAGATTTGTTAAACCCTATAGGATAATAGGTTGGATTCTAATTCACATGATTTGTTCGAAACCCGATTTGATTGTACCTCTATTCTCACTAAAATCCAATTAACCTTATATTTTGATTGCATTGGCCATCAAAATATCTAACTGAATCCAATATATTAATTAATTACAACTACAATCAATAATGCAATCAAATTAAAGTTCAAGCTAAATAATTTGCAAATAAACTCGATATGTTCATAGTTATACACTTGCTTCTAAGCGGAAGATGATTTTTGTTGTGTGCTCCAATTTGCATTTTGCAGTGTGACTGGAATTGAAGCCTCTGAACATTTTCAATTGTAAGGAAAAACAAACAAACAATAAATAAAAGAAATCACTGGGGCAGCTGTATTTCTTTATCTAATACATTAACAAGCGTTTTCTAAGGACATCAATAATTTGATCGTGACATTAAAAAAACTTTGAACACATTAAACTATCGCATGTGCTGCTGTGATCCCACTGTCCTGTTGTTTTAATCCTCGTTTCGCGAGAGGGCGATAATAATATAGCATGGAAGACGACGGTCCATATCTTGCCACCATTTCATTGCTTTTTGCGTGATTGTAGACTTTTGAAGAGATGTTGAATGGATAATTTTTGGAGATTGATTACATTTGACTTTTACAAAAGACCAAGTCGTAAAGAGACACCAGTCCTTATCCTGTCCACCTCCAAATGATGTTATATAGCTAATGGTGGTGTTTATCTTCTCAGGATAATATTAATACAATTTCTTTATTTTTTAATAGTTCGGTGCTCTGTCCGCACTCCTATCAATTACATATTCTTCCGAGTTCTACATATTTCCGGGGATTCTATCTGGGATTAGCTTTCAGAAAAATAGGATAAACTCGAATTACATTCGCTGGAGCTTCTACAATCTCATTAACGAATTATTTTATTATTAATCTAATCATTAAAATAAATAAATAAAATATTAATTATTTTAGTAATTTGATAACTAATCCCATCAAATTATTAACAGGATCATACAATTTTTCTTGATTCTCTATCTTATAAAGTTTAACAAACTCGATTCTAGAACTCTATAGGATTAATATACCATATCTAAACCCCTCTTATAGGATTTATTTTATAACCTGGAATATGCAAAATCCATCTGATTATGTTTTTTTGTACTTTCCTTCTATCCTGTTTTCAATTTTAAATAATAAATTTAAGAAAAGTCAGTACTTCTTATATGCATTTTTTATCCAAGTCAAAATGGAAAGATGCATGTAGAATTTATAGATATGCGGAGGATATTACATGTATAATATATCTTCAAAGAAAATTCTACAAAACCAAATTATAAAAAAAAAAAATACAAAAATAGTGTTGCTAGGTGCGATACAAATTTTTTAAAATTTTACATATGTATCGCACGTTGGTTGTGTGATACACTTTAAATATATATCGCTTAATCAACAAGCGATATATGTATAATAGTACGTGTATTACTTTGGTTATATAATACAAGAGTAAAATTATTTCGCACAATTTTTATATGATACACAAGCTTCCAATTTTTATTTTTTTTTTTTTTGCTTAGGTCGCTATATTTTCATCCGAAGATGCGATACAAGTATAAATCATTGTATCTCCAATTCAAGATGCACCATAACTACTCTATATTAGTAATTTTTATATTTATATATTTAAAAAAAAAAACCTACAAATGTGTTATACTCGAATATGTGGCTGGAGAAAAGATTGAATACGAGTGAGATGCAAATGGGATATCCCAGTGGTAATCAACTTTCACTAAAATCATGACACCTAGAAAGCAATTAAGTAATCAATAATTAAATAATTAATTAAAATATGCTATTATTTAGAAAAGTATTGTCAGTTTGGTTTCCGTTATTAATATATGTTCTTACTTTGCATATATAAGGCCGATTTGTTTTTCTTTAAAATAGAAGCGCTAATATCATGAAATAATTTTTATATTAAAATTATTTTTTGCTAAGAAAATATGTACCCATTTCTTTTCTATGATTAGCTAATCCTTCAATCTTTTAAATCTATACCAAATATATTTCCTGGACATTGTAAATGATAACAAAAAAATAATAATAAATAAATAAATAGCCTTACGATGCAAAGAGAAAAATAAACAACTAAAATATGAAAATTTTTATGAAAAGAAACAATATAGATGAAATTTCATATAGTAAGCATATATGTATATACATATGTATTATAGTTTCATATCCATGTTTCTTTTTGTTTTTTTGTTTCTATTGATAAAGTTTCGATATTAAGATATTAAGTATTTTGGAATTTACTTGTAAAACACAAATATTACGTAAACACTATCATTCTAGTTCATTCACTTGGCATGAACGGGTATTTATTCCTTCATCGTTCCACGTAAAGCTAATATTATGATGTTCACTTAAAATGAAAAACAATTCATAATGAATTATTATTACGAATAGCAATTCATGTCTCCATCCCATGAATTATCATTCAATGGTCTATTTTTCAATTTTATCATAAATATCCCTATCTTGAAAAAAAAAATATTATATAATTATCCTTTCTTTGTAATAAATACAGGGGTATATAGATATTTTACCTTTTATTATAATAATTACGTATTTTACTTTTTACACCAAGAGAATACTATTACGTTTCCTTTTAATTGTAATTTCATTCCCTCCTAATTCTTTAACGAAGTGAATGGGCTAGAATTGTAATAACTCTGTGTTAGTAAAGATTTATGTTTTGCTATCAAATTAAAAAAAAAAAAATAACTGGGTTTTAATATCCCATTGCACTTCGTTTATAGTGTTTACGTCATAGTGTTTACGTCATATTTTTGTTTCACAAGTAAATGTTAAAACACTTACTTTTCGTTCAATTTGCTATAGTTGCAATTTCATTACACTTTATTCTTTATAAATGGCTAGTGCTACATTCATTTGATTGGAATAGCGATTTCATAAAGAATCCCTATTAAAAAGAACATTAAATAGTCATTTCTTTCCTCAAACCTGTGAATGCCAATTCAATGCCCGAATTGTCTTTTTTTTTTCCAATATACCACAATTTTAATAGAAAATAAATAAAGAAAAATCATGTTACAACTCTACTCCATCCCTGAATAATAAGAATTCTATTACAGCCTTATTCATTCAATATAGTGAATTGGCCATTAATATTTTAATATCTAAACTTTATCAATAAAAACAAAAAGAAATGTATGAAGCCATAATTCATATGTATATACACATATATTTACAATATGAAATTTCATCTTTCATAAAATTTCTCATATTTTAGCCGTTTTATTTTTCTCATTGCATTTGACTATTATTTATTTAATTATTTTTGTTATCATTTACGATTTCCATTAAATATGTTTTGTATAGGTTTCAAAGATTGAAGAATTAGATAATCATAGAAAACAAATGCATATGTATTTTATTAGCAAAGAAATAATTTCTTAATATAAAAATCATTTTGTGATATTAGCCCTTTTATTTTGAAGAAAAGAAACCCAACATTGTCTATTTAAAGTAACAACATATATTAATTAAGCAAATCAAGCCAAAATTATTTTTCTAAAGTAATAACATATTTTAATTATTTATTTATTATTTAATTGCTTTCGTGTCACAATTTTAGCAGAAGTTGCTCACCACTTCGACATCCTGATCGCTTCTCACTCTTATGCAATCTTTTCTCATGTGGCAAACACATTTATGATTCATCTATTCCATTGATGTTAATAAGCACAACATTGTAGACCAGGATCTCGGTTCTTGCCGAACTTCTTCTTGTTTTTCTAATTTATGTAATCTTCCTTTAGTATACTTAGGTAATTCATCCCCATTCTTGCTATTATCAATGAATATGTTTTCCTTGGTTAAAAAAAAATAGCATACTTCAAAAATTATTCAACATTTAAATATATAAAATATATTACTTGTTGTATAAAAATTTATCACCATATATCATATAAGAGATTTAGACAAAGACATAACATCTTAAGGATACGTTAATTTTAGAAATGTCTATTTTTTTTTATTTTAATTAAAAAATATACAAAGTCCAGTATCCTATAGGATCTAAACCCAAGTCTAAAACCCTAAAGTGTTTTTACTACATATCCAAATCCAACCCTCATATAAACTTATAGGTTTTTAACGTATCAAACCGATCAGGAACACTACAACAGCTCACCTCATTACATCTCTAATTCCATCTTCCTAGTGGGTATAATTAATAAGGGATAATAAGATAAAAAATTGTAATTTTAGGGAAATAAAAAAGATCTTTCAAATAAAAATTCTTTTTAAATAATACTAAAGTTGCAATAGTTGAAATCATATCTTAAAGACATAATGTTAAATTATTAAGAAACAATGTTTTAGAGACATAATTTCAAGTGTTTAAGACTTTGAATGTTGAAAATTTGTCTAAATTCACATGTTTTCGACATTAGAAGTTTACCCTAAAATCTTATCTTAAAAATAAGATTTCAAATGTCAAAGATTTTTCGCATTAAAAGTTTATCTAAAATCAGGACATGCTTTCTTATTAATATGAATTTATGTTTTAAAATATAATCTCAAGTATCATATTTTCTAGATTATTTTTAGAGATTTCTTATGTTAGGATTTTTTTTTTTTTCAAAAGAACATTTTTTCCCTTTCCCAAATGATACATGTATTTAAAAGTAAAAAATAGTTAATATAGGTATAAATTTTAGGTGTCTTTTGAATATTTAAAATATTTTTCAAAAATAAGTTTGCATAAGTAATTAAAGTTGCTTGAGAATAGTGAGATAGTGAAATAGGATAGCTTTCTCAGTGGGAAGGTTGCATGGTCTCTTTAGTTGGATGGATGCATAAACCAATTACGATGTAACTAGTTTATGTAAAATTTTCTTTCCTTTAAACATTTTTGCTGGTAGGTGGTCATGTATTAGTATCACCATAGTTAGGTTCCCAACCTACGCAACCCAAGAATGGACAATAGCTAACACTTGATCTTAGGTGCTTAACCAAACCCCTCAATATTTTACAAATTTTTTTTTTTTTTGTTACTTTTCTTACTATAATTAAAATTTTCACATGTCCTCTAACCAAGTAAGATAAATAGTGACAATACATAGTTATTTAAAGTGTAAGAAAAGAAAGAATGAAAACTCAAATAACTCAAGTGTGTAAAATAAAATTGACCCAATTCTTTAAGATAAGAATCAAATTAAATCCACTGAAGTTCAAAGGAAGGAATAAGGAAGCGAGCCAAAACAAAGGATTTATCATGTGTCAAAAAACTTGGGCGAGTTAAATGAGTCCAAGGAAAACATTCGAGGCCAACCAAAAACACCAATTGAATGAGATTGGCTAACGCACCAACGGTTGGCCACACATAGTCAACCACCCTTGATGGACTGCCCAAAGTCAACTGGCCTAAGTTGTGGGACATTTGGATTTTCTTATGTTGTCCAGTTGTGATGTTATTTACAGACCAAGCTAGTAGATTAATTTCAACTATTACTGATATGGCATTTTCTACTTTTTGTTTTAATTATTATAGGACATGAGTCATACTATAAACGTCTTATTTTATTTGGTATTTTATTATTTAGTCATTTACCAATTATATTAGGTCATACTAATATTTTTGTATGAGCATATAAATAGACCAAGTCATATCACTAGTCGGTAATAGAGTTCAATTGAGTTATTCCCTTGTTTTTAAGTATTAACATTGTGTCATTTTATTTTGAGTATTGAATGTTTTGATATTTCTCTCTTTATTTGTTGCATATTCTTATCAACCTATAAAGTAAATTGTGGTGAATATGTTAATCAAATCTTCTTTTAACACCATAATAGTTTTATAATTTGTAGTATCTAGCAGATTATAATTCAAATCACAACATAGTTTATTTTTAAAATTCATGACATCTAGTGAGTATTAATTACATCCATATCTTTATTTTATATGTATCATAATAAATAGAAACCCAAAAATATCAGTATTTACATAAAATCATTAACCCCTATTAAATTCACACACATCACTTTCTTTATTTTTTATTACATATATATACATACAAATATATTTTTTTTTAACCAAAAGATGGTAATGAGAGTTATGGACCCTTAAGTGACTAATTTATGTGATCAATAGTTAAAAATCGAAATAGTTTTTAGTTTAAGGAATTTGTTGAAAATAATTATTCAAATGAGGTCAAATTGAAAATAATTACTAATATAAAGTATCAAAATCACATCTTATAACATGGAATAAAAATAAATATCAGTCGTATATATATCACATCTTATAATTGTGATACAATGTGCATCACAATTATAAAACACGATATACTAACAGGAAAAAAAAAGTAAAATAAAAAAGAGGACAAATGAGAGAGAGAGATTGAAAGTGAAAAAAATAAAAGGATAGAGATAGGATAGAGGGGGGAGAGAGAGTGAGAGACAGAAAAAGTAGTTTTTGTTTTCATGAAGTTTGTTATTTAGCTACTGTAAGAATATTACGATGGTACAAAGCAATATACTTACGAAATTAATGTGTCTCATTTTATAAATGCGACATAGGTACAGTATTAAAACTTGATATCGTGATTAATAACCATGATTTGCATATAAATTTCTTTTTTTCATTTTCGAAACACGATTTATCAACTGTATATTGGTAATTAAATTCATCCAGCTGTCCATTAGTAATTTTTTCATTTAGGAATGGTAGACACATGTTAGACCTGCTAAAATACTAAATAAAAGCCTTAAAGTTGTCCTAAAGACATATGTACAAACTCCTTTTGTCTTGAGATAAAACTCAGTTATTACAGGCACTTACTTTATGATAATAAAAAATAAAGTACAAAAAAAAATTATTTTGCATCGTTTTTATGTCTTCTATGATGTTAGACACCTTCTGTTTTATTACATTCTCATTTATACACTTATAAATATTTTGGCAATATACTATCAAATGGATGAAGTGATGTAACTGATCACAGAGGTATTGGAATCTTAGCTAGGAATCACGAAGGGTAAAGTATGGATAAATTTCGATGTTCATGAAATTTGTGAGTCTCTTACTATTTAAGATGGTCACTTGCATGAACCTCAAGTTGCTATTGCTTTTTTGCTACTTTAAACATCTATATCTTTAAGTATTATTACTTTAATTTGATACGTGAGTCTCTACGAATCAACCCTTATGTTGTTAAAAGCACAATAAGACCTATGTTTCCATTTATGCTACAAATAAATATCCACTTCACTAGGAACTTGATTAGGGTTGAAGAAACTCTGTCATCTGCCACCATAGATTATAATGTATATGTAGACACCTCATTTTAACAATTTATTTTTTCAATTTGTTAATAATTAAATGTTAATATTAGTGTAAATATGGCAAAATTGAAGGATTTTTTTTTTTTTTTTAGCATCATGACTAGAAATAAAAATTAGGAAAATTAAATCAAATTAAAGGAAATAAATATAATGGATGTAATATACAGATATATAATATAGTTTTATAATCTAAAAAAATTTACTGTTTATCTTCTTCTTCATTGGGTAGCCCGACCGCCCACTTCGAGCCCGTTTTCGGCCCACTTCAGAACCTTTTTTCTACGAACCGAAGGTTTGGAAACTAGGTATTAAATAGTTTGTTTTGTATAAAAATCACATGTTTTCATCAATAATTACTCTTTCAAATTTGGACTTCAAATTTTGGAAAAAAAAACTCGTTTTTGGTACTTTCCTAAAAATTTCAAAAATGTGTGAAAGTTGTTTTTTAGGCAATTTAATGATTTGGAACGTTACAATATGGGAGGTACACATCATTTATTGCATTTAATTGGAAAGTTACATCGGTTTTGACTTGAATTATTCAAATTTTGCCAAAACATGTTTTACAAGCTTTAAGTTCAGGATTGATTGATTAGGAAGGTTTTGGTCGAATTAAAACTTATAAATACCCTCCTCATCTTCTATTTTGCAAAAAAAAAAAAGGTATTCTCTCTCCCAATACTTTTAATTTTATTCTCAATTTTTTTATTTTGTCTTGGTATTCATATTCATGTATTAATTTTAATAGATGTGATTTTAGATGTTACTCGATACTTAGTGTTATGAATAGTTGATTTTTTTTTTTTTTAGTATGATCTTGATTACAGTCATATAATAATATGTAGATGATGTTTGCATGCTCTTGATCTTGCTAGATTGGTAAGTTTGTTTTTTAATAGTTATTGTGATATTTTATGTGAGTTAATGTGATGAGTGATATTACAATGTATTGTTTAGAAAAAAAAAATTGTTTTGACACTTAGAAAGATTGATTTTCATAAATTTGCTCAAAATTAATTTGATAGATTTAGGAATCACATAGAATTAGATAATTTCTATTAAATCATAAAACTTAATGAAATTAAAGTGATAATATTTTGAAATACTAAAATTAACTAACATATTAAATTTTTTCATTACAGAGTACTACGTGTTGTTTGATCCTAATTAGCAGGTACGTAGGCACCTCCAGGGCGACATAAAAAAAATTAAAAAATGAAAAAAAAACCTTTTTTGTTTATTTCTATTTTGAATTATTTCATTGTTCATATTGTAAGCTTTAATAATAAATTATAAATATCAATATTATTTGTACTTATTTGTAAATGTTAATGTATATAATGATTTTTTATTTCTTAAAATTGCAATAATAACTTGTAGATGTTACAATTTGTAATTTTTTTTTTTTTTTGAGCATTAAAAGGATAAACTTTAAATTTTAAATTTCAAATGGTAACCATATGGTTTTAATAGGTTAGCCCTGTATCCAAAATTCTTGGTTTATAAAGTTTGGTTTGTAAATCAAATTTTTCGCAGACTAGTAGTTAAGTTAAATTAACCAACCCATTAATCTTAACTTATAAATTTTTCTCGATTCCAATCGGGTGGCGACTCCGAATTGTTTTGAAAAATTAAAATTCCTTTAATTCTTAATCAAGGGTTCGTATTAAATGGGTTTGGGTTTAATACGGATCTAATTAAAAGAAAATAAACCGGAAATCAAAATCCAAGCTCGACAGTATACAAATCAAAAGGCATTAGGAGATAAAGGAATCTAATCCTCTAAAAATTTTCATGAATGGTAATGTAAGAAAGAAACAAATGCATTTTGAATCAACACAGTCTTCTAATGTTTCTCTTAAAGTAGTTTCCCTAGTCAAAATAGTCTCAGAAGAGTTATTATTAGAAGATGATTGGTGCTAGTATAGGTGGGAAGTTGAATTCTATCCAACTAAGGAGAAACAACTACTGCTAAGAATTAGATCATCTACGAGCATAACCTTAGCCCCTTAAGAATGAAAGAGGTTGTTTAAGTATAAAGAGTGAGTGGTAAGGATCAAGGCAGGGAGATCATCATCATCATGGCATTTGAATTATTGTTTCTGCTTAAGCAATTTAGCACAAACCTGCTCAAAAGTGAGGGGAACAAGAGAATGGGTGAGAGTAATGACTAGGGCATCATGTTCATAGTGGAGACTATAAAAAGCATGTGTAATGGTATTAGTAAGTTTAAGTAGTCTGAAGGTGAAAGCAAGTTGATCTACAGTGAACCTAAGTTCATAAGATAATCAGAGATGCCTTTTTTTGGCAGGCAAAAGGGTTAATAGTTGTTCCAATGCTACTTCTCAAGCCATAGAATCTTCAAAGAATTGTCATCTAAAAGCAAACCAAATATCATGAGAGATTAATACATTGTATATCTTTAAGAGCATGTTGGTAGAGATGGGGGTAAGAAGGAAGGCAAGGACCATTTGATTTATCCAAAGCCATTGATTTTAGTCTTGATTGGGGTAAGTTAAACATTGGCACCTAGTAAAATTTCCTAGAATGGTGTAAGGAATGTACCATCAACATATCTATAGATCTATAAAAATAAGGAAGGAGGCCATTAAAAAAGACCACATTATTGACAATAATAAAATAGGAGTTTAATAGTGATGGTATTTGACATATTAGTAGGTAGAGATGGGGTAGAGTGAGGGAGTTTTGCAATTGAGACTTAAGAGAGTTAAGGCAAGGAGATGATAGTCTATATCTGTAAGAGGATATGTAGATGTGAAGTGGGGTGTAAGTTGGAGTGAAGACAAGAGATGGAGGGAGAGAAGAACTAATGTAAGCACTTCAATGCTCAAGTTATTAGAAGGTTTTGAGGAGTAGATAGTATAACATCAACTAAAAGAGATAATGGAATTAGAAGGTGGAATTATCTCAAATACCCTTGTGGAAAGATTATTAGAGAAGTCTCTCATGAAGAAACCTAAAGATCGGTCCTCTCTTATACTTTCTTCGGTCCTCCTTGGCCCATACATATCAATGGCCTTCTGCCCTCCTTGTCTTATGGAGGGCATGTTCCTACACTTTGATATACTTTTATTGGTTGATGGCTGACAAGTGTCATTGGTTGGAAAAAAGATGCCCTTTGATAGAAAAGTGATTTCCCGTATTCTTCTTTGCAAGGATTCAAAAGGGTTGGCCATGAGCTTAGGATGTTCCATTGGAAAATAACCATCAATAGTGTTTATAATTGAATTACTTTAATATATGTTATATAGAGAAAAGAAAAAACTTAACCTTGATATACAAAAATACATACATATATCTATATATATATATATATATATATCAATAGAAGCACAAAAGTGAATTAATTTACTTGATGTGTTTCTTTAAATAAAAGAATTGATGTTATAAATTGCTACCATCATTTCAAGCTTGAATAAAATATATAAAGATAATTGAAATCTTTAAATATGAAAATATATAATTTTTTCCCTTTTGATTTCTTGCTTTTTATTTGCTTATTTACCTACTTGTGTTGAGTAATAAATATATTAATCCAAATCATTTATACAAGGTTAAGTTTTAAATCACATGATTGAAATATAACCTTAATATCAATATAGAACCAAATTAAACACGAGACAACTATTGGGAGAATACTCATATTAAAAAACTACTTGTGCATGAACCTAAACTATATAATACGATGTGCAATTCATGGAGATGATCAATGCATGATTATCTTCTTAGAGACAGGTGGAATCTCTACAGCTTTTCACTCCTGTTTCACTTGAATTATAAGATGCTTGTCTATTAGATAATAGTATACATATTACTGGAACTCCCACCCTGCATGGTTTGTGGTCGTTTTCTATTAGACGACGTCCCGGTCCCCGGAAACTATAACGTCTTCTAGGATTTAGTGAAAAGGTGTTTGCTAAGAATGAATCTAATTATGTCTTAGCAACGTGTCGTATAAGATAAAAATTTTCATATGGAAAAGTTGCTAATCAAATTAAAAATAAATTATAATAAAATAACAGTGGAGTTTAGCATTGAATTCCTCCGTCGGGGCCTCAAAATTATTGCGGATTAACAGGTTCGTCTGAAGATAGTCAGCTTTAATTAATAACATTTTACTTCCATGACATGTTAATGCAAAAGATCTTGAGCTCAAATTATATATACTTATTTTAATTCATTCAATTAAATCATTTATTTAGTGGGTCTAATTTAAAAATCTCACAAGTAAAAAACGAGCATTATATAATAAATAAGGAAAAGTATACTTTTATTTCTTCATATTTTAAGGTTTCTGTTTTAAGTCATAAACAAATAACTTTTTCTATTTACGTTATCAATATTTTCAAAACGTTACAACGTTACCAATTATTTACTGTTAGTTTTTTCATTAAGTCTTAACACGAGACATGATTTTATTGGTTTGAATTTATAAATAAATAAAATAGTTAGACAAAAATAAGTTTAATGAATTAATTAAAAATAATAAAACATTCTGAAAATGAAAAACAAAATGCAGCAAAAGCAAATCTGCAAAGAATTAAGAGAAAGCTTAATACTTCAAGCATCTCAGGCGCAACAAAATATTCAGGCATAGGAAAACATGTCATTGGTATCTGTAGATGTAGGGGTTCTTGCTAATAGTGGTCATGCATGTGTTGCATGGGCCTTGCACCTGGCACATGACTTTGAAGTGTTGTTGAGGAAATGACACTTGATGACAAGATGGCTTGGAGAGAATGATAGGGAAGAAGAAACATGTAGTCTTAGTGTCTCAAATGAACAAATGACAGGTAAGAGAGCTTAAGTAGATCTCGCGCATCAACCTTACAGTTCTTAAGCAATTATAGTAGAAACCACTTGAGTTGCCTTGTTTGATCTTTCTTAATAGAACCTCCTTTACAAATTGTTGTTTTGTCTTCTCTCTCCAAAAGTTGGAAATGAAGAGGAGTGATTGAGTATTTATAAGCTCTTGGTGTGGATGACAATCGTCAAATCACCTCAATGATTGATGGATGAGATGGAGTAATCTCAATTCATGATTATCCTGAATGAGCTCCTCATGGGCCAAGGTCAGTAGTCATCTCCGGTATGCATAAGCCCGTTTGAGAAAAGTTGGATGCAGCGGACCAGTCCAACGATCCTGTTCCAAGCTCACCAAGCCAAATCTCCTCAAGCTATCCCAATAATTGAACCGGACTCATCAAACCATATCACCTAGCCCAAGAGTCAAGGCCAGATAAATAAAATTTTTATTTTTATTTTTAAAGCCCCATTGCATTTTGCCGGCTGACCAAAATTATTGGACAGAGTTTAAGTATTTTGGGCATTGCTTGCATCTATGCATAGCTTGATCAATACTTGGCGCATAATGATACCAAGTGTTCTTATAGAGTTGAAGACTTCACTTGTCACGATTGAGTCATTGAGTAAAAGTCAAGCGCCAACACTGCAACTTGCTTTATTAAATATAATTGCATTGTGGTGCACGAGCTTGCAGCACCATTCTTGTTGTGCTCGTTGCCCTATATTTCTCTAAATGATTTTCCCCATGAAATCATCTGGCATCTATATCATACAATAAAACCACTCGATAACCAACATATGACTCTTCACATGCTTATTGAATCTCATCATGATAGCAAGATAGCCAAAAGTAAGCAAAGAAATTGCAGATGATTCTTTTTTTAATGATTAATAATTGAATAAAAGCATTAAATTAAACTCAAAAGCACAGCGGTAAATGGGCAGTATGCTATCGTGTAAGTGATGTGAAGCTCCGGAGCAAAGTTTTAATTCATTCTAGAATGTCTATCATAACAAATAACACAAAAATCCTGAAATAGGTCAAAGATATACACAATCAAGATTAAGTATCTGCTCAAAGAAAATTATCTCATATAAGATTTAGACAACAAACTTCACTCATTGACTTGTATTTTACCAATAACTGAAATAAGATCATATGTGATATAAGACCTTAATATCTATTAAAGCCCATTAAGACTCATCATTTATTATTTAGGTAAATTTGAACTTAGATAAGATGATAAATCCAATAGAAAATAATTTTTATATTGAGTCTAATATTTTTAATTAAAGCCTAAAGTAAATATAATAATAGATATAAATCCCACATTTTTTATAGTCTAGTCCATTAGTTGGGTCTGTTTGGATGGTCTATTTTTCATTTGTATCTATATTTGTATCCGTTTTTCATTTGTATCTAATCTATTTGATACTTTTATGAGTAAAACTTTGTGTTAGTTATCTGCACCTAATTTGTATCTTATTTATATATGATTTGTGTCTAGTCTGTTTCTTGTCGAATAAACTCTAATTTATAAAATTGATATTGATTTTAAGCTAATAGACTCTAATTGATTATGAAAGCCCATCTTAGATCGAATTAGTCCTTTTATATCATAAATAGGCTAAATATACTAAAAGTATACTATTAGACTTAGTTGGTTCTAATTAATCCATCTTGCATGATAGTCCAATATGCAATTTACCTAATATATGTAATTCAATTTATTAAATCCTAATAATTGATATTGAAATTTCTACTCTGTATTTATATAAGAAAATATTTTAAATATGTTAAATTCAAATATATTTAAGAAAATTTGTATTTAATTCAATTTTAACAAATCATTATATTGTCCGGTTCAACTTTTATCCTAACAAATCAAGTCAATTCACCAACTTTTAAATCTGTTCCTTTTATCAGTTTGTTCAAACTTCATTTTACTGTGTTTTGCATGTTTCTAGACCAGTCCAACCCATTTGGTTCAGTTTAATATTAGAACAAACCGAAACATACATGTTATGCTAACCGGATTTGTGGAATTAAGGTCAGTTCTGTCTAGTTTTAGTCAACTTTGGTTCACCTATGTCTAGTACACTCCTTAAGCTTCTGGACCAACACACCCTCATCAAGAAACAACGTGAAAAACCAAACGATTCACCCTCTCAAACTATTAGTTTTCTATACTGCGAATTGAAGAAAATTCCAATGTTGCAATTTTTGTTAAATTTGAATTTTCTAGCAAAATTTTCAAAATTTAAAGGACATATTAATCACATAAATTCACCAAATTATATTTTGGATCCAAATCTACAATTGATCAATTTAACCTAATTATTATATGTAATTAACAATTTAAATCAACAATTATGCATGTGTTCATATAATTCCAGCACCATTTCAGGCAAGTTCTTGCATGTTCAACATGAATTCATCCATTCAATAACATTAAGATCATCTTGAACATGCATACATTGACCTAAGCACACAACCATATAAACAAACACTATCTAATCAATAAAATCAAATCAAAACATAACATGCTTCAACACAAGAATCTTCATCAAACTTCAAATTGATACTCATGTTCATCAACGAGTTTTGAATTTATTTACTAAAAATGACAAAACAATCAAGTTATTAAATTGACAACTACTACTACTTGCAAGCACTTTGAGAATGCTTCTATTACTTTCCTTCTACAAAGTTTTCAACTTCTTCTTCAGACTTTTCTTGTGAGTTAAAGATTAGGTCCATAAGAGATTTTAGAGAATTTAAAAGAATGGAAATTGATTTTGATTAGATAATACTTTACCTAGTGTTGTTGCAGGATTGAATGTGGAAATCTTGAGAGAGAAGTAGGTGATGTTAAAATGGGTTTGATAGAAAGGTTTTTATAAAGAAGGTAAGTAACTTGTTGAGTAAGTTGGAGAAAGTCTGGGAAAGTTTTATGTCCTCGTTGAAGAAGAATGAGAGAGGAGAGAAAAATCTAGACTTAAGTATTTTAGGTAAGTTAGCGGATTAAATGGATTGACTAAAGTGGTTTTGCACATGACATTGGTAGAATTAATTTATTTGTTTCCAGATTTTGTTAACTTAGGCTTATAATTCTAATTAAGTACATGTTGATATTATAATTAATACTTTAAAAGTTTAGTCACTTATAATCCACTAAATTGATATTTATTATTAAACTAAATATTGACATTGTAAATTGATATTTATATTTAAGTAGCTTAATACTAAATATAAACTATTCAACTAGGTTTAAATTCATTTATATTTTATGTTAATTATTATTACTTTTCTAATTTAACTTGTTGAAAATTCAAGATTTCAAAATATTTTAATTATCCTTAATTGCTCCAAATGTTGAAAGTTTAAGAGGTCCAAAAATACGCTTTAGAAAGTTCACAGTAGATCCATATATAGGTAAAGGTTCGAGGGGGTAATTTGTAATTTTTCTTAAACTTAAAACTATTATGATTTCACTTGAAAAATAAAAAAAATTTACATTATAAGTTTGGAGTACCAAAATTCTTGATTTGTATCTAGTATCATATTGTCTTTTCAGATCAAATGATTCTAGTGCTGCATGACAACAAAAAAGTGATTGTAATAGCATTTGTATATAACATAATGTATTGATTTATTATACATATTTGTTTTCAAATATATATACAATGGGAAAAAAAAAAATAAATTGGCCAACTTTTACAAAAATTTGTGGCAAATTTGGACATTACAATATTGTCTAACTATTGATTGAGGATGTTAAGAAAACATGCTCTTGTCTTAATTATGCGGCGCATCAAGCGGCCGAGTTCTTCTTCAAGGTCTTGAATGATCAACTCTAATTTTCTCAACTCCATCTGTACGTTCCCTGTTTGAATCTGTTTTCCGGCCTTGACATGGATAGAGGACAATGCTGCATCTATTATGTCAAACTCTGTAACACACGTTTCTTTGCAGTTGAATAGCTTGGAGACCAGAGACAAGTTGCTCAGTCCCCTGTCTTCTTTTGCTCCACAAATGAAGGACAACAAAGATTCAAACAAGGAGAAACTAACAATCTCAACTTTCCTTAGAAGGGTAAATGTGGTTTCAGTGTTGTTGTTCAGGGAAGTGAAAGAGCATTTACTCTTCAAGTTCCTCAAGGATTTGTGAAGTACCTTCTTGGATTTCTTCCTGAAGGTTAGAAATTTTTTTATCGCATTCATCAGTTCAGATTCATCACCCCTTTTACGCCGTAAAAGTGATTGTAGTTCTTGTGCCTGCTCCTTCATCTGCATCAAAGCATCCTTAGCTGTGTCACACGCATCCAGGAAGCACAGAGATGAGTTTAGTAACTCTTCAGCCCAGTTTTGGTTGTTTACATGGGCCAACTCCTTCTGTGCCTGTGGCAACTGAAGCACATCATCTAGATAATCATACAAGTCTCTCAGGGAAGATAATTTATCGCTCAATGAGGCAGATGAAGTATTAGTGGCTTCATTTGATGTCAGTCTGCAAAGATGATCTTCGATATTCGGATAAAAGGATGAGACCTGGAGGGCAGACTGATAGAACGCTCACGATATGTAGAGGGCGCAGGCGGGTTTGTAGAAGGGAAACCCATTTGGTTTCTGTTACAAGTTATGATTTAAGGGTGTGAAACTTGCAGTTGTCGACATTTTCTCATTGTATATATATTGGAGCATGAGGGAGACAAATGGAATCTCCTTTATTCCTAAATAATTGATAGGAACATGATTTAGATTTATCATTAGATCTCCATGTTAGCCTGCTCGTCCCATGTCTCATGGCCAGGACATCTCTAAGCAATACTTAAATGATCAGAGTTTTTTACTCCCTTGACATGACAACATCAAAATGAAAACATTTTGATCCACAGATGCTGGCATTTTGAAGAAACAACCAAAATGGTCCATTAATCGGATGAAAAGTGCAGCTCAGGGGTCATAAGGAATTTTATTTTATTTAACTTAATTAATTAGAGTGAAGTGTCAGCATTGTTTATGCACTGTCTCCATGCCATCAAGGTGTTCATTTCATCTTCCCAATGATACAAACAAAAGTTTTAGGAAACACAAGGCACTGTTTTCTCTAAACTCTATATTGCAGTAAAGATTCTTCATCATTCCATTATTTATTACATATTACAGAAGGCAACAACTCACGTGAGTTATCATTTCTATACCAGGAAATGGTAATTTTGTTTGCCAATTATCAAGAACAGTCTCAGCAATGTTTATGGCGTGTCTCCTCCCACATGTTTCCTGTCTAATCTCCAACCACCCTTTGGAACTTTTGAAATTACATTGACACGTTTAAAATTTTGCAGTGTCCTCTCTCCGATAAATGTGAGGGCCGTGTTTTTTGCATGCATGAACTGTTGCATTGCAGAAGATCTAATTTGGCATAGTAAAGTTGCTTGCTAATGAAATATGCCATTGCACAAGCAGCATTATTTTTTACTTACGAATGCATTTGCTTGTCATTCTCACTTGTACCAAGTGATTCACAGTTGATCTTTCACCAATAATGCCACTAAGGTTCTTCACTTCACAAATATATGAAGTTCATATTGCTTAATGTGTGTTTGTCTTTGTGACTTCACCAGTTGTATCTGTAAAGATATCAGGTCATGCGCTTACAACTAGTTTGTCATCTATAATATCCCAAGATGATTCTTTAATTCAAACTAAGTTCATACACTTATCTAGAGTGATTTTAGTATCAAGTATCTGGGAAATATTACTTGGATAACAATTACTTAAGAAATAAAGTAAACAAATTGCGAATGCTATTAAAATATTTGCTTTATTTTTCTGTTTGTTGTTTCCCATTGCTACCTCCCCTTCTTGTTTATGACATGCTACTCTCCACCCCATTCCCTCTGCTGCTACCAGGCTGGCTTTGTCGCATAACAATTGTTTTTGGTTTTTGGTCTAAAATTATGTCGAGCCTGGATTTTTCCACTATCTGGTTCATTTCTCCTAACCCATTCACATTAAACCCGAACCCATTTAACATGAATCCTCGACTAGGGTTAAAAGAAATTTTAATTTTGAAAACTTTTAGAGTCGCCACTCGATATAAATCAAAAAATAAAAGCTAGGATCAATGGGCCGGTTGATCCTAACTAGCTACTAGTCTGCGAAAATTTGATTTAAAAACCAAACTTTTAAAACCAGATATCATAGATTCGGGGCTAACCTATTAAAACCAAATGGTTACCACTTTTGGAATTTTAAATTTATAATCTATCCTTTATATAATCAAAAATTCAAATAAAAATATTTACAAGTCACATTTTTTGTTTTTCTTTTTATATTTTTTATTGCTAAAAAATTCACAAAAATAACCAAAATGATAAACAAAAATATATTTTAATTTTTTATTGTCGCCCCGTAGGTGCCTACGTACTCGCTAATCGAGATCAGACAAAACGTAGTTCTTTTGAAAAGAACTTTACTTTGTTGATCTATTTTAATTTTTGAACTCTTTTCACTTTAAATTCATTAAATTTGAATTTTTGAACCATTTTGATGATCCTATGACTAATCAATTGATTTTCATTTCATGAAAATGCAATTTTTCTAAGTCTAAAAATCATCTTTCTTCAAAATCATTTTATGATAATTCATGGCTAATTTAATGCTACATGAAAAATCAATTTTGATTAACCTTTTGGATGATTATTTTCATAGCTAATTTAAAAATAATTTGATGAAAACTTGATTATTTTCATAACAAATTTGAAAATAATTGATAAAAACTTGGATTATTTTCATAGCAAATTTGTGAAAATAATTTGATGAAAACTTGGATTATTTTCATAGCAAATTTATGAAAATAATTTGATGAAAACTTGATTATTTTCATAGCAAATTTATTGCTATATGAAAATATTTTAGATTGAAAAATTTAATCCAAACTCACCTGGACAGTTGGATCGTTCGGATCAGATATAGAGTGCTGATCTGGATGTGGACCGATGACCGTTGACTGTTGACCGTTGACTGCACGAGAAGACTGAAACCAACAATCAATTTGCTTTCTTTCCCCAGGAACCTGTTTGATTCTAACTTTTTTGAGTGATTTTGCTGAGATATTTGTATGGAATTTTTCTCTCTATGTTATATTTTTTTTTATTCTTTGCTTTTCTTTTTTTTTTCTCTCTCCGTTTTTGTGTTTTTCTTCTCTCTAAACCTTACTTCGAAAATTTTCGAATGCTTTGAATCTCTAAATAATCCTTGCAATTGTTGTGTGCCTTTTGTTCATGGATCATTCCTATTTTAAATCCATGGTCTGATTTCAGTTACGACTGTAATTTAATGACTTCCCAATTTTTCGCAAAAAATTTAACTCGAAAATTGGAATTTGATTCGTTCGTAACTGACGAAATTGATGATCAGTTACGAATTGCATTTAATGACTTCCCAATTTTTCGCAAAAAATTTAATTCGTAAATTGGAATTTGATTCATTCGTAACTGACGAAATTGATGATCAGTTACGAATTGCATTTAATGACTTTCCAATTTTTCGCAAAAAATTTAATTCGAAAATTGGAATTTAATTCATTCGTAACTGACGAAATTGATGATCAGTTACGAATTGCATTTAATGACTTCTCAATTTTTCGCAAAAAATTTAATTCGAAAATTGGAATTTGATTCATTCGTAACTGACGAAATTGATTATCAGTTACGAATTGCATTTAATGACTTCCCAATTTTTCGCAAAAAATTTAACTTGAAAATTGGAATTTGATTCATTCGTAACTGATGAAATTGATGATCAAATCCTCGAATATTCGATCCTATCTCTGTATAGGATCAATTGAATCGTTCAAATTCATTGAATTTGATCAGCCGCCATTGATGATTCTTCAATTTTTCCAGATTTTCGAAAATTTTCCCAATTTTCAACTGAAAAATTGGGGCTGTTCGAGGCTTGATTTTCGCACACATTTAATATAAATCCAGTCTATCCCATGCCGACATTGAATCCTCATCCTTATTTGCCTCTTCATGGAATCAAACCCAGGTCTTGTGGCTGGTCTAGTCATATGGGTCAGTGGTCTTAACTGTTAGGCCGTTGGCCTATGCCCGATTGGGTCCAGCAAATTTAAACTTTAAGGCTCATTCAAAATTAAACAAAATAATTTTTGAAAATTTGTTTAATTATCTTTATGAACAATTTACAACAAAATGTATTATTCCAAGCTCAAATAATTAATTTTCATTTTTTATTTTTTTAATTTATTTATTATTTTTTTATTTTTTATTCAAAAATTCTTATTTTCTTCTTTTTGTTTACCTATTTTTTCTTTCTTTTCTATTTTTTTTTTACTTTATTGATTACTTTACCCATCTTTTCTATTTTTTTACTTTTTATTTATTTATTTTTTTAATTTTTTTTATGAGCTTGATGTAACACTAATTTTTTGAAGCCCTAAATTTGAGCAAAAATTGAGTGTCTACAAATTAGAAAATGGACAATCTAAGAATCACTCGTGCAAAACTGCATTATTTGTTTAATATGACTAAATTCTGACATGTGCAACTTATAGAACTAATTAATGTATGATCATGTTTTGGGGAACAGGCGGAATCTTTATACCTTTTAAGTTCTCTTCCCTCAAGCGCTTCTCCTTTAATGCATCAACTTTTCGATATTTGTCAAAAAAAATTAAACTTAAATTACCAAACGTAATTCATAGATTGATTTTATTAATTGATCTATTGGAGGTTATTGCAAACTTATTCAACATATTATATAAGATTGAACAAGAAAATTTTTGTTAAGGAAAGAAAAAGATGTCTTTGTGCAAGTTCCTCAATTATTGGATGGACTAAATTTTAGATGAAAAATACGCAATTCATGGATAACGGAATTATTTTAATTGCCTGATAGATGGTGAGCTTTCAAGCATGCATCATAAACAGTCTCTTTAGCCCTATCATCTCATTTTAGAAGATGTTGAGGACAAATGTATATTTTTTTATATGAAATACAATAAATCAAAAGCAGTTCATATGTTGTATAAAATGTATTTATCTCATTACACATATTCACAATTTATATACAGAATGACTGGCCCACTCTCTCGAAAATTCTGTGGCTAATCTGGATAATACAATATTGTCTATCTAATGGTTGAGGATGTTGAGACAAGATACCCTTGTTCTGATTATGCAACGCATCAGGCAATCAATTTCTTCTTCAAGGTCTTGAATTCTTGTATCTAATTTTCTTGACCGGATTTGTATTTCCCCTGTCTGCGTTTTCTTTCCTGCCTTGACATGGATAGAGGTTAATGCTGCATCTATTGTATCAAACTCGGTAATGATAGTTTGCTTAAAGTTGATTAGTTTTGAGATCAGAGACCAATTGTCAGATCTCAGTTCCACCTTTGTTCCGCATAAGAAGGACAATAATGATTCAAATAAGGAGAAACTAGCAATCTCAATTCTCCTTAAGAGCATAAATGTAGTTTCTGTGTCATTGTCCCGAATGGAGGAGCATTCACGCTTCAAGTTCCTCAAGGATTTGCAGAGTACCTTCTTGGACTTCTTCCTAAAGGCCAAGAATCTTTTAATTGCATTTTCCAATTCAGATTCATCACCCCCTTTACGTTGCAACATTGATTGCAGTTCTTGTGCCTGTTCTTTCACCTGCACCAAAGCATCCTGAGATGTTTCACACACACCCAAGAAGCATAGAGATGAGTTTGACAACTCGTCAGCCGAGTTTCGGTTGTTTTCATGGGTTAACTGCTTTTGTGTCCATAGCAACTGAAGCATATTATCAAGGCAATCATACAAGTTTCTTAAGCAATAATACTTTATTGCTTAATGAAGCAGAAGAGGTAGTGGTGGCTTCATTGGATGATAATATGCAAAAATGATCCTCAATGTCTGAAATAAGAGGGTGCGGCCTAGAGGGCAAACTGATTGAACGCACATGATAGGCAGCGGCAAGGTTTGAAGAAAGGATAGCCATTGTGATTCAAGAGTGTGTAAACTTGTAGATTTCAGAAGTTTTAAGAGTATATATATGGGGTGCATCCAAGAGACAAAGGGAATCTTCTTTAAATATAATTGATACGAACATGATTTAGATCTGTCGTCAATTGTCAATGTTAACATGTTTGGCAATGTCTCCCCTCAAGGAAGTCCCCACCCGAAACTTAGATGGTGAGACTCTTCACCTCTTTGACATAACATGCTCATATTGAAAATTTTGGCAGCATTGGTGGTTAAAATAATTCTGGTTTAGATCAAAATATGGGGAGCCCACAAGTCTAATGCAATGTACCTTTCTCATGAAAGATAGACAAACCTGTATTTTGACCCATAATTGCGTATTTTGTGGCGAGTTCAAAGTCACTATCTCATTTTCTTACCAAAATAAAACAAAAACTCTTAATCAACAAATAAAATACAGGCCATACTTGTCAGGTGTTGGAAGACAGATTTGAACTACTCTACATGACAGACTTCAATTACAGCTAACCAAATGGTAGTACTAGAATATGATATTTGTGTTCATACACAACTTCTAATGCTGCAATAGTTTGGATGTCATGTGTCTTTTGGAAAAGGAATCCATTGGAATCCCTTGATACAGGAAAAGATTTTAGCCCTAACATTTGTCATATTCCTCATAAAAGAGGCAAGTGTTTTCTCTACTTCCGATGCAACGCTTGTTGTTCTTTCCCCTTCCTTCATTAATCACATTTCCTTATGTCCCCTGGATATGAAATTAAAAAAGAAAAAAAGGGAATATATTTTAAACAGTTTGATTTGATTGAGCAAAGTTCTAACAATGTATGTACATCGTCTTTAAACCAACAAGGCGCACGTGTTAGATCTTCACTTACTTGCTAATTGCTGTACAAGCACATGAGTAGTCTGAGTAATTAGCTGGTAATCTTGTCCCCTTTTCATACAAGGACTTTCTTAGCGTTGCTTGTGGGGTGTCCCTGTTCTTCTCCCTCTCTTAGATGACATAAACAAAGGGAGTTTCTTGGTTCTACCATAATCAAGTTTGCTTGCTAAGATAACCATACCAATGAACAAGTGGCATTATTGTTTTGATATTTTCATGTCATTTTCTTGCTTCACATATAAAATACAGATCATTTCCATGTGGTCATGCACCAAGAACGTGAATATTTTCAAAGCTTATAGTAAATGGAGGCAAGCTTTGAAACTTTTGGGTCTATTTCCAATGGCAGTCTTAATCATGTACTTGCCATTCCCTACAATATTGCTGGATTGTTCCACTGCCCATGGCAATGCATCAGTTAGTGCGTTATAGCCTCAATCCAACTGGTCCTGCTTCCTTCTTCTCAATGTAAATATACGGACTGAAACGAATCGCCCAGAAATATCCACGCAATATTCCTTCTTAGGATACCAACTCATAGAAAAAGACAATGGAAGTTGTCAGAAGTTTATGACATTAATTAGAGTGCCATTAGTTTATGCACAAGGGCCACTTATTATTACGATGCAAAAGTCAAACAATAATCTCTGTCAAGTATATAAACGATACATAAGTCCACAGATAAATTTTCAGCCAACTACCACCATTCCATAGCCAACCCTAGAAGGAGAAGATGACTTGTGTCAACTACATTAAGAAATTTAAAATATCACATTTTATGACTTAAAGGAAGGTCAAAACCAGTTTGCAGTTCCATGGAGAAACCAATTCGGAAAACAGGTATCTATGTCTAGATCGAAATTCATTGAAGAATTTATCGGTGGGAACTGCATTTTTGAAAGCTTGGAGGACAAGAAAAATTATGCTGCAGAATAAATGATCATACGTTGCAGCAGAAACTGTAAATGGCAAACAAAACCTCCGCTTATGATGTTTCAGAAGAAACTAAGAGCTACAGATAAATCCAGCTGCCTACAGTTTGCCAGGATCGCTAGGCAGAGCTGGAGATTGGGGAGGTGGCCAAGAGCTTCGAGCAGAGGTGGATTTATACAGTGTCTGCTCAAGACGATGACCCCGGCCCTGCCTGTGCCCATGTCCCCATCCCAAATGTTGATTTCTTCAACTGGGACGTGAAATTTTGGCCTTAAATTTTTTTCAGCAAGTCATTGTTCCAAGGGTCATAAGTGCCATATACCATCTCAACTGCCTTTCTTTTGGCATCCCATACCTTTTTCTTGGACACCGTGTACCCGAACCTATCAGCAATCACTGTACAAAGAAGGGGAACCTTCACAAAAGGACTGTCCCTAACATAATTAAGAAAGTAGCGTGCCATGAGGCTAGAGTCCAACCGTGGGTGGTCTTGATCCAACACAAGGCTAGCACAAGTATGCGGGCCCTCAACTATTGTGATAATGAAAACCCCATCCAGCCCCTTCTTGCAAGCACGGAGTCTCCATTCACAACCGCTGTCCCTAGGAACACAAAAAACTGACCATAGACCCTTTCCCGACTCATCACCACGAAAACTGTGGCGATGCATAATATGATACACCTTGACAGCATGGATCAAATCATCTTTTGTATTAAGCCTCATCCTCTTCTTCATTTCACCAGAGAAACCCCAGTCATTTGAAGCCATACATCTTTTTTGTTTTTTCCTCAAAAGACATATGCCCACCGCCCCCTTCCACGTTGGAAATCAGCTTGGGATCTTTACAAGGCATATCACTCCTCTCAAAAGGAGGAACATCAGATACATCATCCCTTCCATGCATATCATTTGGTAAGACAGAAGGCAGCGGCGAAGCCGGTGGCTTTTGTGCTACCCTGATCGCCATATTCTGTGAAGGATCCTCAGCTTCCACCTTTTCATTTTCAAAATTTTCATCAATATCAATGCAAGTTTCTTGCAGAGCAGAATCCACATCCCACTCAACACGGTTTTCATCACCAGACAATTAGACACTGTACTGATCATGCGTGGGAAAGGCATTACCCTTGTAAGCCATTGCTGCGTCATTCATCGACTGCAATACTTGGGCGGTGGGAGGTGCCGCAGCATCAACATGCTGTGTCTGGTGCTTAGGTGGAGCCACGACCTCATCATCATGGACCTTAACATACAGATCTTGAGAATAATGCTCACCCATAGCTTCAGCCATTTCTATCAGATTAAGAACATCCTCATCATCATTGATGGGCAACAAATCAAAACGCTCGAGACAACCCATAGATTTGGAATACGTTGTATGCCGATGGAACAACTCAACCCGGCGGGCGGTGCGGTCGATCCTAATGCCCGTGCATATCTTTTGAACCATTTGCTCATAGTTTGAATCAGTGTTCACTTTTATTTTCTTCAATGGATCCCTATTGTAAAATACACCTTGATCACTATACTGAATATTCCCATTGGCAAAGATAAAAAATTTGACGACACCCTCCATGTGGACTTAGAAAAAGTTCCCACATTTGTTACCAAATATATTATATTTTGAGGAAACCTTCAATGGTTTGTAACTCGTACGTTATACTAAAATTTAAAGCTCAATAACACTATAACAGTCCCACTAAGTATATGAAACCTAGAATCAATTAAGATGCAGCATCAAGCATAAACCCTAAGGGCGAGCACTGACCAAAGGGGAGCAAAACGCGACCCACGGGCTTTAACACGAAATTAACAGCCGAGATGCTGCACTTTAGGGATTGCAAGGCATCAACGCTAGCATGGACGGACGAATATAAATGGGCCGTGTGTGAGAGAGAGAGAGAGATGGAGAGGCGCGAAGAAATGAAAGCTGAGTTTTTCAAAGAGAGTGATGGCATGAAACTAACTTCGCATTCAAGCCTCCATAAAATGCTCAAAGAGTGGATGAAATTTTAACTAAAAACAATTTAATATATATATTTTCAACTAAATGCTTTCTTTGCTTTTTTTATACTCCTACTAAGAGCATCAACAACCCTAATAACACGTTTAGTATACAAAAATGGACCGGAATAGAATCGCGATTTTGACTTCCATTCTCTTTCCCAGTGTTTGGAAGTATTTTTAGAAGCCGGAATCGCGATTACTTGGAATCACTGATTCCGGCTTTGAAGGGGAATTCGATTCCACTTTTGACAAGGCGGAATCGCGATTCCAGTCCACTCTTATTAATTATATGAGTGTAATTATTTTTTTATCATATCGTGTATTAATATTTTACATTTATTACTAAGGATATTCATGACAATTATACTTTTAACCATTTAATTCTATGTAATCTCCCAAACATAGGAATGGATTAATCATTCTCACACTTATTTCATTCTAATCCATTCCATTCCAATCCAAATCATTTATACATACCAAACGTAACATAAGGACCTTTACAGGGTCCTTAGGGTGTCACATTCGCTTCTGAAAGACGTCTCCTTTTAAAGAACCTCACCACTTTATCCCTGAGTTCTTCGGACAAGGTTCTTCACAACTTTTTAGGATTTTGTGGACTCCATGCACTTTTATATAATACTTTTTTTTCCTCAAGTGATATTAATGTAAATGATGATCTATAAAATTATGTAAGAATAAATTAAATAAAAATAGAAAATACCCATAAATGCATTATTAATTAATAATATATAATTTATTATTATCTCAAACCATAACTAATTTAATTTAAATTTAATAATGGATGTAACGATATATTAAATAGCCAAAACACAAAAAGAAGAAAATCATTTAGCTTTGAACCAATACAACAAGAAAGAAATATAAGGATAGACTAATCTGAAGTACATAATGGGCATAAAAAAATAATAAAAAAAACAACTTTAGATCATACACTTTAAAACTGTTAATCTTGAAATATTAATTAGAATTTCCAAATCGCTCCCATACGTGTTCAATCAAGTCGCTATGTAGCTGATGATGCGTCACCCTATCACAAAGTTGAATTTTATTTTCAATGTACATTACATAATTCGCAATGTAATTGCGAGAGATATGAGGTGTCGAATCACTAGTGCCTTCTAATTCATAATCTAGAACTGCATAACTGAAGTTGTAGCCATCTCGCTCATCCTCAACAATCATATTATGTAAAGCTATACATGCTCTCATTATTTGTCCCATAACCTCTTGATCCTAAAAATGTGAAGGCCCACGGACTATATGAAAACGAGATTGTAGTACTCCAAAAGCCCATTCAACATCTTTTCTACACCCTTCTTGGTGCCTAGCAAATAATTGCTCCTTTGGACCACGTGAATACGAAATAGATTTGACAAATGTTGACCATTCTGGATATATACCATCTGTAAGATAGTATCCTGTATTGTAATTTCTCCTATTAATGGTATAGTTGATTGGAGGAGCCCGTCTCTTTAAAACGTCATCAAATAGAGGAGAGTACTCTACCACGTTAATATCATTGTTTGATCCTGAAACACTGAAAAATGCATGTCATATCCAAGTATCATACGAAGCAATGGCTTCAAGCATGATTGTTGACAACCATGATCACCTCGAGTGTATATACCATGCCATGCAACTGGATAATTCTTCCACTCCTAATCAATACAATCAATGCTCCCCAGCGTACTAGGAAACTCACGTTGCTCAACAACAGCTAGTAAACATTGAATATCAGTAAAATTAGGCCTGCATAGATATTCATCACCAAAACAAGCACTGACACCTTCAACAAATTGCTTGACACATTCTACTGTTGTACTTTCATCCATACGTAAATAGTCGTCCAAAGCATCACCTGTTATCCCATATGCTAACATCCGAATAGCTGCAGTGCACTTTTACAAAGGCGAAGTACTAGGTCTACCAATAGCATCTCTTGTTTGTTTGAAATAAGAGGAATAATCCTATAACGCTTGCATGATACGATGAAATACAGCTTTCCTCATGTGAAATCTTCGTCAAAATTGGTCATCCGTATATAGCAAATTATCTCAGAAGTAGTCATTATACAAACTGTTTTGACCTTCAATACGACCTCTATCTATATAAGCTTTGTTCTTGTGTTACTCAATGACAAGAACAATTCTTTAGCTATCTCATGAGCTGCCTCTTCGAATTCAGAATTAGAGCTACAACTCGACATGATTATGTGAGAAGGTGAATTAGTGTTGATGTAAATGGAAATGTCAAATGTGAGAGCGCTTAGTGAAGATGTGCTTCTTTGCCCATATATATAGAAGGTTAATGGATGCATTTACAACAGCTAGTTTTTTTCAGATTACATTGATTGACAAAGGCTTTTACAACAACTAGTTTTTTCAGATTGATTTGATTGATAAAAGCTTTTACAAAGGCTAGTTTTTTTTAGATTAATTTGATTGACAGAGGCATTTACAACGGCTAGTTTTTTTAAATCAATTTGATTGATAGATGCTTTTACAACGATCAGTTTTTTCAAATTGATTTGATTGACAAAAGCTTTTGTAACAACTAGTTTTTTTAAATTAATTTGATTGAAGGATGCTTTTGCAACAGCTAGTTTCTTAAAAACAGTTTCATTAATAAATATCCTTACATTAAACAATTTCATTAAATGAACGCAATACATAATATAAGGCTACTTGTAGAACTAATTATTGCTTTTTCTTTAGATTATTTCATTTCGCATCTCTTCAATCCATTGCCTTGGCACTTCATCCATTGACGATGGATCAGCAAATATTATCTATTCCTCCCACTCGAGCTGCTTTCGACATTCCGCCTGTTCAGTAAATTCATTAAATTTACGTAACACGTCAACTTTCTCGCAATCCGTATTGCTTAAACCTTCTAACTTTATAGCCAAATATGATACTGCCCCACTATTTTCAATTTTTTTTTCTTTTGCTTTTCTCTTACTTCTCGCTTTATTAGGTGGTCGGATGACAACTTCAACAACCCCATCGTCTTGAGGTACATTATTTTGTGAGGATGAACTTGTATATGCTCTAGATTGATTCATCTTGGTTCATTTACTTTGACTTTGTTGAATTTCCAATTTGAGACCTCCATTTAGGTTCATTTCGCAAAATAACCCAACAATGGTCAACTATACATTGTTTTTTTTTTTTTCATTTCGTTTGAACAATTCATGAGCATCTTTTATATTGTCATTCACATTTTTTCTGCTTTCAGCCCATCATTTTATTTGATCATAACAAGCTCCAAATTTCATTACATCCTTGGAGATTTTCATCCACCTTGATTTGCATTGTTGTCATGTCTGTTTTCGTGGTCCCCTCCCCCACCCCAATAGGCTTGGCCTTCGTTGAAGCTGAAATACCCTACAATCCCATTTGAGTTAATTAGATATTATTAGAGGATTAGTATAAAAATACAAGTGATTTTGAACCTTAACTTAAATTTAGTTTATAAATTGATTTTAAATGATTTAGTTAGTGGAGTTTTGTAAATTGTAGGATATCATTAGATACTTTAACCTAATTAAATTAGAAAATGAATGTAATTGAAAATAGAGATTTCAATACCTTAAATACTCGATTTAATCCATTAAACTACTTCAATCATCTATTTCAACAAATTCGAACCTATTTAATACTTTCTAATTATTAAATTAAATTCCATTTGTCAAGTCCAATCGCGTAAACCCTAAATCGTTAGTTTAGCTATTTAAGCCAAAATTCTAACACTAGAAATCTTAGAAATTTAAAAATAAATAATTCCTTTTAAATATCAAATTCCTAAAGCGCTAAAATTCTAAATTCAAATATGATATCAATTTTTCTTCATATAAAATTCCTAAACCTAATTTCTAAATCCAATTAGCTAATTATCTTTCTTCTTTCCTAATTTCCATTCTACATATCTAAAAGCCCATGACCTAAAACCCTAATTCTCATCTAAAATCCCTAAACCCATTAGCAACAAAACCAAGCCCATAAGGTTAAGACATCAAGCCCATTAAGCCATGAGAACATGAAATTATCATGCATACACACACATCCAATAAAAACCTAATGTCTAGAAATATCCAACATGTAAAATGACCTTAACCAATTCTTGAAGTTTCTACACTTAGAAAAAAGACCAAAATACCCTCAATTAATTAAGCTAAAGTACCTATATGCCCTTAAACCCTAGAAATTCTACACAAATCTACAAATACTGTAAAAACCCACCTTAGGAAGTAACCCCACCCATTTTACACGAATTTTGCAGCAATTATCTCCCCAATTCACTTTTAAAAACTCCCTAAAAAACACTCCAAAAATACACAAAAAGTCCTCTTCAACATCAACACCCATAAGGTAAAGTATTACTCAAGTTTATGCCTCTTAACATCCTGTTTTGTTCCATTAATCTAACCTATATTCCAATCAATTTCTTAGGTGAAATTAAAGACTAAAAACAAGGTTGAAGTTAGGAAAAATAAGCTTGAAGAAGTTCCATCAATCCTTGAGTGATAGAAGTGGTAGTGGAGGCAACTATTTGGTCGATTTTCTAATTCAAGTAATTGTAATTAGTATATTTCATTATGTTGATGACACATATATTCATGTAAATTACTAAATGATAACTTAGATTCAAGTATAGATTACTATATGTATGTTTAAAAACCGAGAAGAGCATGTATGGGTATCTTGATATATATTGGAATTGGATATGTTATGTTGATTCTGATGATTTGAGATGTGATTTGTAATTTTGATTGTAAAATATAAATCTATGTGTGAACTAGATGAAATAACATAGAATAAACATGTTTTAGATGAATTAAAATAGGTTAGGATTTGAATTGAACAAAGGAAAATCGAAAAATAATCAAACAGCCTTGGATCGTCCTGGCATTGGTACTGCGGCGGTGATGTTAGTGGCCGGACAGGAAGCTAAATCACCTCCTATGACGTCGGAATTGTGTCGGAACAGTAGAACCACGTGTCTACTTTACAAACATGTGATGAACCGATCAAGAACCGATCATCTTGATGGTCAAATTGGCATGAACCGATTAGTCACCATCGCCGGTGCTCAGTTTCTAACGAGAATAAGTTTAATTTAAAATAAAACCCTAATTAACTAATTAGTTTAGGAAAAATGAACTTATAAAATGTAAATATATGTGTTAGGAAGTTCACATAAAATTTGAGCTTAAGAACCCTAGTTTAAGATAATAAACCGATTTATTACAGTTAGGGTGCACACTAGTTTTCTATAGGAAATGAAATGAAGGAATTTAAGTTAAATTAATTCAAATCAAATGAATATGAAATAAATGTAAATAATGTGTTTTCATGTTAAATTATGAATTTTAAGATAAATAATTAATTATTTTTATTTTATGAATTTATTTAATAAAGTAAGTATAAATATAACATCATAAGATAGTACAAACATAATAAAAAACTAGTTTAGATTCCTTAGTCTATTTAGGTGTAAAAATAAATTATAAATGACATAAATAGAATAATTATATTTTAATAAGTTGTTTTACTTAATAAAAGTTTAATAGATTGATTTCAGGCATATTATGGAATTTATCATTTTAAATGACCTAATTACTATATAGTAAACTTGACTAGTTAATTATATTCAACTTGATTAGATAAAATTAATATAGATTTATTAACTAATATTATCTTAGTAAATTCTTCAGAAACCAACAATTTATACTTAGCTATCAATTAATGAACACTTATATGATCATATTAACTTGAAATTGGCTTCGATTAATATGTTAATTAAACCTTAAATGATAAGGAGTACGTAATTTCTAAAATATGATAGACCACGAATAATAAGGGCAATATGTTGTTTCAAATGAATATTCACTAGAAAACATGAGTATTTTATATATGAATCTGATATAAGTCAACGATTGATTTAAATACTAATATGAGTTAATCCCTTAAGTAGATATTTGTTAGGAATCTGCCTTCTGCTTTATCTTCTGGCCTACCTTTTGTTATCAAGATTTGGTACCAGGTACGCAATGACTTGTGTGTTGTGTGCTAGGGTAAGCATTTTAAATGAACTAATACTTAAAGATGGCTTTAATAATTGATTGCTGCTTGTGCGTGGCTATTTTTGAGACTTGGTCTGAGGGGCAGCAACCTTGCTAGGCGGTGCCAGTATGGTAGTTAGGCGCTTAGGCCACCATGGCATGGTGGTACGGTGGGTAGCTAATGGGGGAACGGTAGCAGGATAACGGCTACCTAGGTCGGAAAGAAGTAATGTAGTGTGGTTCACGTTTATGAGACCGGTTGAGCTGCACTATATTATGGACTGTGATTAGTAGAGTTGTGTAACAACTGTGGCCCCTAAACGAGGCTATTACTTGTAGATGTAAGAAATATAGGTATTCAGATTCTATATCAACCTCTGAGTAGTTGCTGCTACTCAGAACCCCAGGTTCCCAGTGTGTTGCCGGAGTGTGAATACTCCACTATTGTTTGCTACACTTTAATTTAAAGATATAAACTGTTGATTGTTGCATCGCATTTAGAATAAACATATATGCCCATCTCGTGTGTGCTTGTATTGCTGTTGTACTGGGCTTCGGCTCATTCCTCTCTTTTTCAGGTGCTAATGATTACGATGATGATGATGATGACCTATGATTTATAGGGTACAATACGAATTTCGGAAGTTTCTCGATGAATTGAGTGATTAGGACCCGCTAGATTATTATCTTATTTATATTTTATAAATTTCACTATCAAACTTATGTTTTGATGAGGGTCTATCTACGAGCCCATAGTTTGTAGTTGAGATACTTGATACTCTTTGTTTGAAATATTTGATGATATGGAGCTTATGTACACATTGATCTACTCTCTGAAGTAACTTAATCGAAAAGTGTTTTGAAAAATTTATTTTCCGCTGCAAAATGTTCAATTGTTTTCATAAACTAATTTAATGATTTCAGAATCTAAAATTTGTTTAGCATCGATCACGACAAACTGTAGACTAGGTTAGCCTTAGCATATAACACCTAAGCATTATGCGTAGTGGATTGGACACACTTGGATCAATTCAGGGCATGACAGAAGCCCTCATGAACTCGTTGCTAAAAACTTTGCATCGACTGTATTTCCAATAATTGGATCTTTACTTATCCTTAGCCATGCATAAATAAAAGTTTATCATCAATATACTCCCATTTTTTCCTTCGCCCGTCATCCTCTTTATTTTCGTTATCCTCCTCATTCTCAAGATTTTCTTATGTAGAGAATTATGGATATTGTGAAGCTGTGCTGTTAGGTGTTTGTGGTGTTTGATCAATTATAGGTTGAGAAAGATGCACTCCAGTAGGACTAAATTATGGTATGTTTTTGGGACTAAACTGAGGACATTGAAAATATGTAGGCATCGTGGTTCTTAAGTTTTGAATGAAACTAAATGATTGATTGAAATTTTGTGGGCCTTAACTCATATTTAGGAAATTTTGAAGATTTTGAAAATTCGGGAGGACCTTGAAAAAATACACCATATGAAAATAAAGGCATTTTATGAATTTGAGGATATTTGAAAATTTTGTGTGTCTTGTGCATGATTGGAATGTGACAATTTTTTAGGATTATTGGGATCCATGTATAGCTCGAGCATCAACTATGAAGCAATTTCTTCAAGCAAGATAGGTTTTGGTGAATTTTTGGTGAATGATCAATGCAAATTTTTACATTTTTATAGTTGAAAAAAATTTTTCGTTGGACATACTGTTCTGAAATTCAAAACGAGTGTAATAATTGAATAGATTAAATAAAAAAAAAAGAAACAAACGAGTAGTTTATTTTGTAAATGGCAACATTGAAATGAAAGGCAAATCATTATTTTAATTGCAGTGAGCTTAAATGGGAAAAAGGATTAAAAAAAATAGAAGTAGATAAAAGCAACATTCAAGCTAAAGCCGCAAGTTTTGACTGAAAATAAAATAAAATATAGGAGAAGAACTTAAAGGTGCAATGCTTGTCAGAGGACCCGAGGAAAATTGTAGAACCTCTCCGACTCTGAAGGAGCTATTTTCGATCCTTTTCCTGTATGGATTTGCGCCAAGGAGCACGGTTAGGATGCTTAATGGAAAACATATCTGCTATGCACGTGCAACAAAGATTATTAATTTGGAGTCTGTTTGGATTGTTTGATTTCATTTGTATTTAATCTGTTTATGAGAAAAAATATTTATTTTATCTGTATTTTTTTTACAAATAATATGTTTAAAAATAATAAAAATAATATGTCAAAACAATCTGAAAACACTAACCAAATAGAATAGACATGGTTCGGTTCCAAACTAGAAACTAAACCATACTAATTGGTCGGTTCCAAAACCGGCTAAGAAATTGGTGGTTTTTCAATTCTTAGGCAATTCTATAGCCTAAAATCGGTTAGAACCGACGGTTTCAACTAGTTCCATGAAAAAAATTAGTAAAAAAATTAAAAAATTACATTAAATATAGAACTATTAATATTTACACTTCCATATGAATCAAAATTAATACCTATTTACAATATTTAATTTGTTATTATCAATAATATAAATAAACATAACTTAAAATCATATATAAATTTAGTTTATATAAACTTCTTCTAAAAGAAAAATTTATTTCTTTAATAACGTGAGATTATTTTTTGTATTGTAATTTTCTCTTTATCCTCTAGAGTTTTTTGAGATTTCATATTACTACCACAATTGATATTAATGTGTTTGCATATAAATAAATGCGCATTTTAAATAAATTTTTAAAAGTTTTGGTTAAATAATTTAACATAGACCTAATAATTAATTGTTTGAAGTTTGAAATTTATTTTATTAAAAACTAAAGTTCATTTATTTTTTATTTTGCCTTTAAAAAAAGACAGTTATATGGTTCAAGAACCAAAACCAAGAACCGCTAATTCCATAAAAGTGGACTGAAACATGGGGACGGTTTAAGTTTTAGATTCCTCATTTTCAAGACCCAAACCATGCCTCTATCAACCTTAACAAGTAACCTTTGACAAGTAACTATCTATTTTCTCATTTTACTTGTTATCAATTCACACAAAATTGGTCCACTTGTGCAAAATGGTCCACTTCTCCACACAATCTCCTTCCTTTAATTAAAGGTAACCATTTAGGGAAAAAAATTATGGGTAATCGTAAGTTGAGAGAGAATATAAGGGGGAGGAAGATGAAAAATTAAATTTAGAAATTATGACTACACAACCTAAAAAATAGGAATGAAAGGAAATGGGTTAGTAGGTCTTTTAAATAATGTTACCATAATATCTGTATAGTACTAATACGTAAACAAGTCATGATACTAGATATCATGTATATATTTAAAGGATATTTTATGGAAATATAGAGATAAAAAAGTAAGATACAATAATGGACCTTTGGTTATAATATCATAGATATTCTTTTTCACCATACTAGTGGTTGTGCACCCACGTTGTGCACAAAATTTAAATAAAGCAATATCTAAAAAAAATATATAACATATTAATTTAATGAAACTCTATATATGATATAACATAAGATAGTAACATATAAAAAACACATATGAAAGCAGCTATACAATAAATGAAAATAAGAAAGAAATTATCGATGAAATCAATTTTTGGAAAAACTCTTACGTCATTAGTGGTTACCAAATAAAAATAAATAAAATGATTGTGTGATATAATTATAAGTAATTAAGCAGTGAAAGTTAAGTTATAAGTAATGGAATTTTTTTTGTAAAAACTGATAGTGGATTGAGGAAAAAGTGGTAATGGGGAGAGAAAGGAAAGTGAGATTAAAAAAAAATCATTTGATTGAAAATATGGAGTCCAAGTACAAAATGTTTGGCTTCATTATAATACATATTGTAGCTTTATTGAGGGATTAAGACAGGTTAAGTACTTTCAACTTTTGGTAATTTAGTATCACGTTTTTAATTTTGACAAATTAATGCTCGAAGAATGTATAAATTAGTGTCTTGTTAAATAATATTTGATAGACATTCATTTCGATAACGTATCTCGTTAAATAATATTTGATGGACATTCATTTCGATAACAAGATAAGGATAACATTTCGTTAAAAATTACCAAAATCTAAATATACGTATTAAATTGTCAAAATATTGCAAAAAATTTGACAGTGTAGCACTCAGTTTACCGTTATCCTGTAATCAAAATAAACTTCATCAAATATTATTAATAGAAACATTAAATTGTATATACTTTAAAAATACAAATACTAATTTATCAAAATCTAAGTATGATACATTAAATTACCAAAAGTTAAAAGTATGAGAAGTCATTATCCCTTTTATTGAACCCATGTAATCCCTCTCCTCCACTTCACCTGCATTATCCCATTTATTGAACCCATTTAATGCCTCTCTCCTCCACTTCACTTTGCCTTTTCGAAATTATCTGCAAAAAATTCTCCACATCGATATTAGAAAAACCAATTAAACTTAATTGTTACAGCTGCTTTCAAAATTTTAAGAATAAATTTCATTTACTATCAATTAATTCAATCTACAAATTTAATATATTATTTAAGCCTAATTGCGTGCTTTCATGTTTAAAAAATATAACATGGTAGTCCTTTATGATAATTTGTCATTTTAACTCTGATTGACGGATACACCAAATTAGAAATCCAAACACTAATAATAAAAAAAAAAAAAAAAAACATACACACACACACATATATATTTATATATATTATCATGCCCAATTTCAGTGCTGTTTTAAAACTTTTGAACCTCCATACCAAAATTAAAAGCTTCAGGACTCTAATAACAAAACCTAGCCTATTCGTTTTTATTTGATAAGCTGAAAATGCCATTCTTAAGGAAATTTTTTCTTTTTATAAGAAAACCTCAACAACATTTTCAAAGATAACTTATACATTTTCGGAACGGGAAGTTATTTTCTGAATTTCCATCATATTATATTTATATAAAATTAATTTCAAACCCTTGTTAACATGTTTTTACAAAATACAACCAAACACATAAAAACATGTTATTTAAAAATATATACATATATATGTAATAAAAACCATTGTTTAAAATGCTGAGCAATAACCTATAGCATGCTTCAGCCCAAATTGGAATACATTCTAGAGGACTCTTTAAGTAACTCGACAATAATGGCTACAATATTAACTTGAAACCATGCTATCACTGCAAGTATTACTGGCATATCTACTCATAATAATCTTCTTGAATACCATGGATGGAGACATCACTAAAATTCTTCATAACATCTTTATACACCAACATCAATATTTAGAAATTTTCATAAAACCATGGCATTTGGCACCGAATGCTTCCACTTTACTGTCAGGTCTCTTATATATATACAGGATGATGAATAAATAAATTGTCTCTACAACTAGAGGAAGTAAAAAGGTAAAAAGAATAAGCTTATCATACAGCATCTACTAGCTAAAAAAAAAAAAACTATGCATGAACCATTGCCTCCAAATTCATCCAAAATTGGAAAGCAAGCACTCAATCAAAATTCATGTTCATGCCCATCTCTTCAAACTTATGACCAGCAATGAACAGTGAGACTGAACACTAAATCTACAGGCCTTTTTCAGTTGCCAGCTGAGTGAGTAGTACACTCCGATCCTCCCTGCAAGCACAGCCAAGGGAAGGGCCGTATCATCTACTCTGTTCATTAATCAGTATCAGAATCTGCCCCAATTGCCTGCCAACACTGGATCTTATCGATGATCCACTCTGCTAAGAGCTCTCGTTTCATACAAGCCCATTATGAAAATGCATGAGATGAAAGCATTCAGCAGAAGACAAGCAGACCAACAGGGAGTCAAAACGGCTCTGAATCTCTGATGCTATCGACTGATTTCTAGGAGCGGCAGAAATTTTATCGGACTGAATGATTTTTTGGCAACCCTGGGAAGACTACCTTAACTCTCCCCAACAGCAGCATCTTAATGGTTCCGACCCTGGGTTTGTTCTTCAGTGCGCTCCAAGAGCTCCCCGTATGCCTTCACTGAGTCAGTAGTGAACTTTTCCATAGCCTCAAATATTCGCTGCAAACTACCCTGAAGATTATTGCTGCTGATATCACTCTGGTATACCACATTACCAGTCGGTGAGAGGCCATCTCCATTCCCCGTGAACAAAACTAACTTCTTATCTAGAGCCTGAACTTCCTTCTGTATTTTCTGGTCTTCCCTGTCCAAATCCTTGACTTTTCTTTCCAAGTCCCTGCTCCCCATCATTGACTGACGCACTCCTCCTTTATCCCGTTCCCATAGCTGAAAAACGCTACTTACAAAGACACGCATGGATTCAATAACTTCCTTCTCTGATATATTGTCCATTGCCTGAGACCACTGATTACAAATTACAAATACTATGGGTGCACCTATCCTTCCAGGTGAAAAAGGAACTATTCCATCAGCTGTCTCTTCAGGTTCATATAGAAGACATTTTAGGAGCCAATTATTCAAAGCCTTGACATATCCCTTCTGGGCACTTATCCAATTTGTAAATCTATACGTCCAGTTTATAAGTTCACGTTGAAACTTTAACATTTCTTCAAGATGAGCATCATCAAACTTTTTGCCAGACCCAACAGGCATCAAGCTTTTTGCCTCCCTGATCACTTGGCGCTGGATCCGATGGCAATCAAGCATTGATTTCCACATCCTAGCAAACCTGAAATGGAATAATGGTAGGCTAATTAGGCAATAGAAACTAATCCCCTACAGAACAGGATGCAGCTTCACAAAAAGAAGGGAACTATAAGAAGTGCACTGCACAGACACGCAGGCAAAAAAAGCATGCCAAGAAAATGGAGAATCCCTCCATCGAAATAATGATAGGATTATAGGGGTTGAAACAAACCTTCCATTCAGAAAAAGATTCCAAAACAGATCATCATTCGCTTAAAGTTTTAGAGATCTTATTGATCATTTTCGTAACACTTTTTTTGCCATATATCTCTCAAAGGAACCAAAACTATTGCGTCTTTCAGAATTGGCCATAATAATAGATTCAGAATCTAACCATGAAATTATTCCCAAAACACAGCTCCTCAAATTAGCAACAAAGCAGCAGCCACAACCATAGGTCATGCACATCTGCAAGCTCTTTTTACTTTTTATTGCAATGCTTTAAAGCATCACATCTTCTTCATTCCCAAAATTCTCTACATGGCTATGAACCTCTCCTTTCTCCAACAATGCCTCAAAGTTTCTCCATATGCTTTGACACATCATGAAGAGAAAGTTCCATGGGAACTGGAAAAAATGATTTATCGTGGTAACTCACTGCCTTGCTGTCGCCATTCATAAAAATCCATAGAAAGCACACCTCTCTTTCTTTGTTTTTTGGAAGACATAAGATGATATAAATGGAAACTGACCCTCTTGAGATGAGAAATTACAGCCTAGTTAAACAATCACTGCAACATACAATGAAATTTTTCACAAGTCCAACCAAGCGAAAATATATGTTCCAAGAGATGACAACAGAAAACTCAGGATATACAAGAGCCATGATGAAGAAAGACACGAGTACACTAGATACAGACAAGATATTACCATACAAAACGTGAAAGGTCCTTAATTAAAATAACATACCCATGAATTAAATCATTGAGCTGTGGCCAAAGCTCTTCATCTCTTATCTTATTTATCGTCATGGATATCTATCAACAATCTGAATTGCCATCCTTATTTTTGTGGACAAAGTTCTGATTAAATTTCTTGTTGAATCCACTTTGTGAGGTTCTGCCCCCTTTTCATCTAATCTTTTTAGCTTCTGGACCTTTCTGTCATGAGTAACACGCATCTTTTCCTCAGTCTGCAAAACCCAATATCAACATTTGAATTACAGCAGAAAAATATGAATTGGTAATTAAAATTGTTAAGGATTTTTAGATGTATAAATTTCAAAACTTAGCATGGATTTTTTTTTTTTTTTTGGGTGGGTGTAGAGAAATTTCAATAGGATAGGAAATTATAGAAGAGAATGTTCTTAGGCACAATAGGGTGGGATCCATACAGGACATAGGAATCAAGAGATTGTGCCGTCATGGAAAGAATCAATGTAAAAAAGAAAAGGAAAAAAGGAAAAAAATAATCAATTCAATAGGAAATCAACAGCACGGTGGAGAAAGTATACAGCAGTAGGTTACTTGAAATTTTACAGGAAGCTTCACTTCAAATTTTTAAAAGCGGTAAAGGAACTGCACAAACAGTACCCATTATATCTTACGAGAAGATGATGAAGCTTCCATGACTAAACGGATATGAAAAAACATACCTTGACCTCATTGTACAGTTTCTTCTCCCAAAGACAAAGCTTCTGTAATGTAGATGAAAGGTTTTTCAACCTCATTCCAACCTCTTCATCAGCCTGGGAAGCCGATGCAGCAATTTCACCAGGTGCTGAGGGGCCAGCAGAAGTAGAAGGCTGTGATGCAATTGATAATGAAGGAGCGACATGTGTCAACTTGGAAGCAACTGCAATATATAGATGCATTAAATTTAGTACATGCAAAAAGCCAACCCGTTCCCTTTACTTCTCAATGTAGTTTCCATTCAGATGAGGCTATAAAATGAGAGAATGCGCTATTTTAAGATGTAGCATCATATAACAATTCTTCTTTTCTAATTTTAGCAAACTAATTCCACCCAACAACCCCAACACACACACACCCCTCCTTCTCCCTCTCATGACACCTATTTTGCACAGTGTGGGCTTGGAATATTTATATACTGAACGAACTTATAACTTTAATAGCACATGCAAAAGATAATTTGTTATATTTAATAATTCACAGAACACAGGCCCAAAGATTAATAATAAGAATAATAATTTAGAGAAGCACCTATTCAAGGGCATTGCCTACAAAGTACATTGCTCTAAAGCTACTATATAGAAATGGTTCTATTCTCAAAAGTTTAGAGACATAGAGCAAGCAGAATTAAGGATGCAAGGAATTTTCTTTTCTTTTTAGTATGACAGATATGAAAATTTAAAGTGCATATATTAATCGATTGCATGCAAGGAAGGAATTTTCTTTGATGTCTACAGTGATGCATGATGGTCACACTAATCCTTATTTTTGTGACCATAATTACTTGCATTATGCTGCACATGAGAGATGCACCAACTGAGAAATCATGTACAATCTAATGGGTTATGATCCCCCGCAAAATCCACGGAATGATGACCACAGCATGATATATGGAGTCTACCAAATATAAAGGCACGAGGAGATCTATAAAATTCACAAAAATAAACATATAAATAAATAAAATAAAGCAAAAAAAAAAATCAACCTTGAATTATACAGAATCGTGTGCTTACTTAAAGAAACAGTACAACATGGTTCACAAGCCTCAGTTCACATATTTGAAGCTCAGATCAAAACTATCATGGAAATTTTTCCAAAAATTAAGCAAGTGAACACCACTTTCGCACTACAATCAGTGCTACAGTCAATCTTATCCAGGAAGGGTAAGACATCCACAAACTGAGTAAGTCCACACTATTTCAAGTTATAAGTAATAAGTCATTCCAATTCCCAAATTTGACAAGTAGCCCAGTTTTAAAGACAAGCAGGAGTTCAGAGAGAAGGTTACCTTGACGTTTTTGGCGATAAGGAAATTTTCCCACTTCAAGTACAGAAATAATCTCGTTTCCAGCTTCAGAAGCTCTTTCAAACTGAAGCCTAATCTCTCTCACCACTTCCTCAACGCTTCGGAAAGCCTTCAATCCTTGAGCACTGCTATGATCTTCAGACCTTACCTCTCTGTCAACAACCTTCTTCTCCACGACCTCTTCATCTGTATCACTCACACTACTCACTGATTCAGTAGGCCCCGTCTGATAAGGAGCAGCATGCCGGTCGCCCTTCATATCCCCACCATCACCAAAAGCCACAGATTTCGCATACTGTGGTGCATCCAAAACCTTAGGAGCTGTATAAACTTCCTTAATTTGTTCTCGCTCGTCTTCTAAATCCGGTATCCCTTCCTCCTCTCTCAAGTCTTTAGAATTCCTGCTTGGAGTGTACATCGGATAATACCTATCAGTCTCATCACCCCAAAAAAATTCAAAAAGTCCCAAGCTGAGGATCTAGGCGGAGATGGTGGTGGAGGCGGTGGTTTAGACGATGAAGCAACCTCCATACGCGACGGTCCTCCAGATGAACCCCCATAATTTGCTGGATTGCCAAAATGTCCAGCACTAGGTCCACTACCATAATTAGAATATCCATAATAACCATAAGGATTTCCACTACCACTATTACTACTTCCATCATGATAAGGGTTATAATAACTTGATTGTGAAGATGATTCACCTATATAAACAGGCTGATTTATAGGTCTTTGTGCATATACAACAGATGGGGTAGTTCCTTTATTCTTCATATAATTCATATGCATAAAACTACCCCCACTACTACTTCCTCCACCATAACCACCACCACCGTAATTATAACCATAACCACCACCACCACCAGCTGGAGGAGGAGGAAAAGAAAAGGGGGGCATTACCGTATTACTACTCATACCCATATTTTCCCCATAATTACCATCATAATATGGAATATCATCACCCAAATAATGCTGCGGAGTGGCCATATCTGAATGATGCAAAGAACCATCATCATCGTCATCATCACCATCACTATCATCATCATGAAAATTAAGATGAGACCCAGAATTTGAATGACTATGACTGTCTTTAGCACCAACTTTTAAAGGTGACCCAGAAGGCAGAGCACCACGAAGCTGCTGTTCTTTAATATTTTCTCCTCCTCCTCCTCCTTTTGCCTTTTGAGGTAAATTAAGCACAGGAGACGGCATAGACACGGATGCTGAGCCTGATACTATAAAACCACGTTCAAAAAACTCTTCTAATGACTTCCCAATATCTTTAAGTGAGTGCATATACGATACATGTGCTTCAGCCAGAGCGTATCTTTTTCGTATAGCTTCATCTAAATACGTACATCTCTCCTTGCATAAAGCAACAGCCGGAAGATCATCAAGTTTTGAACTTGCACAACCCATTAATTAAAAGAAATAAAATAGTAAATCTTCTAAAGTAAAGTTCAAAACTTTAATGGGTAAATCAGGTGAAGAAGAGGTCTTTATGAGTTTATTTGGTAAAATTCGGTTCTGGGGTTCATTTTGATCAGCAAAAAAAAAAAATTGAAGAACGGAGTTTTTATGTGGTGGAGGAGGAACTAAAAAGAAGGAGAAAAGAAGAGGAGGAGGAGAGAGGCAGAATTGGGTGTGTTTTTTTCGGGGGAAAATTCGTGGGGGAAAGACGAGAGAGAGAAAGAATGGGAAGGACAAGGTGGGAATCTTTTGCCAACGCGGCGTCTGTCGTCGGCTTGTAGTGCACAGAGCGAGAGAGAGAGAGAGAGAGAGAAACTGTAGAGGCACTTGTGCTGTGGGTTTGTGGGACGATGTTGTTGTGATCTGTTGAAAAAAATTAAAATTTAAAATTTTGTATTTTTTTAGAGAGAGAAAGAGTAATTTTATATTTTTTAGTCCTGACAAACAGGTAAATTTGAAGGATAGGCCTACAATTGCTTGAAATTATTTAATGAAATTGATGGCTTAATTTATTTAAGGAATCAAAGTATCCAATTTAACAATTAGACAAAATTTGGGACTAGGGACGGCCGGTGCCGATTTGGTTTTCCAGTAATTTTCTTTTTTATTTTTTCCACTATTCCGTCTAACTCATTGTTGGAGAAACTGAGATGATTGGTCTGTTTGAACTTTCGGATTTGTATTTATATTCATAATTTATTAGATTATATCTATAATTTATTATATATGTTTGATTAATTATAAATAAAACTATCAATTTTTTATTGATATCTATTACTTTATAAGCATATTTAAAAATGATAAAAAAAAAAATATGATGTTAAAATGATCATAATATAATAAAACAAATAAACTTGTGATTTAATCCAATTAAACCTAGTTCGGCTTTAAGAATAATCTACTATTCAACTTTCAATTCAATTTGGTTTTATCTATTGATTCTTAACCTCTATTATGTCCTAATCAAATCTGTAGTCAAGTCTGATAATATTGAACTAAATAATGGATTAGAATAAATAAAATATGATTAAAACAACTTTTATGATTTTATTATGGAACCGTCTTACCTGTAATATTATCATTAAAAAGATTATAAAAAATTATAATAAGAAAACATCAAACGTTGTGATCATTATTGAAAACTTGGAATAAAGCTTAACCGTTTATTCATGAAAGAAGATCAAAACGGTTTTAACCACGATGTATAGAATTTTTCTAATATTTTAAGAAGATGTTTATGCCATTAGCTATGAAGAATTGTTATTCTACAGCAGTTTTACGTTTTGATAATCCGACTGTAATGTCTATTATATGTTTTCAAACCCATTAAAACCAGCATTTGAAAATCGGATTCAATGATTAAAAAACTTATATGTACTAAGGAATTCATAGAACTTATCATCATTAATAAGAAATATTACGAGAAAAAAAAAGAAAAAAATATCTTTGCAAATTTTAATCTCTCATAAACAAAATAGATCTTATGATGAATCTATATTTATATGTCATTTATGTGAAATCAAATCCGAAATTAATCAACAAAATCTTATTGTATTTCAAATAAAATGGTTCGATTATTTAATCATTGAAATACTGACTATAATATTTTTTTTTTTTTTTTTACCATCATTCAAACAGAACTAGATAGTCGTATGTCATGGAAATACTTTTCTACGGTATGTTCCAACGTTTGTGTTATGGTGGTTACTGGTTAGTAAACCTAAGAGGTGAAATTCGAAAAGGCGTGAAGTGAAAAAAAAAAAAAATTTAAAAAACTTGACATATAAGCTTTTACCTAATATTCCGTAACTGCAATATGATAAATAATTACGGTTTCCAACAAGGGTAATAAATATGAAGTGGTAATTGATAAACCACGAGAATGAAGCAAAAGGGTATGTGTGATGTTTAATTATTTAATGTTGAAATGTACAACGAGGTGGATTTGGTTGATTTGGACCCGGCGATTATAAAAAATAATAATTTAAGAGACAGTATATTGGGAAGATTAGACATGTTATTTTAAAATAGAAATGAACATAGGCTTTGGCTAAAAAAAAAAAAAAAAAAAAAAAAAGGGAAAGAAGATGATAGCTTGGACCTTAGACCCATGATTGACGAAAACTATGACGCTCGTTTGCCGCCATAGACTTTCTGCCTTGTATAAAATTGTGGTATTCTAGGAATGTCTTCTGATTTGGCTTGGACTTTGAATATGGAATCACGTGGTTTCTAATAAGAAACTAAAATAAAAAAAAATTTAAACACAAAAGTAGTATTTTTACTTTTATAAAACATTCAATTCGATACATAAAATTTTATTTTAAATAAATTAATACCTAAATAGATTTTTTATTAATTTTTTTAATATATAAAGTTTGGTTTCGATAATTTTGATACTAAAATAAAGTTTTACGGTCTTTTTTCATACCAAAAGTAAGCTCAATCTAATATGTAAAAAATCCATGAAAACTTTGTTTATATACCAAATTATTTAAAACCAAACTTCAAATATCTAATTAACTTTTGTGAAAATTTATATACCATTTTTGACATTATACCAATAAAAAAAAGACATAGACTATTCTTTTTAAGGATACTACACACCAAAAAACGATTAGACTAGTTGTTTGGCCAATTGATATGATGCATGATTGATAAAACAATACAAGTAACCTTCACCCAATCACAATATTAAAATAAAAAGCAGAAAATAGAGAAGAACTCGATTTGTATTTAAGAACTCAAAGTTAATATGAAGGTTATCAAGTTCATGACATAGCTAAGACTATTTATAGGTAAAATAAATTCTAATAAAATACCCTATAAAATGACTAAATTACTCTTAGTAATAATCGTAACAAAAGAGTTAATTAAAATAAGAAAACTCGGTATTGTTGTGTTTCAACACAACTTCACTACACAAGCTGTGTAGGTTACCCATGTATGAAGAATTAAAATAAGAAAACTCGGTATTGTTGTGTTTCAACACAACTTCACTACACAAGTGTGTAGGTTGCCCATGTATGAAGAAAACATGCAAGTTGCTATTCTACACGATCTTGAACACAGGCTGCATAGGATGCTTGTGTAGAACTTTAAGATAGGTCAAAAAGTTCTACACAACCTTACACACAAGCCATGTAGGGTACTTGCATAGAACTTCAAAAGAGGTCAGAAAGTTCTACATAATCTCGTACACAAGCTTCGTACTTTGTTTCTTTATCCCTACACCTCTGAGCTTAACACTACCTTCAACACAACTTATGTTGCCACTTGTGCACTTTGAACAAGGTTCCAAATCCTTCTTTTCTTCTGCAATACTTACACAAATCTTTATGTTTATTAGAGAGCACTTCATAAACATCTTAATGATAGATTCTCCACACTGGTTACATCTCTCCTAATGTGATCCCAATTAAGAACGCTAATGGAGCCATGGCAAACCAAGGAGGTCTAGAGTACCCAAGGAGATATGGTGGTATGGGAGATGTTATTGAATGTGTAACCCAGTAGAGGAGGAGCTCAGTTTAGGAGAATCTCAGTTTAGGTCCATATATGTACCAATGGAAAGAAATTGACTTCTAAGATGGTGAATGACTAAGGCTCATGGGCTGAGGTGGTCTAAGATGCTTGATGGGCTAAACCTTATTGCTAGTCCTTTTCACTAATGTTGGCTCTGTTGTATCATGATTAAGTAATGCCTATCAACATACATATTTTGAACTTGAACAATAGCAGGTAGGGGTAATTAATGGGGCAATTTGTATTCCATGCTTCTTTTATTGCTTTTCCACAAATGTCAAAGGTAGTCCACATTTGCTTAAATTTAAACTCCAGCTTGCACTTCTTGTCTAAGAAATGAGAGTCAATTACAAAGGCTCAATAATCTAAACCCACAACCTCACTATGGATAACTTATAACTTAAGAGTAGGGGTAATTTTGTATCCATTCATAAGAGCCTAGTGCTCTATCAATTCTCTCAAGCATTGGGCCACCTTCTCTTCTTTTGTTAGACCATGTAAAGCAAGGGCCTTGATAACCTAAATCATTCAAGTTTCCAATAAAAAACATCAAATTGAACCTATCCATAAGTCTAGTGCATTTAGGATTACCACCTATCTTCTCATGGCTAAACCAGATACCATTAAAGCCACCCATACATAGCCAAGATTCTCTTATAGAAGCATCAATGTTGTCCAATTGTCTCCACAAAACTTATCTTCTACCTAGGTCAAGATCTACGTAAATCCAAGAGATGTGTGAAACAAAAGATTTGATGTGTTTTTTCTAATAGTTGTGAAAGATAATGTTTACTCCATCAAAGTATAAGAAAGCTAAATAGAATAATCGGTAGCATGTAGAACTCATTAGTCATTGCTAAATTTTAATCTCCTCCTTATGCTAGATATAACTAAACATTGATAAATGAATATTGGATATAATAATTGTTTTCGATCCTGACTTAGGTCAATGTACTAAATTAATAATTTCGCTAAATATGTAAAATAATAATTTATAAAGCAATCCTTATAGCCCAACGAAAATATAAATTAATAATTCATCAAATGCACAAAAATTTTCATATAAAGTTCATAATAAAGTTTTTTTAAACTACTTCTATTTTATTAAAAATTTACTCGTTACTAAAATATACATCTAAAGTCAATTGTTGCTTCTTTGTATGTACACCATATTCAATCTTATCCTTAATTTTTTTGCGAAGCATGCACCATATTCAATGTATTCTTCTCGTGCTCTAATAAGTAGGTTTTTAAGATTTATATCACTAAAGAAGCCTCTTTTGTATAACTATTTGGTAAAACACAACTATCATCGAGGTTTTGATCACTATCAACTTGCATATTCATTACTCCTTGAATAATCTCTTCATATATGTGTGATTCCATCACAGCATCATTTTCAAAAGGATAATTCAAAAGCGGCTCAACATCCGTTACATTTCTATAGTGTAGGCTATAAAGAACTTCTTTATCCCATGGATGTCTTCATCTTCTCCAACTTGTTCTTCAAAAGCTATACCTTCTTTTGATCAAATTTTGCAATGTCAAAAATGATTTGCAATAATTGTTCCCTTTACATCAATGTTTCAAGCTACATTGATGAAATTGATAGCATCCAATACATTAATTTTTTTAGGATTAGTTGCTCCTATGTCATAACCTTCAAAGATGTTAAATAGAAATGATGTTGATAATGAGCTTTTAATGCTCGCATAATTAAAACATCACAAGGTTGAATTTTTGATGTTGTATTTAGAGGCAAAAATAACATTTCAACATTTCTCAAGCCTTCAACAACTTTTGGATGGGCTGTGCAATTGTCTACTATAAGGAGAATCTTTATACCATTCATTCTCTTATCAAACCAATAAACAAATTCTTGAAAAAGTAATCCAATCATTCATACTTTTTTGTTGGCTCAATAATGACAATTTAGATTGCTAATATTTACATTTTTGAAACATCTAGGACAAGCATACTTACAAATAATCCAAAGAGATGCTTTATTTGGACCATCTCCATTGCAACAAACAACAACAGTAAGTCTTTCCTTATTCTGCTTGCATCCTTCTAATTGCTTTGTAGCAAGGGAATGATTTGCTTACAAATAATAAAATAATCCTATTCCATCTATATTGTAGATATCCTTCCAATGAAAATTATCTAATTTTCAGGTAAAGCATGTTCAGTATTCTTCATGATAATTGAACCACTTTCACTAAACCTTCAATAAAGACTTAATCCCACGTCTTGCTTTAAGCCGTTCTAACTTTCTACTTGAGAAGTTAAATTCTAAATTAGCCTCACCATACATCTTCTACAAAAACTTTACTTTAGTTTGGGTTATTTCTCTAGTTAAGTCCACTTTCTCTTGATATTAGAGAAAGCACTTGCACAATACCTTTTCCAACCAAGGTACTTAGCTGATTTATGTCTCTTAACATTGATATTATTGAGCTTTTTTGATAAATATTTTGCTAACCTTTTAATAGTATTTGATATTATTTGTTGGCTAATGGAGAGATCAAATTTTTTATGAACCCATTACTGCAAATCTCTTTTACTCAAAGGGGGATGCTTATTTTTTTATTGACATAATGCTTTTCTTATCTCATTTGTCAATGTGGATTTCTTTATGTCTTTCAAATGAGAAGCTATAATAAGAAAAATTTAAGATTTCTTTCGAAATCTAAAACTAAAATTGGTGAATATTATATTTATACTCTATTTACTTGAAATATTGTGTAACCATTTATCTTTAAAAGCATGAACTCTGAAAAAAAAATAAAAAATAAAAAAAACTCTTTTCTTTTATATACTTACCGTTCTAATTTTTAAGATTTATCATAATTTTAGAGTTTTTTGGGTTATAAAATTTATTATTTCATTTTATATTTATACATTATGACTTTGAAATTCTTTATATATACACTATATATACATTTTTCCATATTTATATTTAGTTTTCATTAACAAGTTAGATATAAAATTTGAAAAAAAAAAGTGTGAAATATAAAAAATTTTATAAATTGATAAATATTCATTTATCAATAAGTCAATAAACTATTCATTTAGCGAAAAATAAATAATCCCTATAAAATAATACTTTTATTGGTTCCAACAGTATTATTTTATAGAGGTTTTATTGTAGTTTCCTCAAGCCATCATTTGTCTTCATGAGAAAAACAATATTTAAGTCCAGCTCGATTTAGTGTGTGCGTGCGTGCGTATCTTTATATATTAAGAGTGAAAATTGGAAATAGTGAAATCGAAACACTAATCAAATTCAATATTAGGTAGTTGATAGTTCGATTCAATTCGATTCTTGTTAAAGTGTAGAATTGAATTGAACCACATTGGAAACTATTCAATTCATGTGCCTTCAACAATTCACACTACTTTAAAAAGCATATAATATTAAGGATTATTTGTTAATTTATGAAAGTTTAGGGAGATTGTTCGCAACATTTAATAGTTCCAAAGATGAATTTACACCAAATTCAAAGTTTAAAGGGGCTATTTTCTAATTTTTAGAACGTATTCATCAATTTATCACAATTAGAAGGAGAGGGTTACAACATTTGAAAATCCAAGGGATGTATTAACACCAAAGTTAAAGTTTAGATAAGTTATTTCCATCCTTCCTTATCATTTAAATTAACTGGTATAATGAAAATTAATTATATTGATCTAACTTATAATTTTCAAGTAATTCTTCATCAAATAAAAAAAAAAAAAAAGAAAAATCTATTTCACATAGCCGATTTGATTCGACATTTTAGTTTATGTTTGTTATATTTGTCAATATTTTGTTTTTTGTCAAAATTTGTTATTTTGAGATACGTTATGTCTTATAATTTACATTAAAAAGTGTAATTAACCTACAATTGAAGTATCATTACTATTGCAAGAATTCTCATAAAAGTATTGTATCTTAAGAAAGGGGAAAACAAAATTATAAAACGAAGCAAGCTTAAGAGCATCCCATAAAACTTGTAAATCTTATGAGGTATAAGTTGTACCACAAATTTTTCATCATAAAGATTCCATAGTAATTTCAAGATATTGTAAGATAAGTTTCAATTTTAGACTTCTAAAATTTGTATCCACATTCATACAAGATAAATATTCTTATTCTATCTATTTTATATCCCTTCATTACTAAATAAATAGTATGTGCTAAGGATAAGTGTGTATAGAGTGGATTAAATATAAAACTCTGCCCCCATGTTACCCTAAAGGTATGTGTTCCAAAATTTTAGAGTTGAAATCTACCATATGGCATTTTGAGATGTTCCTTTAGAACCTATAGGAATTGGGTACACAATAGTTTTATACATATTTGTTTCTTTTTCTTATTTAAAGTAGGTACGATATACAATGAAGTTGTACCTATACATAACCCAAGGGGAGGAGATTCTAAAACATTATGCGTAAAACTTACTTTGTGATTTTAATACCTATTAGGAATTCATAGGTTTACAAGACATATTTATGGGTTTAATATACGACTTAGTGTACCATCAAGAAGGAACTCCATGAAACCTTAGAGGCAAGGGAAGCATCAGCACAACCATGTAGGATGGACCTATGGAGAGATATCTAAGGATGGTATTGTCTCGAGTAACATGAAAGAAGCAAGGAAGTTGATGTATCACACGACCAACTTCACTATGATATGTGACACCCCATACTAACGTAGACATAACATGATGTATCTTATATGCCCCAACCAGAAGAGGCGCTCTCAATTTTGGAAGATCTGCACTAAGGTGAATGCAGCAATCATGCTAAAGGCTAGGACACTCCATGTAAAAGCACTTTGACTTAGCTATCACTAGTTGACTATGAAGCATAACACTACTGAATTGGTAAAAAAAAATGCTCTTAATGCCAAGGGCAGGGCCCATTAGCATACCCCTTAAACAATTATCTTCAGACTATGACTTGTCCATGGACATTTATCCAATGGGTGATGGATATATTTAAATCTTTCCTCCAAACCACCAGCCAAAAGAAGTTCATCATAATAGCAGTTGACTACTTCACTAAATGGGTCAAGGCTCAAGCTTTCTCCAACATAATAGAAAGTGATCAATCACATCTTGTGCAGGTTTAGAGTGCCACATGTCTCGATCATTAATAATGATCCCAATTCAACAGTGACAAGTTTAAAGAATTCTGCCAGTATCGCTATATTGAGCTAAGATATGCATCTGTCTCTCTTCCTCAAGCAAATGGCCACGTCAAAGTGGTCAATAGAACAATCGCTGAGAGTTTGAAGAAAATGGTCAACTGCAACAATGCCAGTTAAGCAAAATGGCTACCTAACCTATTATGAGTATACAAAATCACACATAGGAGCATTCGATATTAACGCAGTCCACCCTATTGAGTTAAAACTCTTAACCATCATAACACAAGAATTACATGTGATGACAAATAATACAAAGCTCAAGGCCAACTTGGACACAAGAATTCTAGGTTACTAGCCGTTTAGGATAACCCAATGGGCCAAAGCCTAACGTATAACAACATAAGCTCCAACCCTTACTAGGGCACCCCTTACCTTGGCTCAAAGTATCGACTACCCTAACTGCATGTAGATGGCACCTTACCTAGTGTCTCTCATTATACTCTTCTCAGTAGGCTTAGCACAAGCGAATGTTGATTGGAAAATCTAGCCCACGATATTGTAACCATTGCTAATCGCCCACTCGCCCATAATCCCACTACATACTCAACCACCACGCAGCCTACCCGCTATAAATATCTCCCTCTACTCTACTAGAATGGTAAAGTCACTTAGACTCTCTTTCTCATATCCACCAACGATCCTCAAATTAGCATGCTTGTTAACTTTAAGCATTGGAGTTGTCACTTTAGGCCCAACTCCAACGTGCTATTAACCATGTTCTGTTTTGCAAGTTTACTACACACACCAATCCAGTCTATGTAATCTCTCTCTCTCTCTCTCTATTGGATTATAACTAGTGACACTATCATAAAATCAACCATCAAGAGTGTTATCAAATATATCTCACTATAATAATAATTCAAGCCATTAAAATTTTCAAATATTGGGATGTATCTAAATTAAAATCATATCTAAAATCACATGTATATGTATGTATATCCTAAACTCAAAATAAAAATAAATATAATTGGCAGATAATACATATTAACACTTATGAATGTTTTAGGGGTGATATTGGATTTCATATTTGAATAACCCTCGCAACCATAAGAAAGTAGATTTTTTAGCTATACTAAAAAGTATAAACTTTTAAAGATAAATTCAAATAAAATATTAATATTTTTAGTAATTGAAAAAGTAATTAATGTTATACAAGTGATGCAAATAAGATATCAATGTTTTAAGTTATTTAAACATAGGGGTCAATCTAATATAAAGTAGTGCAAATAAAAGATCTCTTTTTGGTTTTATTTGTCACTTACTTACAACTTTAATATCATTTTTATAACTATTTAAAATAATGATACTTTATTTGCATTATTTTATATAATATCTATTTTGTTTTTTAATTTATTGATACTTTATTTGGTTTTACCCAAAATTCTTTCCCATGTAATTTATTTTTTTCCCGTTTTGTATGGAATACTTCCCGATTTGTGTGAATATCACAGTTGAAAGGAATGATGGAGGCACATATCATGCATACCTTTGCCCAATAATTGAATTCTGATGGAATTATTGCTGAAAAGAAGATTACATATGAGCCCATATTAGATATCAAATTTTGTGAAGTAACGAATGGGCAAGGTGCAATCATGTATATCACATTTGCTGGAAGAAAAGACTAGATTTGTATATTATTTTCTTTCCGGCATATGGTCATAATTGGGAGCAAGTCATTATCCACGTTAGTGAGTGTTCAACCGAATTGCTGGTATATAGTCTCTCTCACTGTTATGAAGCGTTAGAAATTTATAGGTAAATTACTATACTAGCACATATAAATTTTGTTATTTTCTTAAAATATAACAAGTAACTCCAAAATGTTTATATTCAACACTTTTTTTTAATACAACAATTGACGTTGACATTTTTAGAGGGTGCATTTATTACATTTTGAAAAAATAGATGTTAATGTATTTTATAAAATCCTTAAAGGGTGGTCAACTTATTTTATCCTAAATTTATTTAAAAAAATTACTAATATTGTTTCACAATCGTTTTTCCCTTTTTCTTTTTTCCTCCTATTCGCAGTAAGTAGAGATATTAAAAAAACATTTATCTCTTTTCCTAGGAAAAGGAAAAAAATATGGAAAAAAAAATTCAAAGATTTGGATTTTTCGAAAGTAATTCTTGAAATACCAAACTTAGAATCACGAGCTTGACTCATGATTTCATGTCCACATATGGAATTATAAGTCCAACCCACAGTTCCTATAAAAAATGTTTGAGTTGTGTAAATCATAAGTGTAAGTTTGCATGTATTGTGTAAAAGTACAAATATAAATGTGTACAATTAGGAGTCTACAAGGAGGAAGAAAGTGATTAAGCACACAATCATGAGTCCAATTCACGTTTTGGGCTCACGATTTGATGTACAAGCATGAAATCATGAGTCCAACAAATGATTTCTATAAAAGAAATGTTTAAGCTATATAAACCATAAGTGTAAGTGTGCTTATATTGTGTAGAAGTACGAGTATAGATGTGTGGAGTTGGGAGTCTAAACGGGAGGAGGAAGTGATTAAGTACGTAATCATGAGTCCAATCCACGTATTGGACTCACAATTTCATGTACAGGCATGGAATCGAGATTCCAATCCACGATTCCTATAAAAAATATTTATGATGTGTAAACCATAAGTATATGTTTGCATATATTATGTAAATGTACAAATATAAATGTGTGGGGTTAGGAGTCTAGAAGGGGGAGGAAGTGATTAAGTATATAATTGTGAGTCTAATTCACGTTTTGTACATTTTTTTAATAAGAATCTTGAGTTGGACTCATGATTCTTCTAGATATCTAAGGAATCATGGACTAATGATTCCAAGTCGGATTTTTCAAAATTATTTTCTTGAATTATGAATTTTTGGATTTGTTATTTTTGGAAAAATTTTCCCTTTTCCCTCTTTTCTTTCTGCCTCTCATAAAGTTTGAATTTAAATGTAGTAACATCATATATTAAAGTATTAACATCAACACACACTTTGATAGATATATATTTTATTTGTGGCAATTTTAGTTGAAATAAAAGAAAAAAAATTAAGTTATGTAAAACGCAACTTAAAATTATATAAAGATGATTGCAAAATATATTCACCTTCTAAATATTCAAAATTTGGCATAGTTAAGAATAACTAACATTTTTTATGTGCACTTTGAAAGTTTTGAGAGAAAATCCATACTTATGTGAAAGTTTGAGAGGGTAATTTGCAATTCCCCTTATTATGTAAAAAATGAAAATGGGTAACTATATTGTGCTAATTTTTAAAAGTTGACAGGTCTAAAAGTGTATTTTGAATTTTTAGGAAGTGAATCCACACTGAGGTAAAAGTTCAATAAGGTAATTTGTAATTTCTCTTATATATAATTATTATTTATTTGGGACTCGACTCATAAACTAGATGATAGAGTCAAGCAAGCCCCGTTCATATATTAGGATGATTTGAAGAGATTTAGTTTGGTGGGCTTAGATTTGGGACCATTGGACTAGTTCTTCTGCATCCAACCTTTTCCATGTTAGTCCATGCCCACGGCATGATGGCAATTGGCCTTGGCCCATAGTTATTGAGATGATTATATCCACTCTAAATGACTATAAATACTCAATTACTCCTCTTGAATGAATTGTGATTGTTTTATCTCATCTATTAATTATTGAGATGATTACATCATCTCCAAGTGCCTTAAATACTTAATTACTTCTCTTCAATTTCGAAGAGAGGAGACAAATAACATTTAATAGAAAAAGCTCTATTTAGAATGATCAAATAGACAAAACAAACAACTACTATTCCACCTACTCGAAAACTACAAGTTCAACATATGGGGCTTATCTAAGCTCCCTTATTTATCATTTATACATTTGAGATGTTGAAGCTATCCGTTTCTCTTCCTCATGATTCTCTCAAAGTCATTCCGTTAAGTGTCATATTCTTATCAACACTCTAAAATCATGTGTAAAGCACATAATCGACATGATACTTGCATGGTCACTCCAAGAAGAATCTTGAATCTACAAGTTCAAAATACATTGAACTATGAATTTTCAACTCTTATACATAAACTTATGTATATCATCAAGGAAAAAAAACGTAAAAAAAAAAAAAGAGAAATATGTCGAAAACAAATAAAAAAGAGATACAATAGATTTTTTTTTGAATTTATAGGGTAAAATGGAATAGTTTTTTTTTTTTTTTTCAAATCTTCAATAGCTATTATTACTTGTTCCAAGATGCAATATTGCTTGTTTTTTAGTCTCTTTTTCACTATATTTTTAGAACTAGAGACTAGATGAAGATGCGCTAGTGTATTAAGTTGTACTTCTAATTTATTACTATAATTGAATAAATTACATCAAAATCAATGAAAGTTTGAGGGTAATCTTTCAAGTGGTTAAGAAGAGGAATGTAAATCAATGAAAATCAATTGAAAACTAATCAATACATTAATACCTTAAATAAAAATTACAAAACATTGATACCTCATTTATTTATTTTAAAAAATGTTAATTTCTTTTTTAACAATTTGAAACATTAATATCTTAAAAGTTCTAGTATAATTTATCATTACTAATTCTACTCTAAATCAACAAAACAAAATAACTGTTATCGTGTTTTATCTTATTGATTGATAACTGAAATTTATATTTACCTAATTCTAATTCCAGAATTAATAGTGCAAAGGGATCATGTCTGGTAAGAAAACTTTGAAGATAATTTTTTTTTATTAATATAAGGTTAAATTACACGGACCTCCCTTCAAAATTTTAGAAATTGTATGGACCTCTAAGTTTTTCAAAACTCAACACTTGCATTCTCTAAAAATAAGTAAATTGCACGAATCTTTCTTAAAAACTTTGAAAATTATAAGAATCTCTAGTTTTTTCAAAAGTCAATATAATACCTACCCCTTAAAAACTAATGTGATGATAATATGTAAATTTTGTTTATTTGGTTCTAACGTGTCATTACATTTAATATATTTAATTAATAAATGTTATAAAAATATTCAAAATTTTGAATATTAAAGAATAAAAAATTTTATTTATTTATTTATTTATTTTTGCCATTTGAATCTGGCATTTAAAGTGCAATTCAAATAAAAGAAAACATCTTTTTTAGTAAAAAATAGTATCACAAGTTGTGATTTTAATATAATATTTTCTAATATAATTATTTCATGCTTAAATACAATTCTAGAAGAAGAAAAGCAATAATTAATTCTTTTTTCTTTTTATATAAAATTAATTATGTGAAAACTATAATAAAAAATTTTAAATATTTTTTGAAGATATTAATTTATTAAACATATTATATTTAATGACAAATTAGAACCAACTAAAAGAAATTTACATATTATTATCATGTCATTTTTTAAAGACATAAGTATTGACTTAAAAAAAAAATGAGGATCCATGTAATATTCAAAATTTTCAAGAGGTTCGTATAACTTACTCTTTTTTAGAGAGTATAAGTATTAATTTTTGAAAAACTTAAGATCCATACAATTTCTAACGATTTCAAAGGAAATTGACCCCAAATATAATCCATCTGCATAGAATTTCTATACTATACTCCTTTAACGAGGATTTTTCATTTTTTTTTTCTTTTCCTTTATATTAAAGATAACAGGTGCAAATTCCGAAGCAATTAAATTAATGAAGAATCAGTTGTAGTCGTCGTCGTCATTAATATTATGCAGGCCAGGCCAAAAACAAAACGTCTGGTAGGAAACTGGAAAATCGAAACTTCAATATACTTAGCGTCTGTTTGTTTCGTGTTTTATGATTATTTTAATATCTTATTTTTATTGTTTCTGAATAGTTTTTTATTAATAAATAAATTTAAATAAAAAATAGATATTTTTATTCATAAATAAACTAAACATATAGGATATAAATATAAATAAATATTTTAAAAATATATATATAAATAAGATATACATGTAGATCAATTATATATAACATTCATTAAAAAATAAGATAATCTAAACCCTTAATTATCCAAGATTTAGATTCTATTATTTTTTTGGAAAGAAAAAAAAAAGGAACTATCTCCTTTTCTAAATTGACCTGAAAAGTTCATCAAAATTCGCAAATTTAAAGGTGACATAACGTAACAGCTCTATAAATTTTTTTTTGGCCAATAACAGCTCTATAGATTGATTACGCTCATTAAAACTGCCAAATTAATGTACAATTTTCTGGCAGATGAATGCTCAATAGTAGGATCTCCACGTGAACGTGCGTTACTGATTACTTAAAAACAGCAATTTTCTGCCTTGGTCCTTGGACAAATTCATACAACTGTGCCTCTGCGATGAAAATCAATGTATCTGGATTTACTCCTATATTGGAATATTTCAGGATTTTGACAGAAAATGTTTCTAGGAAAGTAAAACCAGCAGTTTTACCTGCAAAGGAGGGTTAATACTATATATACATATATTTATCTTTATGCACGCGCTCCCACACGCGAGGGTTAAGACGCAGGTATTGGAAAAAATAATTAATGAATAATATACAACACGTATCTATATAAGTATAACATGAAAGAGATAATTAATAGTTTTTAAAATAATTATTATTTATAATTTGTAAATATTATGGCATGTTAAAATATTAGTAATACTTAATCATTATGTGAATATTATATATGACATATATTACCACTAAAACGTTTTTCTCATGCGTGTGCTTCGCGACGGAGACAGGTGATTTTGTGAATAGGTATATGAAACGCTTATTAATAGATTAAAAAAGAGATTATACTTCAAAATATATTTAACTCATCTATAAGATATGAAACCGTCGTTATAACAAATTAAAGATAGCAAGTAACAAAAAATATATGTTAATGAAACTGTTAAAATTATTAATCCATAACATAATTTTTTTGGTGTCTTTTTCTATGTACTTTTCCTCAATGAAAACCACTTGTTTATAGTTAATACTATTCAAAAGCTAACATAATAGAAAAAAATTTGTTATTCTTAACTTGCTGTCTTTTTTATATTCTAGTGAATAAACATTTGATATATATTATGAAATGTTTTTCTTATTTTATGATTTTTTTTTATTTTTTTAATTTATTTAACACGTATCAAATATTTATCCTTAAAACAGACATCATCAGAGACAACAAACACATCTCCCTAATATTGGAGATAAATGTAGTTGGCGACTCTTATCATGTGGTATGTGGGGGTCTCAGCTTCAAGAGGAGAAATTTCTTAGCAGGAATTCAGGGAGTTAAAAACGCATTTCTAAGATGTTTCTAGCACTACATTTCAGAGAGGTAAACGTTTCAAGTTTAGTCATGCTTAACTCGATTTATTGTTTTAGTAGTTATATTCGACTGCAAGTCAAAAAAAAGTATACATGAGAAAGGGTTCTTGAGACAAATTTTCAAGCTGAGTTTTAATTTTATAATAGAATTAATTATAAAAATATGACATGTATTTTTACCAATTTACTTGTGTTATTTTTTTAAAAAATAGATGATCAAATTTTATATAAAATTATCAATATTATTTAATAATTTTAGAATAATACATGTTAATATTTTATTGGTTAAAAATTAATTTTATATTTTTTTAATTTAGTAATATTTTTATTAAATTAATTTTTTAGATCAATAAAACTGTAACGCATGTCCTTCTAATAGTATTAATCATAATGATACTTTTAATGAAACTTGGAATACCTATTTATCAAAAAAAATTAACATAGTTTATATATTTATAAATTGATAAAAACACCAATGATGTTTATAATTAACCCTTTATAATACCTAATTCAATTAGATCAAAATTACAGCCAAATCTTTATCAAGTATCAGAAATATTTTAATTAAAAAAAAATCATTTTAACTAAATGAGTCTTTGATAAGATTAACAATAAGCCAAGTTTATAAACTTTTCAAGTGTTACGCTTGAGTTGGAACTCAAACATAAAATTTTGAAGTCGATCAAAGTCCAACGCAAAATCAAAGTCATATTACGTATCATTTGGCCTCGATCCTCACTCATCATACCTAGTTGACTCCGCCTCGTCAAGGGTCCAGCAAAGTGCCTAATGCACCTACACTTTCGCCTATCGGGGATGTACGTCTGCTTCACGTCTGCATTGTATGGAGGAAGAGGCGTAAAGGTAATAAATAAATGCAAAAAGTGGGTGGAAGGGAAGGGAAGGGGTTGGAACCGGACCATACGATACGGCAAGAATTCCAAAAATACAAATTTATGTTAACGGGGTCTTGGAACTTGAGATCACTGTGCTGTTGGCATCAAGTAATGACTTCTCTACAAAAATCAACCAATGGGTCAATTCTATTGCTGTTTAGTCCTATCTTTTCATGTGTTTTCTCGCTCTTTTTTCTATTTGTCCTTTTTCATCCTTTAGCCTTCAACACCCATGTTCTCAGCAGAAACGTTTTTACACGTTATGAATCGATGCTCTTTTGTTGCATTGCGTTGCATCACACATTTTTCCTCAAGTGGATTCATGACTGTTTCCACAATGCCTTTTACTACAACATTTGCTTCTATGGGAAGTTACCGCTGATGCTTTATTTGGTGCATTGGCATGCCATGTTATACCATATTTCAGCTTAGATTTTTTGTCAAAAAATAAATATATAAAAATAGATATTTTTACTAATAAACAGATCAAATAAATTAAATACATATATCAAATATAGATATATAAATTATATACAAATAAAAATCGAACAATCCAAATAGTTATAACATTATGGTTTGAAAATGTTAGATTACGGCACTTTGCTTACAACCAAAGTTACTTAGAGAAAAAACGTACTTACGCGGTCAGTATTTTATTTTAATTTTTAAAATTATAATGGAGAAGAATATTAGAACATACTATTGCTTTTATGAGAGGACAATGTGTATAATTAAAAGGCTATAAGTATATATCCGTGTTATGTTTTTTCAACTTTCGGTATCTATTATTCCTTTAATTTAGAAACGTATAGCTAGTCATTAAAAAGTGGCAAAAAAAAAAAAGCTAGTCCTTGAAAATAAGTACAAGAGAGATGCACGAGGCGAAACAAAAGACTGGAAGTACTTCCCTTTTTCACATCTCTAACCCTAATATTTGCTGGTACCTTTTTGTTGTATGTTTTACATATTTACTTTTATGTTGAGAAAATGTGAAATTTATTATTAGAAACTTTAAATAGTGATTAAACTTTTCATATCATTTTTATTATGAAATATATTAATTAAAATTTAACTCACCAATTTATGAAAAAATAAAATTAATAGAAAAACATAAATAAGTTATGTTTTCAAAAAAAAAGATCTAAAAAAAATATTTGAACAAGAAATCTCAAATAGCCAAAAAAGCAAATCAATGTAAACACATATTTTATGATTTTTTTAGATGTCAAATTTGATATATGAACTTTAGATGAAAATTTAATTCAAGATGTCAAATTTGATACCTAAACTTTAAATGAAAATTTAATTTGATTTAAAATGATAAAGTTAATACACAATCAAACCTTTTGGGTTTATTTTTACAACCTCCCTAACTCTATTTACTTTGTTTAATACGTGGAAGAGATAATCTATCATTAAATTTTTATTACCTCTCCTAATAAATGTTTAGCACTAATAGGCTTTTTCTTTTCATATCAGTAAACAAAATAAATTATGTGAGAAAGTGAAAATAATCATGAAAAATTTAATTGGGTATCAAATTGACAACTCCAAAGTTGACATATCACATTGAAATTTTGTGCAAAATCCAAATACCAAATTTGATATTTTCTCTTTCTTTTTATGCTAACTTTAGAAGATAGTTTTGTTAGGAATATTACAAATATATATATATATATATATAATTTTAAGTATATGTTATTAGCAATCCATTGTTCAATAATTATTGCTCGTTTTTATGACACTACTTGTAAAAAAAATTATTACTAAATAAAATCATATAAGTGGTATTATTTCCTAATATTTTATGTAATAAGTAACATTAATTATAGTGTACTAAACACACTATTCAAGAGAATTTTTTTAATGGAAAATATTTTATAATAAATAAACTTCATATTTTTACTGATTGCGAAAAAACAGTTTGAAAAAGTGGAAAAAAATTGTCAATCAATAATGAAGACATCTTTAAAAAAGTAAACTGTCACTTACAATATTTAAGCCCAATCACACTTCACACACCTCTCTACTTCATTATATCTGATACTATGATACAATATACTTATTGATATATACACATAATATATAATTTTTAATGGTCTTTATATTTATATATATATATATCCATTCGTATGTATTTAATAAAATATAAAAATGTAATAGCCATATAAATATAATAACTCTTAATAGCCAAATAGTTTAGTAATATTAATATTGATTTTTTAAGTGGATAATCAGGTTGAATTTCTCTGTTAATATAGAAGAAGAAAGAAGAAGAAGAAGAAGAAGAAGTTGACAACCCTCACGCCCCAACCGAAGTTGACTTAACTTTTTCATGTCGCCATGGTATATAAGTCGAGATTCAATAATGGAGAGCTATGTTATAAGGGGCTCCTTCCATGGAGTTTCCTAATGCCTTTCCTCGAAAAGCCAATGCCTGGGCAAATTGCAAGTAAAAGAGACGCTATGGTTGGTTTCAATTTTTCAAAATATGCCTCCATTTTTGAAAAGTAAAAATCTAATTGGACCAAACCAAATATTATAAAATGATGTCAGTCTTCCCTTATAGTACTGGTCATGAATAATTCATCAATTATTTGATCAATAATAAATAATAAAGATATGGGATGGGTCCTCCATGCTTGCATGAAAATAGAAATCAACACCTAACTAACCTTTTTATAGGTCTTCCTCCTTTAACTTTCCCTATTGATATAAATGAACATATCTAGTTAAGTTCAATTTCCTAAGTGCGTAAATAATTATTGAACGGTTATCATGCACTCCACAATTTTAATGCCACTTGTTACTATGCTGGATCAGCGTCATTTTTCATGGTTACATACTTATATTATTACATAAAATATGAAAATAGCACGAGTCTAACTAAGCCAAAACGACCGCCCTATCATTTCATGAATTTATGTTATTGGCCGTGTGATGAATCATATCTCTTTGTATTATTGGATTTTTATTTGTGCCGTATTTATAATTTATCTATATTATATCTGTATCATATTTGTTTAATCAATTTAGAAATAAAATTATTAGTTTTTCATCAATATATGTTGGTTGACAAAATTCTGTTTGAAAACGATAAAAATGTTATGCAAAAAATATCAAAATATTATAAAACAAATAGAGGTTTGCAATTCATATACCTAATATCAAGTTTGCAGAATTCATGTACCTAATTGGATGATCATTAAGATGGATTTATCACTTAAAAGAAAAAAAAACTTATATTTAAATATAGAATTTTGTGATAAAAAACCGGTAAGATAAGTTCTATTTCTACAAATATAATTAGCGACGAAGGGTTTTGTGATAGAAATTTACATTTAAAGATAGACTTTTTATCTCTAAATCTTAATTTTGTAATAGTGTATTTTGGATGTTCGTTTTTGTTAATTTTATATTTCCTTTTTGTTAGAAAAGGAAAAATTTTAAGCGGATTAAAATAACAAAATACAGAACGAAAGTTAGACCGAAAGACCACTAGGCCGATTAGATGGCTGGGTGGTCATAAGAGCTTTTCTCTCCTTATGGCTATAGTTACAAACTGCTTCATATTATAGTGTAAGAACATGAGTTTTTAAAATTACATAATTGTCAATTTCATGATAATAATCTCAAAATATTGCAATATCTAATAGTTGGTTGGACCCACTAGAGCTATTAACAGAAAGAAAAATAATATAATATTTTTTCATTCTTATGACCATCATGAAAGTATTAATAAAAAACAGTCATATGGGATCAATTTATATATTTATTTATTTTCCTATCTCAAAGCAGGCTATTTAACATGTTTAATCATATTCATATTCGATTTCTAGTCATATATTAAATAATAATAAATGAGGATTGTTTTAGGGATTAAGAGCAAGTTGAGAAAGCAAACTTGTCCTCTCAACAACAGCCTTTAAAGAAAAACATAAATTATCAGCACTTAGAATAATATTTTTATTTTTTTAAATAATCGTCACAAAATTCGAATTTAAATAATAGAAAAACATATCAATATAGAAGTATAGGCCGTCTTCTATTTTCGGACAGAAACGTCTACTGATATTATATTTTAGAATTTGGGAAAGAGACGTGTTTGAGTTGGGATTTGTTTAGTCTCCCACCGTCCTAAACACGACACTTTGTTTCTATCTCTCTCGAGATCTCTCGAAATGGACCTTAACTTTTAGGCGGCTTTGGCTCGGTTTTGGTTTAATCATTAAACATAATTGATACTAAATTGATATCGATATGATAATCGATAAGAAATCGATAATTTTATTCATAAAGTAAAAAAATCAAACCAATACCGAATCTATATCAAACCAGTACAAAATCAATAGAAATATAAGATCAATGAAAAAAATGATATTTTATCCATAAATTAATCAAACTGATCTGATACCGATCATATACTTATAAGTTATCGATATAAATCTAATACACATCGAGTATAGATAAAAATCCAATAATCCTAACGGGCTTCTAAACTAATGAATGAATCAAGATTCAAACATATGATATGAGCATTCTGTGTCACTAAATAAACTTTACTATTTATTATTTAAAAAATTGTAAATAACCCTTTTAAACCTAATGTTAATATGGATATATTTTCTAAATTTTTTATAATTTATAAACAAAATTTCTTTTATAAAAAAATTTAATTTTGGTATGAATATGTTCAATCTTTTAAATATTGTAAATAAACTCATAAATTTTGATGAAATAACAACAAAAAGAACCCTTGTTTTGCCCTTTTTTCCCCTTTTTCTTTAGAGTTAAACAAGGACGCTAAGATCAAAGTCTAAAAGAGTGCTAAAATATGTTTGCATAAGTTTGAAGGTGTGTCCATTTAAAGGTAAAAAAATTACTTATTGGGTTCGTCGTTCGTACGTCTATCCGACATCTGTTACTATCCATTTGAGTAACACTATCTGCTAAGAATCATATGGAAAAATGACTAAAAATTAATTATATGTACAGATTATATAAATCAAATATAAAATTAAATAAATGAGTAGATGAGATAGAGACGTTGAAAAACACGTAATCTAAAGTGGTTCTCTGTAGTTGTTTCATTCGGTTTCGATTCAGATTTCGATGAACAAAAAGATGCACCGACATGTTAGCTGTAACCGCCGAGAGCCTACCACTTCCCTTTTTGTTTTCTTCTAGGAAGTCACGTTAGGGGTCTGGCTCTCCCTTGGTTTTATGTAATTATTTAGCAAATTAGCCCTGTCCTTATGTACGGGTACGGCCTTCTTTTATCTTTTAAAAAGACTGTATCCGCATCACTTTGAATCGTCATATTTATATATATTTCTCGTATCCATATATATATATATATATTTATTTATTTGATCTGCTTATAAGTAGATTTATTAATTTTTTATTAATAATTATTTTTTGATAAATATTTATTTAAAAATAATAAAAACATAATAATAAAATTATAATGAAACAATCAGACCCTAAGCTAAGCTCAAGAGGATATACCTTACAAACTCCATCAAGACATGTAAATAGAGATCAAGACGTTTGTCAACATACTTACACGACTATGTTACATCATAAGATACAGTACAACAAGTGTAATAGCGTATACATGTAAAATATGTTTTCTTTTACATGCAAACATTAGGATTCTGGTAAGTGTAAACAATACAGCTAGATTTTATAACCGCTTATAAGTTGTGTAAGTAACAACTGATATAAAGAAAGGAAACAATAGTGAACAAGGTATGCAAACAATTTACCCAAAACTATAACTCTTAGGAGCCTCTAGAAGCTCAAATTTCAGCACCTCTTTTCTTACAAACATTTCATCGCCGAACCATCTTTACTCTGATTTATCATCATCCTCGCAAACAATACAAACACATAGTGAAAAACATAATAACAGAATAATATAAAGTATAATCAAAACATTAGATTGGTTAGAATTATCAGATCTACAAACCTTAATTTTCAAAATTTGAAACAAAGAGGAAAGAAATTTACTTGAGGCTTGAGAGAGTTCTATCGAGAGAGAGAGAGAGAGATAGTGAGAGCAAACTTTTCTTAGGGTAAATCTGTTGAAAGGCTGTAGGCTTCCTTTGCGAGGATTTGGATCGAGACTTGACTTATCAACTTCATATATCTTTAGCTCAAATTCTCAGAAACTTTAACACTTAATCACAACATAATCAGTATTTCAAAGGAAAATTAGAAATTACATAAAAGTAAAACATATAAAACAATCATAATATTTTGGATCATAAATTTTTTAGCAAAATGTGTATTTTTCCTAAAATTTCACGTCAATAAAAATTTGCGGGCGGGGTTGAGACATATTACCATAAATCTTTCCATAAGGCTTGCATATTCTTCTACTTATAATGATTAACTTTGTTTTTTTTTCTATATATATAACTATCTTTTTATGTTTTGCTTTTTATTTTATCAATTGTCTTCGTCAATCGTTTGGTAAAAATTTTTCGGTGCATAAGTTTTAAAAATTGGATGGTTATCACTTTGATATAAAAGTGGTGAAACTCAAAAGATAGAAAATGGCAAGAAGATCTCTTCCACTTATATAGAGTTTCGCCTCATTAAAACTAGATTATAAAATTTTCCTATAAAATGGATAAGATGTAAATTAATATTCTTTTCTTATATGTTAAATGTTGATTTTTGAAATTTAGGATGGGAATTCACTTATGGCACTTTAAGATCACCTTAAAATACAAGTTAATGATTTTATTTTTCTATACGATAAATAGCTCTATGCCATTTATCGGTAATAACAATCCTATTACAAGATTCATTCATTCAATAAAGTAAATTAACGGTTAAAGTTCCCTCAATAGCTTTATGAGGATAAAATATGTTTTCAACAGTAAAACGAGTTCATAAATTCTTCCCCTCCTTCTAGAACACAAATAGAGTAGCCGAGTCAAAAAATGAATCCAGCAGCTAAAATGCGACCGGTTGGTGTATATTTTAATCTAAGCAACTGTCAAAGGTGTCAAATCTACCATGTATCTTTTGTTTTGGAAGTTATTACTGGTAGGGTGAAACATCTGAAGTGTCTCTATTCTCCATCAGCTCCACCAAAAAGCTTGCTATATGCTACACCATTCATAAATATCATCAAAACTAACGTAGACCCATTGTCTCCAAATTTGGTAACAAAAAAAATAAAAGAAGTGCATCAGGACAGTAGTTGTTGGCAATTCAAGACCTTTCTTATTAGCTTTTTGGTAAACTTGATTGGAAAGGGTGCTATTGCTACAAGTCAAATGTTAGTCAATGTATGCCCCAATTTTAAACTTGAGATTCAAAATTGTAAATAAGGTAAATTATTTGTAAGTTACTCACATTTGATATGGTATCTACTCAAGTAGTGAAGCACAACTCCAAAGTAGTTGAGTTCAACTCAAGCTATTCAAATAGTTTGTTGAGTCGAGTTTGAGTTTTATAATGTTGAGCTTAAGTAGCTCACGTATCTAATCAAGTTTAAATCAAGTTTATGTTGAATTCAGTTTAAATGTCGATATTAGTTTAATTTTTTATTAAAAACATTTTTAGATAAATCTATTTTAAATAATTTTAATCGAATCAAATTTAAACTTATTCAGTATTAGTTGGAGTCGAGTTTGAGTTTGAAATTTTAAAACTCATATCAAACTTGAATCAAGCTTGAGGTATAAAATTTATAATTGATCTCAAACTCAATATTATATTATTTTAACTCAATTCAGATACTGCTATCATCCTAACCTCTTCCATTTCTTAACACCATCCTAACATCCTCTATTATTGATTATATTTGCAGCCAGCTGTCACTACCATCTATCTACCACTAGTGTAAAACATGACACGCCATCAAGTCACTCACCACTAGTTTCTATTCCTATAAAACCCTATAGATACACGTTTTTTATTTTAAACAGAAGCACATTCTCCATTGGTATAGTCTTTTCATGGAAGGCTAATTTCATTTCCCCACCCACTCTAATCTTGTAATCAAACGCCATCTTATAACGTTAGCAAATGAAAATTATCAAGGAAGCACTTAAAGCCCAACGAAAGAGCATTCTCGATGACCTATTTGCAAATTGTAGAGTGGAGTATACAAGAAAAAAATCTAAACAAAGCAAAAGTAAAATGTAATCAAATGTGTGTATATGTGCTAGGTTTAAAATATGGTTCAAAAAGAAATTTCCTTATTTGTTCTTGGTCAATTTCGTTTAATAAGAAACTACCTTTCAGTAGTTTCTATCTACTCATATTTTAAAACATGTTTGGTGTCTTTTTATTTTTATTTTTATTTTATTTAAAATTTATATAGGGATACAATTGAAAAAAATTTAGAACTTATGATGTAAAATCTAAACCTGCCTCATACCTTAAAGTTTTTTCAAAACCTAATAAAAACCCTATACAGTTTTTTAAACCATACCCATAGCTTGCACCAACACAAATTTTGCAAACCTCTCTTTCTATCTCTATATGTATATATCTATGTGTGTGTGTTTTATTTTTATTAAGAAATAATCAAACAAATTGCCATATTTACTATGACATTTGTAATCATGTTAGTATTTTTCTTGCTATTTCAAGTATATTAGTTTCTAACTATCCATTTAGTGGGGAATATATGCATATATAAGTAAATATACAAGGCCAGCTCCTTCTCCACATTACAAATAAATATCATAAATCTTGGAATATAATAATAAAAAGAATATAAAAAACTGTTATCTCTACTTCCGCTATTATTAACATTATTGTTATCATCATCATTTTAAATTTTATTATGTTAATTTGTTGGTTGTTTTTTTTAATTGGATAATTTCTAAATTTTAAAATCATCCCATCCTATGGATCCATAAGGTTTCAAATTATACTCAAACCCATACTAAAATCCTATAGGACTTTTATCCTACAAATGAAAGGAATATCCTATAATGATGTATCTTGGTTGTATTCCTGTGTACACACAATCAAATTGATTGCAGACTACAGAAAAGAGGCTTATGGCTAGCAGGTAGTCTTATTGGAGCTCTCCTGATAGGAAAATAAGGTAAGTCTTTTGTTTAACAAGTTTTTAATATTAACATAGGAGGAAAAATGCAAGAATTCCTCTTCATCAAGCTTTTCCAACTAGTAAACCTGCGTCTGAATTTTCTTCTCTAGCAACGAGGGTAATTCTTAAGTCTTTAATTTGCAACACCTTTTCCCTACATGTAGCAATGATGTTAATAAATTTATTCCTGAAATAATATTTTTTATAATTCACTGAAGGAACAATAGTCATAAAGTTAATATTAATTTTCCCTTTACTTAATCCCATTTTTTGGCATAAACTGTTACCCCAATAAAAATCTCAAAGGTGATTAGATTGAATCTCAATTTTACCTTTTTACTAGGATTAATTACAAAAAACATGACTTTTGTTTCGATCAATTTACAAACAAATGATTTGTGTTCTTTTTTTCAATAAATAGGTAACCTGAGTTTTATACAAAAGTGTTATTATAATTAATTAATATTGAAGGGATATGTGTTAGAGTTTTATTGATCTAAAAAAATTAATTTAATAAATAATATAATTAAATAAAGTTAAATAAATAAAATATTAATTTTTTTTAAAAATGAGAAAATTAAAAATATATAATTAATATTTATGATCAATAAAATATTAACATTTGACATAATAAAATTATTAAATTATATTGACACTTTTATATAAAACTCAAATTATCTATTTGTCAAAAAACAAAACACAGATCATGTATTTACAAATTGATCAAAATACATGTCATATATTTATAATTAACTCTTATTTTTATTAATTGCATAGTCTATCTTTCTCTTCCATTTCTAATTACCCATCAATTGGCCTCCTTACTAGAACAATGAACTATTAATTCATTTGTATTCAGTTTTATCCAATTTTTTTTAGAGACTGCAATTAAATTTTTTGCTGTCTATTAAGGGTGGATAGTTTTTTTCCCCTTGGATATTGTATAAATCTAAAATTTATGTACCCTCCACCTTATCATTTGGATGACAGAGAAATTTGAATATTCCGAAGTGTTCTTCCGTGGAATATCTTTTTGTTGCAATCTATTTAAAATTACCCTTGATGGTACAAATAGATTTTCTGAATCTCTAGGGACATTCACCGACATCTACGTGTACTGAAATCATCATGCAGCCACCGGCAAGATGCCACACGAGAAGCTTAATTACACTTTGAAGACTTAAGCATCTCAATATAAGGATTGTGGTTATTTCTTCAAATCACCATGTAAGTTTAACTTTTGTATTTTTTTTTTTAATAATATCTATCCTTTCAAAAAAGAATATTTTTTTATACTTCAATGATTAACCATAATAATAAGCTTCGTTATAAAAAAATTGAGTTTTAAAAATAAAATTTTTATCTTTAAAAATAAAATTTTGCTACCTAAATTATTATTACCGATTATATCTATATCTATAAAACTTTTTACTAACCAATTTTCCATTATAAAATTTCTGGTGAATTATACAAAGTCATGAAGAATGAAGTTATCTTTAAAAACTCGGAAATTTAGGTGTTGAATTATACAAATGAATTGGTTATTAATATATATATAAGACGATGCTTAAGTTTCATTTGTGCATTTGGCCTTCATTTAATCCCTTTTTTTTTTTTAAAGAAATAAAACCTGCAATATCTTGATATGAGTTCATTTATCAAAACGCTTGTGCCCACATATCATATTTTCATTATAATGAAACATCACAAGAACACTCTATTCTCTCAGCTAGTGATTACTTTTAATTCGTAAATTATTCTAGCTTACTCCATTGCAATTTTTTTTAATCAAATCTAATATAATATAAAATTAGGCCAAAGAAGATTACCTACAAATATTAAATAATACAACGTAAACCGTGCCATTTACCTAGTCAGAATCAGAGTCAGAGTTGGATATATGAAAGATAGCTAATGAATAAGTATATATATAAAAAAGGTTGGTATGGTCTAAGTTCTAGTTTCCTTCACTATCCTTAAGGAGGTTCTATTTCATGCCTTTTACATATTTTACTAAATGATCATCATGATTAGACATCTTCCTGAGTCTGATTGGAATCGAAACTCAGGGATAAATGGTCACGGCGGGTAGGACTCGACTTGTGGGACGTCAGGTTGATGGATTCAATCCAGATCCATCCCGAGGATCCTGCAGGTCTAATGGGGTCCGTCTGACTTTTTGTAAAAAAAAAAAAAAAAAAAAAATAGATTTTGGCTTGTAATTTTTTTTTTTTAAATGTGTGTTGATTTTATAGGATCCGCCTCATGAACTGGTAGGTCTACGGGCCCTATCCGTCTTACCACCCTTACGGGATGGTTCCAGATCAATTTTTTTTTACCTAGATCTAGTGGGTTGGATCCTAATTCGGACCTGACCTAGATCAAGGAGATGTCTAATCATGATGGCACTCCCTCCAAAATCCAATTAACTCTAGAAGAATTAATAACAACTTGCAATCTTCTAAAGACGCACTTAAAATAGTGAATATGTAGTATTTTTAGGTGTTATATCACAAGAGAGGAGAGAAGAGTCAAGCAAGAAAAAGAAGGTACGTAAGCTTCACAAAATAAGTAAAACTTATAATATATTGACATAATATATTAAAAAGATAAATCATAAATCTATAATTTGCATCATGGTAACTTTTAATTCAAATGAAAGCCTATCTAGCTAGCTAGTATAAACAAGAGTCCTCTATTTTTAGAGTGCTCTACTTTTAGCAATAGCATCTTCAGATAATAAATCTATATTATTAAAGTTGGTTTGCATTATTGGTATGCATTATTTCTTCTTCAGGGCTTCAATGTGCATGATTGGTAACTTAGTATGCATGCAAAAGCATTTATGACGACGTATGGAAGAAAATTTGACTCTGCTACGATACTTATCAAGGTTAAGGGGTAGATTACCTAAAAAGTTATCAATGTTTAGAAATAAGTTTATTTAAAATATTAATATTTTAAATAGTTAAAAAAACGTATAAAAGTTTAATAAAGTATAACAAATGAGATATTTATATTTTGTAAAATTCATTTGAAATATAGACGTTTGGATTATTTTTTAATTAATTTTTTTTAATTTTTCACCAATGATCGATTATTCATACCCCATTTGACTTACTATGCTAAATGTTGGTATATTTTTATAATCACTCAAAATATTGATACTTATTAATATAATTAACCTAAAATTAAGCAAACATATCGGTGACCTTTTCTTTTCTGGATTTCTTTTTCTTTGTGTTTTATGCTTTGAAAAAAATGGAATTATTTGAATTTCTTATATCTTTATTTTTCGTTTTCCTGTTCCTTGCTTATTAAATAATTACGTGAAACTTTAGGATATATATAAGTATTCTGAATATATGGACGCTTTTTTTTTTTTTTAATTTTTATATGGATGTATTTTCCAAGTCTCCATAAAATATACTTTTTTCAGACCAAAATGGTTATGTCCAAACAAGACAGAGAAAGGAGGACATGCGGGGGGAACCGGGGAAGGAACTAGGGCATGTGATGATATAGTTATTGTTCAACTGCATGTCCAAAAAAGGGAGGAAAAAAGGGGACATCTTTCGTGAAGTAAGGAAATAGATTAGATACAAATTAAATATAAATAATTAATATATAATTTTACTCATAAAAATAATTAAATTCATCATATATAAATCAAATGTAAATAATAAACAAATATACACAATATAGATAAAAAATAAACCATCTAAATGGAGGAACTTATTCGGCTTCCTGCTCCAGAATTGCTCCATCTTATTAAAATTAAACTTGCCTTCTGAAATTATAAGTCAAAGCTCAATTATATGCCCTATACACTCATGTGCTAATCCTGTTTACAGGGTACCTGATGTCCAGAGAGGTGACTACTAAAAAAGGACAATTAATTATATAGGTATCACGTTTTTTACGCTCTAGGCCTTGTCTATGTCATATATAGAGTTCAATCGATCATTAGCTATATCAAAAGGGCAGAATACTTATTATAATAGTTTATTTGACTCGACAAAAAATCGTATGTCATGATCACTATCATGTGACCATATGACCCCTTGGCTATAAAAAAAAAAAAAAAAAAGAACATATGACCCCAAAAAATGTAGCCAAATGTTGAAGAAAATTTACCATTCCCCGCCGTTGTCATGTAAAGCATATCTAGAAAGCAGTGACAGAAAGAGGAGGAGCGGTGGGGCAGAGAAATGGAGATGGAAAGAGAGGTTTCCAAGTCATGGTGGACTGTGGAGGGCTGGTGGCGAGCCTCCACGACCGGTCAAGCCGGATGTAAGGAGGGAAACAAGATTTGATGCTACTAATTCGCTATATATCTGATAAGTGATATATAATTACCAATTCTAAGTAATCGGTGATAATAATAATATATAGTTTTTATAAATTTATTTGCATGTCATAACTTTATCTGTGATTATACGATACTAATTTGTCATAAGGAGATCAATAGGGTACAGCGGATAAATGAGTTAGAAGTCCAACTTTCCCATATATATATATAAACTGATGTGTTATGTTGATTGGATTTCTCCATTATAGCTCTATCAAAAAGATGCTTTAAATCGTATAAAACATACACGCATATATAAAATATATATGTATGTATGTATGTATCAAGTCTGCCTTTCATTCTTCTTCCATCCTAATTACAAAACAAATTTACAATAATCGGTCAGTGTACGATATAAATATATATATATAAATATACGGCTCTTTACGGGTGCGAAAGACGTATCAATGAGGGGGGGAGGGGGGGGCGGGAAGGGGAATACTTCTATTACGGCTACGCAAGCTTTGAGAATTTGGGCCTTGAACGCATGCGCAGCGCAGCAACGCATGCCGCCATTGATGAAAGCGACATCCAATCGAAATACTGAAAAGTGGAAACAAATGCAGCAATTTATACAAGTAGAAAGATATTCAGGATATATATGATGTCGATTTTATGTCGAATGTATACGGGGATCTATGTAAAGCAACCAGCTACATCCCGGGAAGCTGTTGAACAGCCTCAATTTGTTTGTCGCCAATTCTTTAAATATATATGTATATATATATCCACCATCTAACCATCCATTATCCTGCAGATATTACTTCCTGAAACCATCCATGCTTCAGGCTTTAATCTTTCCGATGCGCTTTTATCGTGTCATCGAACATTTGACACGATCTTGTTACATGGATTTGTAGAGATGAAATCAAGAAGGTTGATCAACCTTGGGGGGGTTGCTTGTGGAGAGAAATTGGGACGATGTATGAGTCATATTTAAATTTTATATTCAATCATCGGCATTTCATTTGTATCCTTTTCTGAATCTTTTGTAGGAGAAAAAAGATAGATTGTCCTTAGGGCCTTAGGGGTTGTGCTTCAATTTATGACATGTTAGGGTTTTTTTTTTCCCAATTGTACGACTAGTTTTCTTTTATAGCATCTCATTAGGAGGTTCAACCTAGGAAAGGTCGTTCAACTTTTTCAACTCTTGTGCCAAGTATCTAAAAACCAGCTGCTTCATGGCCAAAAAGAAAAACTCCTTCACATTGTTTATTTATTTTTCTTTTCTTATTTTTTAAGTGTATTATATAAATGCATATAGACCTACCAAACTCACAAGAATACGAAGTATATGAAGTAAACAACTTTAAGAATAAAGTGGTGAAGTATTTAAAAAAAAAAAGATTAAAGTATTGATGTGATATTTTAAGAATTTTATAAGAATCTCATAGGATATGAATGATTACCTATTATATTAGTGACTAGTGACTACTATGAAACTTATTACGCAATTTTCAACATAATCTTGCATAGTTTTAAGCTGGACAAACTACCTCTATATATTTCAAATAAACAAAGCATCCATCCAATCTTATTCTACCAACATGACTGCATGAAAATATAAGAGGATAGGAGGATGGTGGATCATGCAACCAACACCTGGCTATAATGTTGATCGTCGACTATTTTGGCCCTGCAGGTCATCAATAGGGAAAGATTGATTTGTGATTTCATGTTTCCTTTTGTGTATCGCTACCTATTAATTATATATATTTTGTTAGTGTAATGCCCTAACATGAAGACATTACAATTCGTCACGTGTCCTTTTCCTTTATAAGAATACGCCAAAGTTAAACAATACTATACCATAAGTAAACATTGATAATAAACTCCAATACTCACATAAAAAGGTACCTGTTTATAAACATCTCAAAAAAGTAAATCTCCTAATCAATTTAAACCAAAGTTAACTTTAAATCGTAAACTTTAAAACATAAAGGAGTTCTCATAACTTGGTCTTAATTCATAAAATCATAAATCCCTTAAAAGATAGAAGATTCCATAAGCTTTCGACTCAATATCAAAGGTATCTAAGTGGTCTAAATATTAGTAGGAATATCCAGTCCATTATTGTCATCCCCATCATCCACAAATATGTCAAAAGCTGATAGATTATAATAAACTCTTTTGCATTTGTTCATGAAAAATGAAAGGAATGAGCCAAAAAGCCTAGCATGCCACACCACACCTGTAAGCCCCGGAAAATTTCAATAAATAATTTTAAGATGAACTTAAAAAATAAATCCTAAAAATCACTCCAAATTAAAACCGAATTTCAACTAGTCTTAAATCACGAACGAATTCGAAAAATTTCCGAATCTTGGGGAAAATAATAATTCTCAAAAACAAAGTAAGAACTCAACATACTACAATTCCAAGACCACTACGTACGACAAATTCCATACGTGACTCCGATTTATAAAATCGGGTAATATAGATCCCAAAAACGAATTATTAAAAAGTAAATAACGATTAACTTTCGAAAATGAAACCCAATTCAAAAATTCCGAAAACGTTAAAAGATAATAAATACTTACAAAAATAAAATTTAAAATAAAATTCTCAAATTAAATATGTTGTATGAACATAAATATCAGTTTCCAAATTGACAAAGGTCTAAACCGGAAAATCACCCGGAAACCCTAACCGGAATACAATAGTGTAAGTCCGGCAATCTAGTGCCCCTAACCTTAGAGACCGAGATGTAGTTTAAATATATAGAATAGCTCATAATAATATAAGTTTGTTTAAGAATATTAGATTGGTAAATTTTTGACCTATTTCGAACCCGTTCGGATACAGACTTCGAAAAGCGTGTCCCGGGGCTCGAGATATAAAAAACATACCAATAGTACCGTTAGACTCGTAATTTCATAAGATTTCTAAATATATCAGTTATGAAATTTTTCGGGTTATAAAAGTTACAATTATAACCTTTTTATCGTATTTTCATTATTACCGATAATTGATTAGTCTTTTGCACTATTCATTTTTATTTCATTACAAAATTTTATTATTCTTATAAAGTCTTATATTTTTAGATAAATATTTTATATGTTATAAAAAATTTAGTTTTTCTAAAATTTAGTTAGTTTCGGGTCTTTATGGGATCAGATTCTATTTAAGACCCGATACTAAAAATAAAATAAATTAATTTAATAATTGAAAAATATTTATATTTTTATAAAATAATTTTTTTAGAATTTTTCGGGTTATAAAAATATTATTTATAACTCATATTCGCGTATTTTGATCATACCGGTAACATAATTGTTAAAATACTAAAATATTTCAAATAATTATTTAATTTTAATTATGAAAAATATGCTACAAATATTTGGAATAATTTTTCTAATTTTATTTTATTTTAATTTATTTTATTAAGAAAGTACTCTTACAACCTATCTTTTCAAGTACACATTTCATACATCACTTCTTTTTCACTTCAATCTTTCTACACTTCATTATCAATTCTTGACAGATTTTTTTGACTCCTTTTGGCTGCCTTTTGTACTTTGAAACCCTCCAAAAATTAATTACAATAACTCTCTTTCAATACTTCTTCAAAAAGCTACACATACCATTAATTACATTACAATTTCAAGTCAAAGCAAACCAAATTTCTCTCTCTCTCCCCCCCTCTCTCTTTCACGTGAATCCCCTCAAATTTCTGCCTTTGCTTTATTTTTTTCTCTTTCAATTAATTAATACACATTAAATGCACTCATTTTCTCTCTCTCTTTCATTTACACCTTCAAACCTTAACCATTCTTTACACTTTTCTCTCTCTTTTTCCTCTCTTTCTTTCTTCTTCCTCTCTTGTTCTTTCAAGAACAACAAGCTGTCTTCATTCCATTCTTGAGCTTCCACACTTCATTCCTAAAGATTTCTAAGCAAATCTTCTTCCCAAAGCTTCATAGGTGATATAGGTAAAGTGTAATGAAGGTTTCATGCATCAAATGACCTTCCATAAGCTTAAAAGCTTAGGATGATGATGCCAATAATGAAACACTCCTTTTCTCTACTTTTATTATCTTGTATTTCAATTATTTTCTTGTTTAAAGTGGATATATTTTGTAGATCTAAATTTTTGTAGCTTTGATTTTGTTTATGCCATAGATCTTGTTATTTAAGTTGTTATATTTGTTATTTCTTATGATTTATGCATAGATCTATCATCCACATATTCATCTTAATGATTCATCCATTTAAAACTAGTTTAGAAGACTAGATCTAGTGTTTTGAGTTCATAAATACATTAGACCTTTGTTTATGTTCATGAACAACTTGCTATAGCATGATGATGGTAGGGAAATTGTAGGAAACTCAAGATCTATTTTATTTTCAACAAAAACAACTTTTGAAAATTCGGATGAAAATGGAACCATATTTAGAAAAGTGGTTTTTCAACTTCAAAATGTATATTTTTCATTTAAAATGAAGGGCTTAGGGTATAGACAACATAAATGAATGATTTTGATAAGTAAAGTTTAGATCTATGTTCATATTATGTGTAGATCTTAGATTTGAACTTGAACAAAAGTAGTGAAATTCGTATTTTGGCAAGACTCATATTTAAAAACCACTTTCCAAGTGTCAAAATGTAATTTTTACTTAAAAAAATGAAGGGTTAATATATGAATATCATCAAAACTTCTTTTTACAAGAATCTAATGTGATTTTCAAAAGTTATTTTCAAAACACAAATGTCATTTTCGGATTTTGGCCAAAGCATATTTTAAAAACATGTTTTCCAACTCAAAAATGAAGTTTTTGTTTAAGAAATGAAAGGCTCTTAGGATAGGATATGTAAGGAATGGATTTTCATAAGTTTAGATAGATTTTATCAAAAGGAATATCCAAAAATGAATTTTGTAAATTCCGATCCCAACCAAGACCAATTTTTAGAACCCATGTATCAACTCCAAAACTCATGTTTGATCTGAAAAATGAAGTATATAGGTAATAGATATCATTAAGCAATGATTTTTACAAGTTAAAATAAGTTTAGGCATGAGTAATGTGTAAACCAAGTAATGGAATTAAAATAGAAAATTTTGAGTTAGTGATCAAATTGTCAAATTCGTAATTTGAGATGATGCATATGTAATCACTAAGTATTTGAGCTCAAATTGTAAGTTTTATGTGTTAAATGAAGTCCTTAGATAATAGATGTAGTAAAGTCTTAAAATGTAATGCATTAAACAAGTTTTTCCCAAATGAATCATTCAAAAAGTGGATTTTCTAAAATTCGGATTTTGAGTAAACCATATTGGAAAACATATTTGCAAAGTGTAAAATGCAAATTTTTGTGTAAGAATGAAGTCCTTAGTGGTTATGTATGATTGAGCCCTAATTTTCTAAATATCAAATGATTTTTACTTTAAAAAATCACTCAAAAACATTACTTACAAAAATTCGGATTTTGGAATCAACCCCACTTGAAAACATGTTTACAAAGTGTAAAATGGAAATTTTTATGTAGAAATGAAGGTCATAAGTAATATATAAAATGAAGATTTAATTTTGACAAAAATAATTATATGTTCTTAAGTAACAAATCTAAAACAAATGGAAATGATCAAAGTTAGAAAACTAGATTTTTCATAAGTAAGTTGTTATTATGGTCTTGCAAAATAAAAGGTTGCAAAATTTCCTTTTAGGAAAATCATCAAGATCATGCATACATTAAGCTTATCTCATATCATTCATGTTAGGAAATCACTCATATTGCATATATAGCTAGTTTATATAGTAGAGACATTACAAACATTTACAAAACTATTTTTCGGAATCGGAAACCGCTAATGATCAGATCTGATCCCTCTGTTCCAAGACCTAAATGTTTTAAAAACTTGAAAATAATATTGGAATTAGATAGATCTTTCGAAGTAGATAGAAATCGATATATAATTTGTGAGATTCCGAGTTAAAATGACTAAGTTATGGCCGTTTTAAGTTGGAATTTCTGCTTAGAACGAAAATTACGAATTTGATAATTCGTATGAGATCGTTTAGATTAGTTTGAGTTGAAATACTTATTAGAGTATTTCTTCCTTGTTAGGTGATCCCGAATTTGACGATTCCCTACCACCAGATTACTATTACTAGAAGATCGATGAACCAATGGCCGAGTGAGTTTTCTCCTTGTTTTGTTACCTTGATTGTGCTTGTAGTTAGTTGCATTAGAATTATAAGAACAAGATAAAAATCGATATGAATAGGGATGGGATATATGATGAGGCTGTGATGAATGCATGCCAAAGGATACTAAAGCATATCGAAACCACAATTTGATTGGATAACTGCACTGTTCATATTATTTCTGTTTTGTGTATGATATTGGCTGGTCACTCTAAAGAATGTATAAATATTTGACCTAAGCAAAAATTAAATTGGTCATGCATCACATCGGACATATTGCATTTGGTAGCGTGCTACTCATACACAGGTCGATCGGTATGGTTCGATGACTCATTTGGATAATGAGACCCGGGATCAGAGCCCATCCATAGGAAACTAAGGCGCATCGGGGATGCATTCCATGTGTGAGCCTAACCGAGGCGAGTGCTATGAGCCGAGGGCTTGGGGACTAGCAGCGGTCATGTAGACTTCAATACCATCCCTAACCCAAGATACGGAGGGCGTAAATCCGTTCTGTGTGTGGGTTCCGGATACCCATTCATAATTGTTTGCTCATGTGTTTGTTCATGCATAGCATATGGTTGATTATAACTTTCTTGTTATGGTACGAAATTAAGGAAATTCTCACTAAGCTAGTGTAGCTTATACCCCAATAGTTGTTTAAATGAACAGGTTATCTCAAGAATGCAAAGTGGGTACCAAATTGGTTGGAGCCGGGAATAACTTCGGGAGTTCGGCAAAAAATAAGAATGTTTGAAGTTATCTGCTAGTTTTATGATTTGTCTTGTAATAGTTTATGTAGGAAAGTCTGTGGATGAATGTAATTAAAGTTGAATGATTTGTATTATGAAGTATAGTGGTTTGCATCGGAAGTATAGTGGATTGTATTTCCTTTACATTGTTACTCAATTGTATCAACATAAAATGTATCATTCCGATGTGCCTCATTTATGTGTTAGACGCCTTGTACATAGTATGGAAGCCTTCGCGTGACTGAGGTGGTCATTCTTGGGCTTTAATATTGTGTACGGCGGACTGCCACGTTTAGGGTACCCTTCGGGGCGTGACAATGCCACACACAAATGCATATGCACACACAACATATATAATCACATGTAACTATTTATAATGCAACAATCACCATTTCGTATCTTATATTAGCTGGTAAGCAACACAATTCAGAACCATAGTACTCAACTTCCAAACCTAGAGTATCTCATGACTCCTGAAAAACAATAAATATATAAAATAGGTAATTATACGTATATTGGTGTTGGAGAATCACCAACACATTGCGGCCTCTGTGTCATACCCCAAAGGGTACCCTAGACGCGATAGTCCGCCACACTTGATATCTAAACTCAAGTATGACAACCTTAGTCATTTCATGAGTTTAAACACCGGGTGTAAGGCTCACGTTCAACATATAGGGAATCATACTTTGAATCAAAATAGCTTAAGGAGACATATATAGCAATAAGAATGTAAATCATAATAGTTATAACAAGAATAATCTATTACATGATCTAAAAGGCATATCCTCATCAAAATATTAAAAGTCCAGAGGTCCACAAAAGTCTCTTACATCAACTATTATATATATATAGATTTAGGAGGTTTAACTAGAAGTTTATGCCTACATTTAGGTCCCGACTTCTTCAAAAAGCTCCTTAAGGTCCAAAAGTTGTACCTGAGGAAAGTGGCTTCTAGGAGATAGCCATAAATATTCATACTGCAACAGGAAACTATAGGGGTATAAGCTTACGAGCATAGTGAGTTTCACTTCCAAAATTAAATACTCAACAAACAATATATATATCAGGCAAGTTATATTAACAACCATATGAAATGCACAAGCACGTGAGCAGACAATAAATAAGACTTTTCGAAAATCTTATGTTGGATAGATTTACGCCCTCTATTCGAAGTTAAGTGTTTCAGGCCCATACGATCATATATTTCAATATTTTTCATTTATATTGTGGTTGATATAGGTGCCCACCCATACACATTTTCAATTCCGACCATTACATCAACATTCGAATTTACAGACCCCTCGTTGCCCATCTATTATGCTTTCTTCCCATAAATATATAATAACCTATGCAATGTGACTCACATATGGTATACATGACCAATTTGATTATAAGATCGTGACATACTCATTTAACAATTTATGGGCGATTGTAGATATTGCAGACATTTCAATTCTATACTAAATCATACAAGCATTTACAACAAGCTCATTTCGATATTCTTATCATCGATTCACCCAAGTAGAACTCACATACACACAATCAAATTTTTATCTTGCCCTAATTCTAATGCTACTAACGTTACAAGCACAATCACAAGCATATAATTTAAAGAAAGTGAACTTACTTTGCCATGGCGTGAAAATCCACTTAACGTAATAGTCCTTGGGAAGATCTATTCTGTCTCCTAAGTCTCCTAATCAAAAGAAATAACTCTAATGAGTATTTCTATGAAGTTTGAATGAACTTATAAATTATATTCTAACCAGTTCGTCAAAATTTGTCTAAGAAGAAATTCTAACTTAAAACGGCCATAACTTGGTCATTCTAACTCAAAATTTCACATATTATATACCGATTTCTACTTATTTGACTAGAGCTATCTATTTCTAGAGTTATTTCCAACAAACAAGGTCATTTGGTCCATGAACAGTAGGGTACAAAATACTATACAAATTTCTCATTCCACAATTCAACTCCTAATTTCAAACCAAGCATCATACTAAAGCTTTGATAGATACTTAGCTATCATTATATCTTGTAAGACTCTATTATATACATATATAACTCAATATCATGCATGATTCATGGATGTTGGTAAAGCTATTTCCTCATGTACTTAGATAATGCTTGATAGGATGTATAAGACAATATTTTCCTAACTTTATTTCTACCAAATGCATTACGTGTATGTGCAAAATTGATAAGTTATCATCATGAATGTCATGAAATGAACTATCTATATATATTCTTAATGATATGATATAACAAATTCTTTTAAAAACTTTTGCTTTGCAAAACTTTTGAAATTTCAAAACTTAAGAAAACTAGTTTTATTTATTTCAAAATCACACTTGTTCTTGCCAAAACTTTTCCCTAATGACCTATACGTCTATCACCTTCTTTACTTAATGAAATTATTTATGTTGGAGTTGGAAAATAGATGTTGACATAGAGGGTTTACCTAGATACGAACTTTACAAGATTTTTAAGGATTGAAAACATAGTTTAATCTATCTTTGGAAAACTTTCCTTGTTTTAGGAATATACTTTAATAAATTTCACTTATCCTTGTCAAAACTAGGTCTTTATTACATGCACTCCCTAGGACTTCCATTTTTTTTCATAAAAATCATCATTTTGGCATTTGGAAATAGGTGTTTAAATAGTGGCCATTTTCAAATCCGAATTTGAAAGTTTCATTTAAGATTGTTTCCTTTGTAAAACTCATTTAATCTTTCAAAAACTATTCTCTAATCAAATCTACTCCTTAAGGCTTCCATTTCTTTAATAAAAATCTTGTTTTGGGTTAAAAAATAGGTGTTTACACTTCAAGCTTCTCTTATTACGAATTTAAAACTTGTTATTGGGATTGAAACATAACTTTTGTAAACTTTTCCTTATTTTGGAAATATTCCTTAATAGGTCTAAGCTTTTCTCATCAAGATCACTCATTTATAATATCTATTCCCTAAGCCCTTCATTTTTAATGTAAAATACACATTTTGAAGTTAAAAAATAGCTTTTCTAAATATGGCTCTTTTTATATCCGAATTTCAAAAATCCATTTTTGTTGAAACTAAAATAGATCTTAAACTTTCTAACATTTTCCTACTATTATCATGCTATTACAAGTTATGTGTGTGCATAAAAAAAAAAAAAAAAAAAAATTCTAAGGCATTTATGAACTGAAAACCACTAGATCTAGTTTACTATACTAGTCATAAATGCATGAACATTATGATCATTATGTGGATATGACTAGATGATGAATAAATGTACAAAACATTAATAATAACAACATAGCTTAACAATAAAACAAAGTAATAGCAAAATCATTTTAAATAACAAGATCTACTACATTGTGATGGCAAGGATCTCATGTTCAAGTGTTTCCACATCCATAGCTTAAAGCTCATGAGGATTTTTTAGTGGAATCACATATGAATGATCTTGGCATTACATATTTTTAAGATAATGAAGTGTAGATCTATTACCTATTTAGTGTTTGGATCAAGAAAACTTAAAGAAAAAAAAGAGTGTGTGTAGAGAGAGAGGGAGGTCATGGCACAAAGAGAGGAGAGGGAGAGGGTTTTGCAAAAATTTTTCTAAAAGTGAAAGTAAGGAAAGAAAAAATGGAAATGTGAAGGCATAAAGGGGTTTATATAGAAAAGTGGATTAGGGTTTGCTTTAATTAAACAAAGGGAAAAAAAAAATTGGAGAGAGGGAATAGAGGGACGGGGCACTGGTTTTAGATGTAGGGAGAAAGAGAGATGTGTGTTGAGTAAGTTTCAAAATTAAATAAGTAATTTAAGTAATAAAAGTTATGTTAGAAAAGTAAATTGTAAGGAAAATGATGAAATATTATAAGAATAGGTTGTAAGGATGTAAAAAGTAGAGTATGGGTGATTGTACTTGTGAATAGTAGATTAGACAATTAAAGTACCAGTAGTAAAAAAAATACGATAAATGTTATAACTGTAACTTTTATAACCTGAAAAATTATATAACTGATATATTAGGAAATCTTATGAAATTACGAGTCTAACGGTATTAATATCATATATTTAATATCTCGAGTCCCGGAACACGCTTTTCAAAGTCTGTATCCGATCGGATTCAAAATAGGTCGAAAATTAGCTAATCTAATCTTTTTAAGCACCCTAATAATATTACGAACCAAACTACACTCTTCACTTGTATTTCAACTTCTTGGTTTCGGAACACGGGATTGTCGGATCTAAATTGCTAAGGTTTCCTGGGAATTTGTTGACTTAAGGTTTTCGGTTGACTTTCCAGTTTAAGGTTTGAACTTGATATTACCTTAAAAATTAAAGGTTTACACTCTGCCAAAATAACCACTTAAAATAATGAAACAGATTATATTTGTCGATAAGTGCAAAACCATATGGATATGCTCCTCATTGTGCATTTTGATCAATTGGATCGAATTTACTAGAATCATTTCTATACACGAGTCCACTCGAGACAACCTCACACATAGATTAGTAGGATGCCTCGTTAGTATCACACTCTGCATGGTTTTTACTAACTAAAGTCAAACACAACAGCAAAACAATTTAATATGTCATATAGAATTTAATTGATTTGATATTCTAATCCTACACATAAGCATAAAGCATATCTAAACCTACAAGCACATACAACAAACAAGGTAAGGTCATACCTTAATCATATTCCAGAAATAGGGCTCTAATTCACCAAATCTCATTTTAGAACATAAACCCTAATTCACTAGAAACTTGACAATATGAACATACAAATTTCAACGTAAAATGCTCATTACAAAATTCTAATCCAAACTCCATTTAAAACCTTAATCTCAACAAAATCAGAAATTCACGCATTTCTCCTTGATCAAAATTCAAAACTCCTCCAAAATAACAAATCTCCCCAACAAATCTTTCCAATCTTAGAATCCTCCTTCAAGTAAACAAACTTAAAGAATCAACAAGAAATTACAAATACATAAATCTATGGATTGAAATCATAGAAACTTACCTAAAATCGATCTTTAATCCTTTAGATCACCAAAAATCAGATTCCAACTCAATTAGGGTTCCTCTTCCAAAAGTTTCTTCAAAATCATAAACAATACTCTAAGAAACTAATATATCTGTAAAATCCTATAGAAGAAAATAGGGATCTCATTACCTGATCTGGACTATCAAATCCTTTTTAACAACAAATCAAGATCTTCAAGATAATCAGGGTTTTCTCAAATCTTCCTTCAAAAACAACAACAAATTTTGAGGAAACTATAGATTTGTAGATCTTAAAGAAAGAAAGGTTATCAAATTACCTAGATTTGATCCTCAACCTTCCTTAAACATCAAATCTTCAGATCCTCAAAGAAAACTAAAACGATTCTCCAATTCTCATTCAAAACAATATAAAAACTCTAAGAACTTGATAGATCTATGAAACCTAAAAGATAATTGATGATTTGATTACCTGATCTAGATTACCGAATCATCTTGACGGCTATAAATACACCAAAGGATGTATACTAGGTTTAGGGTTATGTTGGGATAGAAAAAAAAAAAAAGAAAGATATGATAAAAATTGTGGCTTTTCAACTCCTTCGCTTTACATACGCTGGCAGTTTTCAATATGTATGCCGGTGGCGTTGAAGCCAGTGTACATTGTACCAAATACATTTACAATCAAGTCTCTGCCGTGTAAACAACACAATCATATTTGTACTTTGACCATAAAACCTTCTTATTCAATATCTTTTGACACTTTGATCCTTCTTAATTACTCATTTATTTGTATATTACAGTTGGCCTGTTTTCCTTTCTAGTTAAAACTTATAAATAATTATCGACATGTTCGGTTTACATTATTAGGGGTGAATTAAAACAAGTTTTCCTTATTTGCAGACTTATTCCTATATCAGGTTGCTAGAATATATAAATATTTCATGGAATTGTTATTTAAGCAAAATGAAGAATTGTAATTCTACAAGATCAAGGAAATAACCAATCTTATTCTTTTTGTTTTCTTTTCCAAGTGCATATATTATATTTGCCCATGAGATTATAAGAGAATTATTAAAAAAATAATAATAATGATTACTTCTCATCGGTTCTATTATTTAAAATTTGCTAATTATGCTTTCCTTATCTCATCTTCTATACCAAACGTGTTATTAAGGTTTGATTTACCATTGACCTTATCTCATAACATTTTAACCCAAGATAATTTGGCGATTGGTAATTAAATTTGTGTACTTATATAATTAACTCTAGGATTATATAGAGATAAATAGCCTGTATTTATAAGGATAAATTAAGTGATTAGGTCCGATCTCTATGAGCGAGAGGATCGTGCTCCAATGTAAGTCTTCGTATAATTGTCTACCACACCTTTGTTCCTTATTCTTAATATACCCATAATCTTTTATCATGCATATTGCGTAGTTATATTTTCACCTAAAATACTTATATTAACCTCTTCACTTATATTTCTCTTTCTTTCTTTGTTGTTTTGTCTTGTACAGGATCGTTTTCTCTCATTACGCAATAACCGAGCATATTCTGAGTCGCAAGTAAGCCAAATATAGATAACCTAATATGGCTAATTTAACACAGATATCATTTTGTTTGTCGAGAATAGGCAATTTGTCCATCCTTAGTCATGAAAAGTGTGTATATATATATATATATATATATATATATATTAATTAGAAAAAGAACATGATATTGCACCTAGACCTAGTACAGTATAAACCTTAACCCTACTAGAATTGCGTGTCGTGTGGAGCATGAGCATTTGTCAGGGTAATACAGTAAATAAAAATGTTGATTATTATTGATGATTGACATCCATCCAAGTAGTAGTTAACATCTTGCTTTATGCTTTCATTATAAAATGGGTGTCCTCGGTGCTTGCTAAAGGGCCAATCACTGAAATCCATCATTGGATATAGGGAAAAAAAAGCCATCCACCAATCCTTCATGATAATATTAAAGAAAACTTTGTTTCTTATAAATCCATCAAAACTTTTAATTGATGTTGATTGGTAACCTTTTTTAATTTTTCTTTTTGAATAAATAACAACCTATGTAGCAATTATATTCAATTGTGACTTGATCGATCCCGATCTCTGTTACGGGTAATATATTGCAAAATATGACACACCTTTTCTAACAAAAAATACATGCACGTCTTCGCAGTGACTAGGTTAAGAGGGCTCCTTTTACGTTGGAAATTTAAACTAGGTAAAGAATGAATTATATGTAAAATGAATAGAACTTTAACTACTGAAAATTGGATGCAGTGGCTTTGATGTTTTGATGTAATAGCACGAGACGTCCATGATTTAGCAGTACACTTGCACTAAGGCTGCAGCTGGATTAAGATTATTGCTCTCAAGTATGACAACATATATCTCCTTACTCTGCTTTGGGTCTTCTCTTTACAGTAAGATTTTTTTTTTCTATTATTTATTTATTTCTTTTTTACTTTTTAACCACCCATCTCTTAATTAATTATCGGCTATCTTTTTAACCGTTAACTATACAGATCTACTTTCGGCTATAGAAATCTAAAATAATAAAGAGGAATTGACAAAATATATTTTACTCTTAAAACTATTATGGTTTTCTCCAGGGGCGGACATAGGATATACAATTTAGGGTTGGACCTTAATTAAGTTAATTTTAAAATTATTTATTAATATACACTAGGTATTACATTTATATTACATCTTATAATATTTATGATAATTTTATAATAATTTTAATATGATATTTTTTAAAACTTTATAAAAATAATTTAAACAATAATTAAGAGTATTTTGTGTATTTTATAAGGATGATATATTTCACTTGAAAATTAATTATTAATAAAAAATATAGAGTTAATATCTGTATAAATTTTTCATTTAATAATAATAAATCATAAAATACATCTAAATAGGATATTTATTCAATTTTTGTGTTTATTTTCCTAGCATTACATGTAGAAAAAAAAATAATGTTACTCAATCAGATTATATAATCAATGTGCAATGTGATTATTTTTAGCACAAATAGATCATAAAACATATGTAGATAGGATAGTTATTCAATAATTCATGTATATTTAAATAATATTAATTGAAGAAAAAATTACTCAATCAAATTATATGATTACTGTGCAATAATATTCAATTGTAATATGGATAATAATAATTATTACCTTGTTGTATACTTTGAAAATAAAATAATTATTAATAAGAATTTATTTAATTTGATAATTTTATGATAAAAGAATTTAATATTTTAGTTATTGTGAAAGAAAAATTTAAAAAGAAACACACACACACACATATATATAGAGAGAGAGAGTAGTTAGTGTAAGAGAGAGAACTAGCTAGTGTAATAAATATGTTGAAAAAAAGTAAAAAAGGCATTCTCCTAGGATTTGAAACCATGACCTCATGAATATAAAAATAGATGATTAACCACTACACTATACTTAGTTTTATATCATATTTCTCTCTTTATATTATACATATAACATATTTTGGGAGACTGGGGCCCCATCACTCACTCCTCCCAAAAAAAAAAAAAAAAAAAAAAAAAATCCGGCCCTGGTTTTCTCTAAAATTAGAGAATAATTGGTAGAAATAAGTCGAAAAGAGTTTTAAGTTACAAAAATATCCCTTAACGTCTAAGTTTATTAAATAAAAAGGTGGCAAATTATTGTCTATTGAATCAAACAAAAATTCTACTGTTTTATTTCCTTCCCTTTCTTTTTCTTTCCACAACTTTACTTTTATTCTCACTTTCACTTGAAATTGTCAAACATTGTTAAATTGGAGGCTTTTAACTTTTTGTAGGTAAAACTTTCATCGGCATTTTTTAATACTTTCAAGTGATTTTGCTACGAGATTTTTGGATATTTGAATACATTTATGAACCTTAAGTGAAATTACAAATATTGATTGAATTTATGAAATATATGTTGTTTTTACTAACATTTAAATTCTTAAAAGTTACAGAAATTTTTGCAAAAAGAATTCAATATTATGAATATTTGAGTGAATTCATTTTTTATAAGTGTTAGCAAATTTAAGTGATACTATGGATAGTAAACAAATTATTAATAAATTAAGCAAAATTATGAATTATAAGAGCTCTTACTATATGTTGCTTGCTCAGATTGGATAGAGGTTGGATCTTGAGGATTTTGGCTTATGTCAATGTTTGTTATAAGGTCTATGAAGATAGAAACTCGGTTAGTAGCACACTGAGCATGGCTGTGGCATGGCAACTCCGATGCTTAAGTTCGAAGTTGTTATAGTGAGCCCGTAGATCGAATGAGAATAAGTTGTTGAGTATGGCATTACCTATCTTTTGAGAGGTAGACAAGTAATTAGAGGTAACCAACTTAGTGATTTTAAGCATCATGTGCTAGCGAGCGAGTTAGCGGTTGGTGACAGAGAATGTAGGTTAGACCTACTACTCCACCACTTGAGAACTAGTCCGATTGAGTCACTCGTGCTAAGCAGTGAGCGAGGCATAAGCAACCGAGTGAATGTTAGGACTGTCATTGAGGTTAGGCCACCTATGGTGGAGTTCGGTGATAGACTATGAACCGAGAATCTAGTTCCGACCCATTATTGTGTTGAATTTGGCTTAGGCGGCCATATGTTCCAAAATAAACCATCAACACTTGTACATTGCCATTTTACCATGGAGAAAAAGAGTTTAGCTTTAAGTGGATTTATGAATTTGAGATAAATTACAAACTTTCACATAAAATTACCAATCGTGAATAGGTTTACAAACAAAGAGTCTTACTTATGAACTTTTGTAGAGTTATGAATTATAATGTTGGGAAATAGATCCTCTAAATTTACTTTCTCTAAATTTAGCTTCTTGGCATTTAATCATGTGTAATCAATTATTGAGATGGTAGTAAATTTATATACATCACAAAAAAAAAAAAAAAAATCACTAGATATTCCAAAAATTTAAATTATCTCGATCGTTAATTTGTATTAAAAAAAATTAAGAAAACAAATTTAAAAGATCCAAATATAAAGTTAAATTAGAAACTATTAAGTTCATTTATGATTTATTCAGATATGGCAGTTCAACCGCTGGTATTTGCTGAAAGACTTTCCCAATAAGACAATTTAATTAACTCGTCTCACCCTACTCCAAAAAAGTGCAACTTATAGTTATGCAACTTGCTTTAAATTATAGGCACAGAGCTTAGTTGATCGAACTCTACTATTTTCCCTGTTCTTTTGCCAAATATGAACCCTTTCAATAAATTGCACCGGAAAACCATTCAATAAGTGTATTATTTAATATTCATATGTAACACTAAAAACGGACTATATATTATATACGAGTCATGGTTTTAATGTCAGGCCTTATTTGTGTATGTATCGTCATACCCAATTGGTCACACAAAGCATATCTTAAAAGAATAAAAGAACTTATCATGATAATCGATTTGAATTGACATTGTAAATATCGTGTATAAAGGCCACTAATTGTCTATCCCTATCCCCATCCCTGTCGCTACCCCTATCCCTATGTATAAGAGATGGATTATAATAAATAATGAGAAAAAAATATTTAAACTTCTTACTTCGGACTTAAGAAATCAGAAAATCAGGATAATACTATTAGATTATAAGATTACAAGATCATTGACATGAATCTGATAATTACGTTATATTACCTTATCAAGAACTCTATAAAAAGTATCTTAAAATAATTAAGTAAAACAACTTCATGTACCAAGTCTTTTATTCTTCTTATATAAGAATTACCGAACAATTTACAATAATAATCACAACTGTACGTAGCCTTAAATTACAAAATAATAAAACTTTAGTGTGTGTGTGTGTATATATATATGTCTCTTTAACGTATGCCGTATAAAATATCTATTAATGAAAACCTCTATAATTAATGGTGAGTAGAATTTCAATCGGAGTGGCTACGCAAGCTTTGAAAGTTTGGACGGTGAACGCATGCTAATGATGCACCATCAAGAAAGCGACATGCATTCTGAAAACAAAAGTAGCAATATTCATGTGTAAAATAAAATACAGGATGTCGTTTTTATGTCGAATGTATGCGTGATATAGGTTAAGTCACCAGCTCCCTATATCCCAGGAAGCTGTTGATCAGCCTCAGTTTTGCTTGTCGCAGTTTCATTAAAATTCCCCGTTACCCTGCTGGTATTACTTCATGAAACCATTTCCAGCTTTCAGGCTTTAATCTTTTCGATCGGTGTACTCTCTCACGTACACAAACATATATATATATATGAAGTGTTGCATGAATTTGTATAGTTGATGAGGTTGATGAACCTAAAAAAAAAAAAAAAAAGGACTATATATGGTTTCATATCTAAATTGTATATCCAAACACCTTACTTCTCATTTTATCCTTATTTCATATCTCTTATAAGAGAAAACAAAATGGATAAATATAAAACATATATATACCTAGTTTTAAAAACACTTTTTATTCAACTTATAACATAGATGATTTTTTTTGAGCTGGTATAATTTTGAAAAAGAATCATACACGCTATAAATTGAATGTGAGCTATTTGTGAAAATAGTTCACTCATGGCGAACCTGTTTGATTTCTATATTATTAATAAATGACAGAGTCATTCTTATTTAGTCATCATTTTAAAAAAGATTATATAAATGCAACTTGAATAAAAATAATTATATAATACTATCGTTATATCGCACGTCATAACTTTTTAGTGTGGAAGTGTGATACAAGTGTAGTTGTTGTGTATTGTATTTTCAAAATGCGATACACATTCGGACATGTATGCATAACTAACATGCGATATATATCATAATACATCCCTGTATCGCATGTGGGATATGAGATACTTGGTACAAATCTTGATATCACATTTTATATATAATCCAACGATGATAATTTGATGATTTTTTTCTTTAATTTGTAAAAATAACGTCATATCTATCCGGTCTTCTTTCAATAAGACTCCATTTGATTTTAGGGAAAGAGGAGGATGCATCATGCAATCAACATCTTGCTGTTGATTACTAGTCAATCCGCACCGCATTGTGATCAAGTGGAAAAAGGTTTATTTGTGATCCTATGTTTCCTTTTGTATTATCTATTTTGTTAACTTTTTTATTTTAAATTAAAATTTATAATCAAGTATTTAAGCTTTAATTTGTCGTTAGCTTTATCCAGTGGCATTAAGCCAGGAGGCCTTGGCGTTTGGTCAATAAATTGGTGTGAATATAGGGTTAACTAAAGTGAATCAAGACGATCATTAAGAAAGATAGATTATGCCTACACTCTTAAGTCTGTTTAGAGTTTAATGAGTGGGTTTGGTTTGATCACTCCAAGTGAGATAATTATGTGCTTCAATATGAATATTGAGATACCACTACCATACCATTGTGCTTTGGACTTAATTGTGAATGTTAATCTTTTACTTGTAGGGAGTATTTGGTTCATATAAATTTACGGGATTGGACTAAATAAAATTCTAATCCCTTAGTTGGTTATTGTCATTGGATACTACATAATAGGCTTTCAAAGTATCGAACACCAAGGTATGAGACAAACTTTCATTTCATTTAACAACTCATATTCATAGAAACTCAATTTTTTTTTTAACATTCATGTTTTGTACTTATAGATACCAAACAATGGATATCATAAAAATTATTATCCAAATACAATATATAAGTGAACTATGCTATCTTGTATTTCTTATACTATATTGTTCAGTTTCTATTATCTTGTCCAGCTCTTACAACCAAATGCTATCACGACCACTTATCTTAAATAAAAATTTTTCTACATAAATTACTTGTGTAAATGACTTTTCTCAATTTTCTCTTTATTTCTTTATTGTTCTGTGTGATATAGCAACGTTTTCTTTCTCCGTGCATGCATCTAGCAAACATATGCAGGGTCGCATGTAAACCAAGTATTATTAACCTAATTAACATGCTACTTTTTCAGAAGGATATAATCTTCCTTTGTGGAGATTGGGAAAGTTCTCCACCCTCAATTATGGAAAGTAAATTTTCTATTGAAGAAGGGAAGAAAAAATGAAAAAGAAAAATAGAAAGGTAAAATTTCAAAATTGGTTTTTATCAATATTGGAATATTCAATTTAATACTCAATTAAAATTTTTATTGTTATTGTTATATCTTACTAACATCATTTACTTTATTTTTTGATATAAAAAAAACAGTATATTAATGATAGACAATGTTAGGAGTATTAGTAAAAAGTCGGTGATAAACTGCATTTTCAACGTCTTTATATAAAACAAACTTTGCTGAAGATGTAGTAAAAATAGATAAAAAATAGTTTAATTATATATTAAATTGATTATTTAAAATTTAGGTATTGAATTAAATTTTTATGTAAAGGTTAAGTATCAAAATTAACATTTAGCAATATATATACATATATGTATTTATATTATACCTAATAAAAGATAGACCTTAACCCAATTGCCTGTCGTGTCGAGCGTGTGTACCGTGTTACATAACTGATAAAAATATTGATTGATGATTATCATAGCATCCAGCCAAGTGGGATGCCCTTTAGACTTGTCAATCGGACACTGACGGACTTTATAATTGGGACGAGGAAAGGCCGCCCACCATTATACAATTAAACAGCTATAGGGGGTCAAATTGACATGGGATTAAAAATATTGTGATATCATATATAAATAAATTCTATATAAATTGTGGAAGAGAATTTATATTAGTTTATAAAGATAACATATAGAGTATATCAAGATAAAACTGGTTAAGAATTTTTAAGTTAGACAATTAAATTCATTTTGAATGGAGTTTTACAAATGGTATTAGAATCAATTCATTATTAATAGATGGTCGATTTAATAATGTTTCAATCTAATTTAGAGAAGATTGAAATTAAAAAAGAATACCAAAAAAGTATGACTAGGTAAAAAAATTGTAATATACAAATAAATATTTTATATTGAAGGGTAAAAACATCATTTGATATAAAATAAGAAGGTTTTATGGTTAACCCTAATGTCTAAATTAATTACCTTTTTCGGTTATCAAATACGAGAGAGAAGACGAAAAGACGGATGGGAAATCAAATGGGCACAAGGCTAAGCCAGCTAACCACCATCGACGTTGGATTAACAATTGTCGGCATACGTTATAGAAGATGAAAAGTCTCCACGAAATCTCTTTATAATCTATTTGTTTTTTCTTTCTCCAAAACATCTCCTAAACCTAGAAAATCCTCTCTATTCTTCTTCCTAGCATCCAAGGATATGCAGAAGATTCAATCAAGGTAATCGCATATCTGCTTTTTCTTTTTATGATTTCAAAGATTTATCTTTTTCTTAGGTTTTCTATTGGTTTTGAAGGAGCAATTGAAGGAAAACCCTATTTTGATTTAGAGATCTGGATTTTGGTAATCAATGAGGATTAAAGATCACATTATTAGGTAAGTTTTGTATATCCTTAATCTTGTCATTATAAATTGATGATTTTTCATAGCTTTGCCATGAACAATGTGAAATGGAATTTTAGGGTTTGTAGGAGTTGTTGGAGAAATCTATTCTATTGGAGATTTGGTGTTTAAGGAAGATTGATGATCAAATTTAGGTAAGTTTGATATATTTATAATCCTTAAGATATTATGGTTATGAGTTGTGTTGATTTCTGAATTTCTATCATTGAATGAAATTCTAGGGTTTAGGAAAATCTTGAGGAGATTTGTCATTTTGGAGGAGTTTGATATTTTGATTAAAGGAGAAAGGTATGAATTTCTACTTTTGTTGAGATTAGGGTTTAGATGGAGTTTGAATTAAGATTATTGTAATGAAAATATTATTTTGAAATCTATATATTCATATTATCATGTTCTGGTGAAATAAGGTTTGATTCTAAAGGAGATTTTGGTGGTTTAGAGTACTTTTTCCTGGAATTTGATTCAGGTACGACCTTACCTTTTTTATTGTATGTGCTTGTAGATTTAGATTTGTTTGTTGTATGTGATGTAGAATCATATATTTGTGGTTTAGAATTTCTTAGCTTTAGTGTGTTCTTAGAAAGAGAAGGACATGTGGCGAGTTGTAATGTCTTTAAGTTAGGGCATTAAAGAAATAAATTGAATCACACTCTAAAAAAGGGATGAACTAAACTCAATTAAGAAGAAGAAGAAGAGGAGAAGCTACATATGTTTATGCATACTACATTCTCTATCTGTGGATGATCAGTTTAAATAACCTAGTGATCTGATATATCATTTTGCCTCAATTAAGAGGGCTACTCTTACGTTGGAAATTTAATTGAATAATGGAATGGTTCTTTTTATTTTATTTTATTTTTTCTCAAAGTGAGGAGATGGTCTCGTATTCATGTTATAAGGCACTTTAAAAATTTATACAATATCAATTATTTGTATCAATTGTTTACATATATTTTATTAATATGTAAATTGATGAGAATGACTTAAGTAGAATGGGAAAGTTATATTAGAAAGAATCAACGACTAAGGCTAACTTTAAATAAAGTATTAATGTTTTAATTAGTTTAAAATATATCAATGTGATACAAAATAGAGTAATTAAGATATTGACGTTTTTAAATAGTTAAAAAATGATCAATATTTTAAGTGGATTATAAATAATGAATACAAAAGAGGTATCCTTATTTGCACCAATATATATAATGTTGATTCCTCTTTCTAATCACTTATGTTGTATTTGGTTCACTACAATGCAATCTCATTCTATCTTTATTGTTGCGAATGCTTATTCTTTTATTTGGTTTGTAAAATATTATAATATAAGAAATGGCTCTCTCATAAAATGTATAATAGATAAGGATTTCTCATTCCTTCTATTAACTAAATGAATTGTGATTCTCAATGATTGTGACATTTATTCCAAAAATACCCTTAGTTACAAGAATAAAATAATGTCAAAGTAATTGTATTCGATTATGATCTTATTTCATTTCGGTAAGCAAATATAAACACAGAATTTTAATACTTTATTTGCTCTACTTTATATAATGTTCATTCATAATTTAAACCACTAAAAATGTTTATATCTTATATGTATTTACTTTCAAATGTTGATTACTTTTAGTATAATTTTTCTATATAAATAATAATAACTTCAACTACTAAAAATAGAATGTAATGCCAATGATAATATGATGAATTCTCATGACACATCAACGATTTCGTTTTATGCTTGCAATACAGCTAGCTTAATATTATGACCAGTAGAAGTGAAAACTATGTAAAGACCGAAGTGTATAATTATATATCCATCTTATCATAGGGGGTCTTCTCTTTTTACGATAAATTACTTTGTTAACCATTGACTCTGGTTTTGTCATAAGCTGAACCCCATTTGCTGAACCGGAAGTATTTATTTATTTATATGAAATTCTTACTAACTTTAAAAAACAATCATTATAAGTGATTTTATGAATTAGAGTAGATTTAGGGTCAGTTTGGATTGCATGATTTTTATCTATATGTGATCTGCATTTGTTCGTATCTGTATCTGGTTCGTTTGATTTGTTTATGAGTAAATAATTTTGTTTTATTTATTTGTATCTTTTTCTTAACAAACAATTTCATTTAAACAGACACCAAACTGACGAAAAACCAACCAGCGACACAGACCCTTACAATTAATTTTATGAAGTTTTACAAATACTTGAGTATGTATATATAAGCTTAGAAAAAAATTACAAACACCAATTGAATTTACAAAATCTATCATATAATGCTATTACAAAGTTAATAAAATTTATCAGATATTTATAGAAAGATTTAACTTTATCCACATTTATGTGAAGTCACTTTTCATTGTTGTTTTCATCAACTTAAGTAATATTAGGAACTTTAAGTGATGTTTGAATACCAGAGAGAAACTACAATAAAATAAGTTGAATTATGAACTATGAGAGCTTTTACTATATGTATGTTAAGATTTCACAAGATAAAAAAGGTATTTAATTGAATTTATGATTATTAAATAAACCCTATCATGCTCGTGGGATATCCCGCACATAACAATCATACACTGAATAAAAACCTAAAATTAACACCCCACATCACTCAAAGATTTTCTATACAATGTCTAAGACTTAGTTACAACCTAGAGAATGTTGAACTTGAGAGAATGTTGAACTTGAGAGAATGTTGAACTTGAGAGTTCAAATAAAATTTTGATGAAAATACATTACATAAATTGCTCGAAATGATATAGTAAAGTTACAATTAACAAGAAAACTACACTTGTGATGTATTGAGCCCTTATGTGCAACATATATGTGTTTTTGTTTGTGCTTGTTGTTACAGTTTGATGCAAACATATTTTAGACATTGTTTTCTTTATAATTTCTTAAATCTCAAAACATGAAATTTATAGTGCTCTTTCTAAGTATTCCTAGCATCTTGAATCACCTTAATTTGAGTTCGAATAAGAGATATATACTCAAAATACGAAACAGTGCTTAAGTTGGCATCTAGCTAGTGTCTTGGCACTAGGACTAAGGACGTTTGAATGCTAGTTTTAGGAAAAGAGCTATTGGAGCATTTGATGCTCAACTGTTTTTTAGTGTTTTTGGGTCCAACGGCTAGGAGACTTAAAGGGCTTAAATACAAGTTGTTTTGGAGTTTTATGGAGGAAGTTAAGCTTATTTATTACATACCAAAAGTTGTATATACTCTCAAAAGCTTATTTGTATAATTTGTATTCTTTTGTGAGAAAAGAGAGTTGAGTAGTGCTATAAGTTTATTATCTTGCTATCTATTATATAGCACTACTCAATTATTTGTGAGTATATTTAGTGGAATCTTGAATTGCACTTAGTGTGCTTAAGAGCTTGGTGTGAAGGCACAACTTAAGTATCTATGATTGTGTTGTGGTGTAGCGCTTTTAGAGCAAATTCTACTAAGTGCAATATAGTGTCTGAAGTTCTTATCGAGTAAGGTATTATTTATCGATTGTGGAGACTAGAGGGCGAACCAAACTTTACATTATACTAAAGTGTTATCCCTTCTATCCCTCACTCTTTACTTATTGCACTTTATATTGTTGCTATTTATTTGTTATTGTATTTGAATTAGGCATTAAATTCTTGAAAAAAAAATAAAAATTAGTGCATAATCCACATTCCTCAGGTGTTACTAGATTTCTACAATTGATATTAAAGCTAGTACTATACGATAAAGTCCTTAATCATATCTATAGTTCATAAAATGGCTAGTAACACACGAGGATTTATGGAAGGATAAGCCATAAATAGGAAATGTATGGAGATTAGTTATGCATATTGGAAATGTAGAATGTTTATTTTTATAAAAGCACAAAATTTATCTTTATGGGGAATAATTGAATGTGGTACTATAATTATGGAGTGTAAAGATGAAAATAGCTATACAAAGGTAGAGGAAGGCGTAATTAAATGAAATAGTAATGAATATATGTTGTATTGTAGTTTAAATGAGCATGTAGAACTTGCACTTGTTGATCGGCAAAAGAAATTTGGAAAAATCTTGAGAATACTTATGAAGAATTTACGAGAGTAAAAGATACTAAAATTAGTCTTCTTTGTAGTGAATTTGAAAATTTTAAAATGAAGACTAATGAGTTAATTGACGAAATGTATAATAGATTTATTAATATCTTGAATCAATTATTTATACTTGGCAAGAGTTACATTAACGTTGAGGTTAACTTTAAAATCCTTAGGCCCTTGCTAAGAGAATGAGAAGGAAAGAGAACCAACATAGAGGAGACACACGACTTGAGCCAATTCTCTAGGGAAGAACTTCTTAGCACTCTCAAGACCCATGAAATGATTAAAAGGGAGAGGGAGGAGTTAACCAAGAGGGAAATTGCTCTAAAGGTCTCTTACTCAAGTGAAAGTGATGATGATGATGATGATGATGATGAGGAGTTAGACAAGATCACAAGGAAGTTTATCAATTTTTTAAAGGTAAACAAGAAAATAAATAAGTAGGATGATGTCGACTTCCCAAACTCAAGAAGGAAAACTATTAAATGCTCCAAGTGCAATGAATTAGGGCATGTACAACAGTATTACTCAAATGCCAAGAAAGGAAACAAAATGGAGAAGAAGAAGGCATTTGTGGCCATATGAAATGATGAAGCCTTATTCGACTCGGATGAAGAATTGTGCTTCATGGCCCTTGATGATGAGATATGTTCCATTTCTTCTCACGTTTCATATGATGAGATTTATGAAATGTATGATAAAGCATGTAATGAATTAATTAAGATAAAAAAAAAAAAAGACATGCTTAAATCCTTGATGAAAAAAGTAGAAGATGAGTTGGATATATTTAGAAATGAACATGATGAGTTTCAAATTGAAAATGATAAATTACATGAAGAAATTGAATATTTAACATTGAAAAATGTAAGTTAATAAGCAGGAATAATGACTTGAGCAAATCTAATGAAAAGTTAAAAATTGAGATAGATTTTTAAAATTGAGAATAAAACCTTGAAAGGAAATAAGAAAATTGATGGTTGTAATAGTGATTGTATTAAAAAGCTAGAATAATGTCACAAGGAGTGCCGTACTATTGATTTTTGCGATTTAGTGCCTGATCTTTTAAACTTGACAAATTAGTGTTTATTCTTGTAAACTGTATACATTTTAGTCCCTCCACTAATTATCTACCTAAAAGATGTTTTCTTTTAATGATGAGGCATGGTTTAGTAATAAATTGACCTACCACAGCCTTCAACCTTATTTTTTGACCGAAAAATTAATGTACAAATGCTCCTTAATATGACTTCTTCATCTAACCCATTTTATGTTCCCGAATTTTTTGTGCCTAGTATTAAACATATTGAAGTAAGGGAAGAAGGAAGTTCCAAGAAAGGCAATGATGAGGAGATCGAGCCATGGTGCATTCCACAACGAACAACACTCTTCTCTAGTAATGTCCTCCACCATGAGTAGCAATGGCATGAGAGGAGGAAATCCATGGTATGGATGCGGTATAGCAAGCATGCTTCTAACATTTGGGCACATAATAATCCTGTAAGGCATTTTTTTTTTAGATGTCTAATGTATAAGGAAGGTGGATATGAATTCTTCATATGACATAATCCAGTGTCCCCCGATCGAGCAAGAGAGGTCATCAACAATATGCTAGAGAGCAGGCTACCTCAAGTGTAGATTTCTAAGCAAAGACCAAATCTCATGCATCGTCAAATGGGTGATGCTAGGCATGAAAACAATAATGCGGATTGTAATGCTTGTCCTACTGATAGTTGTTGTTAATGGCTTGTTAATGTTTTTGAAAATGCGTTGTAGTCATAGTTGTTTTGTTTCTCCCTTTTATACTCTAAGGATAGAGACTTGTATGCTGTTGAAGTAAAATTTTAGGGTTGGGAGAAATATCAACGGAACAATATTATTGCAAATGAAGCTTGCAAATTTTATACATGCTATTAAATTAATCCATTCACTTCCTTAACATCTTCAAATAGTTGGTCCATGTCTTAAGTTTTTGTTCTTGATTGAGATATCAAATTGTTTAAAGTTTTAACAACCTTAAATAGCACAATGGTTTCTTTATCATTACAAGAGTCTAAACAGAAAATCGAGTTTTTCATCAAAGGAATTTATAATAAAACAATAAAGTGTTTTTAGATCGATCATCACATCAGACTATTCATAAGAGAAGTAATGCAATTGAATAAGTAATTATGTGATTTTTTTAAGCAGAAAGTGCAAACAAGGTTTTGAAGTGGTTAATTTTTTGAGTAGGATGGAAAAATTAAATTGTTGAGTAATAAAAAGTAGACATATTGAAGAGGTAAAATTTTTCAAGTAGGATGGAATAATTAAATTCATGCCACAACTACAACTATGAAAAGACATATTAAGGAGGTAAAATTTTTATAGTAGGATGGAAAAATGAAATTCCTGCCACAATTGTAATCATAAACAAACAAATTGTCGAGGCAAAATTTTTAGTTGCATGAAAGAATTAAATTCCTACTACAATTATAATCACAAACAAACATTTCTTTTCCTTTTTTAACCAAGCACAAATAGACATTAAAGACGTAAATCTTTTATAGTAGGATGGAAAAATGAAATTCTTTTCACAATTGCAATCACAAAGATAGATTGAAGAATCAAACTTTTTTTAGTGATTGGAAGAATTAAATTCCGACCACAATTATGATCAAACAAATATATTATGCAACTTATGGCCCAAGGGTGTGAATTAGATTCACGCATTAGTAACAATTAAATTCTTGAAGCATGTTTTACAAACAAAGAAGCATATGCAATTGAAAATTAAGGGATAAACACTTGTTAGCAAAAGACGTCGTAATAAGAAAATGAAAGCTAAACAAAAGAATACTGGGCAATTTGAAACACTAGTGCTAATTGAAACTAACTTAAAACAAAAATTATATATGCTTATTCTATACACTTAAGTATGGGGCGTTTTCCAATCTCAATTTCCTTAAGAACATAAAAATTACATATGATAACTCAAATGAGAAAATACCAAGTCGACAAACTACCCCAGCATACAAAGTGAACATTCGGTTTCATTACATGAATAACACAATACAAAAGGCAACAAGTCATAAACACCACTGCAATGTCTCAAATCATACCAAAAAACTGCTGTGACCCAAAAATGCAAGTCAAACAATCTAGTTCTAGTCCTTCCAAAATATATATACATACACACACACAACAAACAAACAAAATATAATACAGTTAGAAAATCCCTTGCTACTGGACAATCTCCTTAAATTCCATTCATGGATTGTTATGAGCAAAAACATAGAATATATAGTTGGAACATACTACACTACAACTACGATCAATCATTCAATAACCATGACTTCATTGAAGTTCTTTTCTTTCCCCTTTGTTTTCTCTTAACACTTCTTGCATGGTGTTACCATTAAGAGACTACTCTTTCGCTTGATAAACGACACAAATTTTTGAGTTCTGGATTGCTTCTTCAATTTTGCATTGGTTCCCATCTCAGTATTCTGATTCTCTTTCTCATGCTCCTCACAATCGTTCTCTTCCATCGAATTATCTTACCTCTTACCACAATCATCTTCATCCTCAGTGCCAGCATCCTCCTTATCATCTTCACCATTGATATATGTTGTGTCAACACGTCTTATTGGATCTTCAGGAATTGGGAAAGGGTGATCTCAAAATAGGCCCGGATTGTCTTATATATATCCATAACTTCTTCTCTATCTAATTCACTTTAAGAGAAGCAGTATTCCATGCCATGAATCTTAAAGCATAAAAAAATGGAGAGGACGTTAATGAGTAAATAAAATAACAATCCCAAAGGATAAATGGACAAAGGGATTATGTAAGCCCCCGAATTTTTCGAGAATGGTTTTGGAATACCAAATCGAAACCCTAAAGTTTGACCCAAGTTGAAACCAAACCTTAATCAATTTCGACCATGGGATTTCATAAAAGAATTTTCAAAAACAAAAATAGAAAGTTCAATAATCGATCAATTCGAAAATCCGAACATGAAAAGATCCGCCTATCCTATCCCTGAGTTAAACCCCTCAATTTATGAGGCGAAGATGGATTAAACCCTAACCTTAGTCAAACCGGAGTTTCAAAAGTCAACAAATGTCAAGACAATTAAACAATTTCAACTCCGGCAATCTCGCGTTCTCAAATCCTAGAAAATGAAATTAAGTTGATGGCTTAAAATAGTTCGTAATAATATATGGTAATATAAAAATATCAAATTCACGAATTTCGAGTATCCTTCGGACTCAAATGAGATCAGTTCTCGAAAAGCATGTCCCGAAGCTCGGAATAATAAAAATATTCCAATAACACCAAAAGACTTGTAATTAAATAAGGATTTCAGAAATATCAGTTTTAGAATTTTTCGGTAACTAAAAATAACAGATATAGCTCGATTATGTGTATTTTTATTACTACTAGTATTTTATATGTCTAGTCTACTATTCATAGTATTATTCCTGCTATTCATTACTATTTCACTATCTCTACTTTTTCTTACACCTATTTCTTACTACTTACATACTTATTTTCTTACTTTTTACATTTTCAATATAACTTTATTCACATCAAACCTTACACATTATTTCTTTTCTTTACAAAAAAATTACAAAACAAATAAAATCCTCCCTCTCTCTTCTTCATATGCACTGGTCCCCTCTCTCTTCCTATATATTATTTTTCTTTTCAATTTATTTTATTACATCAAAATTTCCACTTCAAAATTCTATAAATACCCCATTCCTCCTTCATTCTTTCACACATCCCTTTTACATAACAAAACTCTACCAAAATACTCTTTCAAAACCTCTCTTCAACCATTCCCTCTCAAAACACTCTCTACAAATTTCTACTCTTCAAAATAACAAAACCCATTCATCTCTTTTCAAACCTTCCATTAAACCTTAGGTAAAATCTTATTTAAATTTCTTCATCATGTTCATTCAACTTAGCATGAGCTTAGTGTATGTTTCTTAAACTTATATGAGTTAAAGAAGTAACAATATGTTCATGTTTTGTTTTTGTTCATGTTCCTATTTTACATTATGTTGTTATATTGTTATTATTATTTTTGCTCTAATCTAACTTATGTAATATTATGTATACTAAGTATATATATTTATTTAGAGCATATAAGCTCATTGTTATTTATTTATTTTCATGTCTTGCAATTTATTTATTTACTTGCAACAATTTAATTAAGACTAGTCTTTCTAATCTTAGACTTGTCCATATCAAGTCAAAACGATTTTCTTTTCTTTCTTTTGAGACTAGTCTATTCTTAGTTTCAGGTTGCCTTGATAAAGCTAAGGTTCCCAATACATGACCGGGATACCTTGATGAAGCTAAGGTTCCCAATGCTTGACTATTTTATTATGTTTATTTACTTACAAGTATTTCTTTCTATCTTATTATGTATTATCTTTACTTTTACATAGCTACATAATCATATTCATGCATGATTATAATATTGTTGTCTTAAGTAAAAACAAAAATGGGTTTTTAAACAAGAAAAGTGAACTAGATTTCTCAATAAAAGAGTTTCAACAAGAAATTCTAAATTTTGTTTTTCAAAAGCTTAGACAAATTGATCATAAGTTTTTAAGTAATAGTGTACAACATTTCTTCAAATAAAAAGAATTCATTTCTTTTATGAATCAAAACTAAATACTTCATAAAGATAGAATTTTTAGCATTGAACTTAATATTCAACTTAACCATATCTTTTATAAGACTTAAATAGATTCATTATAGACTTGGAAAAATCACACACTATGACAGAATCTTCAAAAATTCAATTTTATAATTACTACTCTTTTTTCAAAATTAAAATAAATTTTTTACTAAGTTCTAAATGTTAACAATTCTTTATTAAGAAAGCTTTTCTTATAAACTTGTCTAAAGGAATTATTCTATCACTTGACAAATTAAGGATAAAACAAGTTTTTCAAACCAAAATAAAACCAACTCACTATTTTGGAAACCAACTTAGAAAAATAAAATTTGCCAAGAAAGTAAAGTTTTAAAGGTACACCTATTTCCTAAAGAAGAAAAATGATATAAAAATAAGAGGAGAACATATTTAACTTCAAATATTTGAAACTTAAAGAATATTTTGAAAAACGTATTTTCAATCACTCGAAATAAAGTTAGTAGATAACTTAAAGAACCAAAATTTTTGAAAATGAATTTACTTTTGAAAGGTGAGAAAATGAAACAATAATAAAACATTTACTCATAACAACTCAAATATATTTTTGTTTTCTTTATAACAAATCAAAAAGGAGAAATTCTCAAAAGTTTTATCTTTTAAAACCATCAAAGACAATTTGTTTATGAAATATCAATATTGAGACAACACTACAAAAATCATGCATACAATATGAGTATAAATATATGTTCAAGGGATTTTTCAACTATATACATATCCATATATTTTCTTAAGGATTTTAGAGTAAAGCAAAGTTTGGAAAAATCATATTTTGTGAACTATAAATTCGTAACTATTATGTACCGTAGTATTTTCCAACCCAAATGGATTTTTATGACAAAAATAACCTTAGAAATGGATAGATCTTTTCGAGTAGGTAGAAAATGGTACATTATTTGCGCAATTCCGAATTAAAATGACCAACTTATGGCAATTTTAAGTTGGGATTACCTTCTATGCGAATTTTAATGATCTTATGACATAGTTTTTTATAAGTACCATAGAATCAATAAGAAATACTCATTATGGGTATTCTTCTTGATTAGGTGATCCCGAGAAAGAGTATTCATACCGGAGGATTACTTTGATTAGTGGATTTACCGATCGACTCATCCATAAGAAAGATAGATCCTCATGGCCAAGTGAGTTTATTTCCTACCTTTTTCGTACTTGGTTGTGCTTGTAGCTAGAGGCACTAAAAGTAGGAAAGGATGAAAATGAATTATGTATGATAATATTGGTTGAAAGAATGTTAAGCATACCGAGGCATGAATCGTTGTTAATTAACTTATGTTTTACTATTATTCTGTTGGAGCGTGTGCAAAATTCTGTGATCACCTTTAAATTACTCTAAACATATACTACGAATTAAATTAATTGATTCATGCATATTACGTAGTTAGTTTCATTGCATGAGCTACTATTCTCGATGGGACAAGAGTTTAGTAGCTGGGTGTGCAGTAGCCAGAAATCTGCAAGATGGGCGATTAGGAGCCTGAAAGAATTATTTTGAGATGGGCGAGTAAGTGCCTAAAAAAACTACATGAGTTGGATTTAAAGATGGGTTTTAAAGAGCCTGGAATACCTGACCCTGAATGGAGGGGTAAATCCATTCAAACATATGATTTCCGGTAGATCATATGTATTGCTTGATGACTTGTTTGATGTATTCATATGCTTGTCTAATAACTTGTTTGAAAATTATTTATACAAGTACGTTGATTTAGGAATATTTTCACTAAGCTGGTTATGCTTATACTCCAATAGATCTTTGTTGTAACAGAACTATATCTTTTATGCCCGAGAACTTCATATACTCAGGAGGGATGATGTTTTAGAAAAGCTTCTGAGAATCTTTTGAAGGTCGTAGATTAATTATCCTTCAATGTCTTATGTGTTAGTATTATTTTGTGTGAGAAAGATTAAGTTGATATTACGATTGTTTGGAGAATTATAGGGGAAAAGCCCCTAAGATGATGTACGGATTTTATTCTATTAATGATAAATTGGATGGTTATTTAGATTCTTGTATGTTGTATATACTATCTCGAATTATACATCCCACCGATGTCTCATATTATTATGATAGACGCCTTACATATAGTGTTGAAAACTTTTGCATGACTTCGGGAAGTCATTCTTAAGTTTTAATACCGTATGTGGTGGACTGCTACGTTTAGGGTACCCTTTGGGGCATGACAAATTATCTTTGTTTGTTGTTCCTAATTATGAGTAACAACAGCTTGTTATTGTTGTGCTTCATAATGGTTGTAGTAGTCTGCTGACTTCTTTGATCGTTGCAAGCAAAACCAACACAATTAGGTGAGATATAATGGGATCTAAGCATCATCACATCTACATATATGATGCTCTAAACTGTTTGTATTGCTGTTGCTTGGGTCCCCCACTTAATCGACATTCCCTTCGATTGTGTCTAATCTTTTTGTAAATAGAATAACTCATTAGCCTTCTATGCCTGGACATTTTGTCCAAGCTTGACTTCTCCAAATTCTCCTTTCTAATTTTTTTGAATTTTTCCTCTCTTGCTTTGCTTAGGAAGTGGTTAAGGCCCCTCAACTCCTAGTTTTTCTCTTTTTTTTTTAATTTATCACCTCTAACGGAGATGATACCATGCAAGTAGATGTTCCTAAATGTTTCTTTGCTATAAAACTATCCATGGAATCTTCAGGATTGCAACCCAAATTGGCAATAACACTAATAGCATGACAATTAGGAATACTAATCAAGTCTCATTCCTTGCATATGTAAGTCTGCTTATCAAGGTCGATGGTGTAATGTTAAAGATCTTGAATTTTGGGTTTTATCCAAAGTATATCTTATACCACCTTGATTTCTCCTTATTTTCCTTAAGTTTTTTATTTTTTGTGGCAATTACTGGACATATCTTCCTAAGCTACTTCTTGTTATGGATCCTTCCCTTGATGTAAATTCGTATGTCTTTAAGCATGGATACGGTGGACTTGCACCTTGCCTCCAATATTTTTCCATTTAAAGCCTCACATAAGCTGTTATTGATTATATCAAAACATACGTCCATCCTAAAGAATGCCTTGCACCAATGCTTTGGGTTCATCCACATCAAATCTCTTAAAGCCTCTATGTCCACATCTCTTAAATGTTGTGAAAGGGATTTGAAGTCTAAGAGAGTGGTGGCATTTGCCATCGACCTAAAATACTTCTTAAACACCTTGATACCTCTTACCTCGGTTAGTGTAAATGTGTCAAGCACACATCCTGTGCTCTACACTAGGTAAGAGATCTTCAATGGCAAGTAAAATTCCTGAAAAGGTAACTCTCCATGGTTAGCTCTTACATTATATTATGTTAAATGATAAGCAAGGACAATAAAGCACAAAGGATTAAGCTTTGGTACTTTTTGTTGATCTATGATAAACGTCTACTATCGACCATCTTTCTCATCTATATTAAGATTTTCCATAAGTGTCATCGGAAACCATGCCTACGTATCTCTGTTCTCAGATCTCATAACTATCCATGAAATCGGGTATACTGATTGTTAGCATCCTACCTATAACTGACAATAACTCCCCTTTACATATACCTTTCAAAAAACAGCCATCCAAACGAATTATCTACCTACATCTGGCCAAAACCCATCTCTAAGACCCTTGAAACATATATGCAAAATGGTCAAACCATGGTTTTCCAGTGTCACCATCCCTATGCACCTTCATCATGATTGTAGAAACCAGGATCCTATGCTGAAACTCCTCCATGTAGTCTCAGAGCATTGCATATTCCTTTTAATAGGAACCTATTAGAATTTCATACATTTTATCCTTTACATGTCAACATTGATGTACACTCACATTGATGCTTATTTGAGATCTCGTCAAATCTTTGAATTCTAGGAGCTTTATGTTTGGTAATATCTGCACAATGGGAAAGAAAAACTTTCTATTAAGTCACTCTTTACATATTTGTTCATAAAGGAAACTCCACATGTGTGCTTGCTATTATATGTCTTTAGTTGAAATGAGTTTGTTTGTTTGTCAAATGATGCACACAGCACCCATGGGCAATCATCCCTTACGCACTTGACTCTTACTTTCTACCATGTGTTTCTAGAATATATGAACTCTAATCATGCTTTAATATATAAGTGCATTTTAAAAACTTTTTTTAGTTATATTCAATTTCATTTAAAAATACAATTTTTAATCAGCAGTGTACCAGGTACATGTGAAATAATAATATATCGGTGAATACCGAGTCTAGTCCATAGGGAGTGAGGACTAGCTATCAACTATATCAGTTTTAATTATAGTTGAGTAAATCAAAGTGTTTTTCTTTTTGGATTTTCTTATATAGAACTAAACTATAAAAAAATCTTGGATTTCCAACACCTGTAATTGATTAGGTTATGAGCCAATAGATTGAACAATCAATCAATGTATGCTATCAATTAGAAATGTAATTGCAGCTCCAAATTGTCAATAGGTTCAGTTTTTAAATAATCATGCACCAGATAACAACTCATTTTTCCAAAGTAAGTAATTATCCTAAATTAATCAATCAATGTTCTCTATTACTAGAAAAGTGATCAATTGACTAACTTTTTTAAATTACCAAACCCTAATTGAACTTCAGTCCATATCCTTATGTGATTTGTAATCCAAATTAAATATTCACAAAAATGATTAGAAAAGAATTTTTCAATTACAATCATAATCTATCATGAATGCTAGATCTAAGCCAAAATACATGATATTTGAAATAATATTAACAACTCGAATACAGACAACTGTTCAATCAACAACAGGGATCATCAATCATATAAATCAGATCTACAAATCAAAACCAATTTAGGACCAAAAGAGATAAGAATCAAGCGTCATCCAATAAGTAGATATAGAAAAAGAATAAAATCACCTGTCAAATAAATCTTGTTCTTGAAATCCAAATCCAAATCCAAATGATGTCTTTACTTGAATTCCAGTGTAGAATCCTTAATCAAATTAAATAAAAAGCAAACTAGAAGTCTATGCCCTAATTTTAGATCTAGGAGTGATGAAAAAGCCTAGGATTTCTTTTTTCTCAAATGTCTCAACAAGAGGAGTTTAAATATGAAAGGTCGCAGGGAGATAGGTTAGCATTAAAGGCGGCAGCCTTGAATGAAATTTGGCCGACCTTTAATGTGAAAATTAATTTTTGAGAGAAGCAATAAATATATGCCGTCTTCAACACTGGCGGCCTTGATTTCCTCTAGTGCCTGTGTACATTGATAACAATGAAGGTCAACTTGATTTTTATTAAATGCTAGTGCTTAGTTGTTTATTCTTTTTCAGTTGAGTTCATACTGATCATTAACCGAGTTTTTTCAAATTTATAAATGTTTTCTAAATTGTTTTCAATAACTACGGTCTCACAAGGTAAGTACACCTATCATATGTAGCGTAGATAGTGATTTAGGTCGGTCCCAAGGGAATGGTTGGCGGCTAGTGTACTCCCAACCTCACTCATTGTTTAGCTAAAGAAAGGTTTAGAAAATCATAATGAAAAAGAAACCATCCTAAGTTAGGAGTATTCACAAACGTTTAATGGGAAAAATAAGAAATAAGCTTGTAACTTCTATGAAATAGTAGCTCAGGATTACTTCACCAATTCCTTATCAGAATGATTTCTTAAAAACAATGAACTTCTTAAAAGATGTTTGAATTGTGTGTTTATTCTTCTGGATGCTCTAATTTAAATTAAAGCTTCTCTCAAAGTTCGTATTCTAGATCTAGTCGAAACCAGTAAAATGAAATTCTAATTAGACCCACATGAAAAATAGGAATCCATTTTTTTCGAAAAAAAGAACTTAATGATTTTTTTAAAACAAGTGATAGAAAGTCTTCACCCATTCCTCGACAAGAGGTAATTACGATCGACTCCATCAGCAACCATAAACCTATTCAATTGAATGATCTCTTGATCTATCCAATTGAAATCAATCGTGGATCTAAAAGAGTGCACCACTCCTTTAAAAACCACAAGTTTAAGTTCAAGTCACTAATTACAAACACCCAATCAAATTAACTCGAAAGCGCATTTGAAGTCAACTGAATCAGGAATTTGATTCATAATCCCTAAGTTGTAAGAGTTTATTTCTTCATGGATTTATCAAAATAAGTGTGAATCAAAAGAAATAAATCATATTTGAAAAATTAATCAATTAATTGCTAAAAAATTCACAGAAATTATTACAAACTTCAGGTTAAATTGATTTTACCCAGAAAAACAGAAAAAATTCTCAAGTAAGAAGAAAAGGAAATTCTTTCACCTAAGAATCCTTTAGAAAAATAATCTACGTTAATATGCTAATTTATACTATTGGTACATATTTTACAACACATGATTTCCCATTTATTTATAGGCTACTAGACACATAAAGCATGTCATACTTTATTGACACGTGATAGATTCTTTCTAACAAAATTTGTGATAACTTTTCATGCGCGCATATGATTTATGAGAAAAACTTGTTGAAGGTCACGTGTAATCTGTTGGTCGAGGCTTATATAAAACAAAATTAGGCTTGACTTCAAGAATTGCTCAAGTAAACTGTGCGTTTTTTCTATTACTCTATCGAGGGTAAAACTAACAAAGTTGAGGCTCGTATTGCTAAGGCTCGAGGCAATTTTGATGAAGAATTGGTCTGCAAAAGCACTTGTCAAGGGACAAGATTTGAGGCTCAACTTTGAGGCTTAACAGTGTGTTTTCTCCAGAATGATGCTTGATCACTTCAATTGAAGTTGAGGGCTCATAGTTAAAGCTCGATAGACCAATTTTTGTTGTTTTCTTCCTTTGTTTGGCCTCGGCTGTGACTTTACATGGCTCGACTTCTGCAATCTTGACTTTACTTATTATTTTTGCTCTAAATCTGAATTAAAACACCTTGATTATTCCTTATTGGATTCTAAGAGCTTTAAAACAACATTATTTATCAAAAACATAAGTTTTACAGGATTTTATCTGAAATTCTTAGCAAAATGAGCTCAAAATCCTATACAAAATATAGAGTAAAAATGACTTATCAAATTTCCCCACACTTAAGCCTTTGCTTGTCCTCAAGCAAATAAAACAATTTAAAGATCATAAGGCATATCAAGAAAACAAATCATGAATGGTTTATTTGACCTGAATACTTTAAGGCTAACCATCTCAGCATTTTGAAGAATTCAATCATCTTTACTGACTGAAATAAAGTTACTTTTGCAGAAATCAAGTGATTTATCTATGTAAATTAACTTTTACCCTCATTATTTAATAAGTAATTCTAAAGCAAAAATCATCCAAAAGATCAATCAAAGTAAGAAGAAAGTCAATAAGCTTTTATCCCCTTAGACATAAAGGTATGTAGTCTTTTAATCATTTCATTAAGCAGAGTAATCTAAAGTAAATGCATATACATCGGTTCATCCCTTGAATCTTTTTCCTTGTTTGTGCTTTTTATTCCTTAACTTTATTGATTAAAGCTTTAGAGGGATAGGGTTATTCCTGTATCTTTTCTTTACCTCTAGATGGGGTGTTTCCCACATCTTTTCGCTTATGTTTTTTTTTTTTTATGGCTTTTGAAATTGAAAGAGGAGATAAGAAGTTGCTCTTCTAAGGAACCAACCCAAGCCCATTCCAACTCTAAGCACAGATTTTATATTTAATTTTTGTTTTGTTTTTAATTATAATGCACAAGGAAGAATTATCAAGTTATGATCATTATTTGAACATTCACCAGAGATTAAAACAGCTCTCAAAATGACTAAATTAAAAACATACTGATCCTTTAAGCTTTTATAAGAAAATTGAGTAACTCTACTAAGGACCTTAAGCTAATTCTAGCTCCAAAATTTTAGACAAAATAATGAGTAAAACTACTTCACACAATACAATCAATTGATTTAAACAAAGTAAAAATTGTTCAATTTCAAGATAACTTCATAAATCATTTAGCTAAGTGATTTTCCAAAAAAAAATTGTCAAATTTTAACCATTTCATTGAGTTCTTATGAATTTGCATGGCAAAATTGATCTATATCAGTCCATACTCTATATCTGAACAATTCATGCAATTAATTCATTTATTAGACCCATTCAGGTAGTCCATGGTGTGGACATCTTGCCAGCAACTCCTGTAATCTCTCGAACACTTCATACAATGTTTCAGAGTCCATCTGGTGGAACGAAGCAATGTCAGCTCTCAACTTGGTTGTTCTAGAAGGTGGGAACTATTTCCTCATAAAATTCTCAGCCATTTGTTTCTAAGTGGAGATGGATTTCTTTGGCAATTCATTCAGCCATTTTTTAGCATTCCCTTGAGGGAAAATGAGCATAATCTTAACTTGATTGCATCCTTAGACACACCATTTATCTTAAATGTATGATAAATCTCTAAAAACTGCTGTGGCTGGCTACTGGGGTCTTTATCTTATAGGCTATCAAACTGGACCATCTGTTGGACCATTTGGATGATATTGGGTTTGATCTCAAAGTTGTTAGCAACAACCCTGGGTCTATTAATGCTAGTATTGGCTCCATCGAGGTTGGGTCTGCAAAAATCTATCATTATTCAGGGTCGGTTTACCCTAGGCTATTCATTATCTTCTTGGATTTCACCATGATCAGCCATTTTTGATTGTTTGATTTTACGACCTATACACTATGGTTCTGGATTAAACAAAAACAAGAATTTAGATTGACTCCTAGTCTTATGCCTACATTTTATTTGAAAATAAATCAGAAGAAAACAAAATATATACAAAGAATGAATGAATTAAAGAATAAAGAATCAACAAAACAAGAAACAAGTATATACAATAAAAGAACTAAGAGAATTAAAGAATTGAAAAAGAATAGAATATATACAAAGAAATATATACAACAAATGTACAGAGAAGAAAGTAAATAAATAAATATATACAAAAACAAAAAGAAGGTTAACTCAACAAATATATACAAGAGATGTTCACAATGTTAAAACGACTAGAACAACAAATGAAAATTGATTTCCATTATTACCCTATTGGGCTTCAAAAATAATATTGAATCCAACACCATTCCCCGGGAATGGCACCAAAAATGCTTAATTGTTTATTCTTTTCAGTTTACTTCATACTGATCATTGACCGAGTTTTTTCAAATTTATAAATGTTTTCTAAATCGTTTTCAATAACTACGATCTCACAAAGCAAGTGCACCCATAAGATGTAGCATAGATAGTGATTTAGGTCGGTTTCAAGGGAATAGTTGGCAGTTAGCATACTCCCAACCTCACTCATTGTCTAGCCAAAGAAAAATTTAGAAAATCATAATGAAAAAGAAACCATCCTAAGTTAGGAGTATTCACAAACGTTTAATGGGCAAAATAAGTAATAAGCCTATAACTTTTGTGAAACAACAGCTCAGGGTTACTTCACCAATTCCTTATCAAAATGATTTCTTAAAAACAATTAATTTCTTAAAAGCTGTTTGAATTGTGTGTTTATACCGCTAGATTCTCTAATTTAAAGTAAAGCTTCTCTCGAAGTCAGTAGTTCTAGATATAGCTGAAACCAGTTATTAGAAATTCCAATTAAACTCGCATAAAGAATAGGAATCCATTGTTTAAAAAAAACTCAATGAATTTTTTTAAAACAAGTAACAGAAAGTCTTCACCTATTCCTCGGCAAGAGGTAGTTAGGATCGGCTCTATTAGCAACCACAAATCTATTCAATTGAATGATGTCTTGATCTATCCAATTAAAATCAATCGTGGATCTAAAAGAGTGGACCACTCCTTTAAAAACCATAAGTTTAAGTTCATGTCACTAATTACAAACACCCAATCAAATTAACTTGAAAGTACATTTGAAATCAACTGAATCAGGAATTAGATCCGTAATTCCTAAGCTGTAGAAGTTTATTTCTCCATGGATTTATCAAAATAAGTGTGAATTAGAAGAAATAAATAAGATTCAAAAGATTAATCAATTAATTACGCTGAAATTCATAGAAATTACAAACATTAGGTCAAATTGATTTTACCCAGAAAAACAAAAGAAATTCTCAATTAAGAAGAAAAGGAAATTCTTTCACCCAAGAATCCTTTAGAAAACTAATCTACGTTGATATGCTAATTTACACTATTGGTACATATTTTACAATGCATGCTCGTTTATTTATAGGCTACTGAGCATAGAAGACATGGCCTACTTTATTGACATGTAGCATATTCTTTCTAATAGAATTTGTGATAACTTTCCACGCGCGCATATGATCTGTGAGAAACACTTGTCGAAGGTCGTGTTTGATCTGTTGGTCAAGGCTTGTATAAAGTAAAATCAAGCTTGACTTCAGGAATTGCTAAAGTAAACTACATGTTTTTGTCCATTGCTCTATTAAGGGTAAAATTGAGAAAGTTTAAGCTCATATTGGTAAGACTCGAGGCAATTTTGATGAAGAATTGGTCTGCAAAAGCATTTGTTAAGGATTGAGATTTGAGGCTCGACTTTAAGGCTCAATAGTGTATTTTCTTTAGAATGATGCTCAATCACTTTGATTGAAGTTGAAGGTTATGTTGAAGGCTCGCAGTTTAGGCTCGATAGACCAATTTTTGTTGTTTTCTTCCTTTGTTTGGCATCGATTGTGACTTTACATGGCTCGACTTCTGCAGTCTTGACTTTACTTGTTGTTTTTGCTCCAAATATGAATTAAAACACTTTGATCATTCTTTGTTGGATTCTAAGAGCTTCAAAATAACATTATTTATAAAAAAAACATAAGTTTTATAGGATCTTAATTAAAATTCTTAGCAAAATGAGCTTAAAATCCTATGAAAAATATAGAGTAAAAATGACTTATCAGCTAGTAGTGTAAAGGCCGACTTTAATAATTTCAATTTTGTTCACAAGCATCATCGCCTCAAAGTCAGCGGCGTAGGCCTACAAATTTGTTGGCATTCAATTTAAAAATTGAAGGATCATGTTCTTTGTTTTAAACGTTGGCGGCTTTACTTCAATCTTTTGCCGGTGTTGAATCAACTGAAATGAAAGCTGGTAGTGTTCCTTTGATTTTGGCCAACTTACTTGATTTTGTCTCCAATTTTTCATCAAACTTCTCCCAATTTGCTTGTATTTGTTTTTCTAAGTCCTTAATGACTTGAAATAACAATTTAAGCATACTGAAGTACCATTTTTATTCGATTTCTATAAAATCTATAATAGATAAACATGATTTGATTATTACAAAGTTGAGTAAAATATGACTTTATCAAACTCCTCTAGTCATTTTGTTCAACTATGGTGTGCTTTATAATTGCATCCTTGAACTCTTGTGGATTGTCAAACAACATTCCAACAACAAAGTGCAACATTCCAACAACAAAGTGCACTTCTCTAGTGGTAGGATCAAATACCTTAAAATCATTCCTTTTCCTTATATGCTCGTGTTCTTACCTATCCTCCTTATCTAACAAAAAGTAATCATTGAACCTATCATCCTCACAGTCTGTGTTTGAACAATCATCTAATTGTTCACTTGCTAGAAGGTCTTGTTCACTAGGAAGAGCATTCTCTTGCTCTTCAATCATAGACTAAATCTACTCTTTAATGATTTTCCAAGCCTTAATTAACTCATCATCAGATGTATCATCACTTAAGCATTCTTTAGCATCAGGACTATCACAATCTTCATCTTCTGCTCTTAAATCCTCTTCATCACTACTATCCAAGACTGGATCCTTTTTCTCCTTATAATGATCCCTCTCTTTAACAAAAGAACCAACATCATCTGAATGTTGCTAGTAAATTGAGATACTTCCATGAGTCCCCAAAATGTTAAGCATTTCCACAACACCAAAGTTATCATTTACTACTCTAAGCCCATCAACTAAGCTTAAGTTTGAAGAACAAAACCTTACAACCTCATTGTTAAGGCATCCAAGCTCACCAACTTTACCTTAAGGAGGTCAAAAGAGAAATGAGCTATGTCAACCTAAATAGCATTGTGTTTCCTGCCAACATATAGCACACCATGATTGCCTTTCACAAATCTTGTCACACCCCGCCTTCGCAGACGACGGCGATGTGATGCCAGGGCAGACAACCACCACTGGCCCCCTAGTGGTAATGGCCGACACCACCATTGCATCATGGTGACCCCAACCAACGCATGCCCCATAGGGTACCACGGGCACAATAGGTATTGTTACCCTTAGGCAGAGTTGAATCCAGTCTGCAGACTCTAGGATTCAAACCCCAGACCTAAGGCTTTTGCCTGTCCCAAAGGTAGCACCTTTCACCAGTTGAGCTGCCCCCGCAGGCAACGGCGATGTGATGCCAGGGCAGACAACCACCACTGGCCCCCTAGTGGTAATGGCTGACATCCACCCTCAGGTGAGACCTCGAACAACGCATGCTCCGCAGGGTACCACGGGCACTATAGGTATTGTTACCCTTAGGCAGAGTTGAACCCAGTCTGCAGACTCTAGGATTCGAACCCCAGACCTAAGGCTTTTGCCTGCCCCAAAGGCAGCACCTCTCACCAATTGAGCTGCAGATCAATTGAGGTTGGAAAATGGCAAATGACACACAAAGCATGAGTACAACAATTAAGTTAAGTTTACAGGCTACACAAGTATGAGCATACGTAAGCCAACACACAACGAACAAAGTACATGTACACAAAGCAAGCTAAGTTTTTAGCTATGTATGCATGAGCATGCAGGTAGCATGAGAGCTTTTTATTCTAAATTCTAAATGATATAATTTTGCAATTAGTTTTTTATTATTATATGAGGTGTTCTGTTAATTTAATTTTTTTATTATTTATATAATATACCAATACCAATACTAAAAAAAATTCATATTTAATATTATTTAAACTATAAAGCAATTCTTTAACAAGGAAATATAATTGTTTTGGAATGTTAATTTTGTAATTAAACGAATAGGATAATTAAATTAAATTTTCAATGGCAGCTTAGATATTAAAATGATGAATAATTTTTAACTTATGAAATAATTTCAATTTTAAAATTATTTAAATTGCTTAACAGTTTCTAAATTATTGAGTTATTTCAGTTATTCAATATTATTAATTTTTCAATTTTTAAAACACTACTCAATTATTTAAGTATTAAATAATTTTTTTATGTTAGCTTAGTTAATGTTAAATAATTTCAAATTAAAAAGAGGAATAAATATTTTGCAAATTGAATTAAATAAAGTAACAATGTTTCACAATAACTATTTAAGGTATTAATGTTTAGATTTGTTTTCAATAATTTTCCTTTACGATCTATTATGGATACATTTTTTTACTTATGCTTTAAAACATTGATTTATTTTTTTAACCACTCAAAATGTTGATACTTTAAATAAATTTGCCTCCAAAAGTTGATTCCTCTTTTTAACCACTTTAAATATTGAAACCTTAAAAGAAATTATTCTCAAACGCTAATACTTTTTTGATGTAATTTACCCTCTTTTTTCCATTTACATTAAATAAAAATATACAAAAAAAAAATCCCATCATATGACATATTGTAAATGTGTAGGTTGCAATTCGCAACTCACAAACAACACCTTAAATATCGAATTTTTTTCACCAACATTATCTTTAACTAATTAATCATAAACCTTAACTCGTTACTTCAATCCTAATTTTGCATTACTATTTTAGGGTTTGTTTGTTTCATCTTTTTATGGTTATTCTAACATCTTATTTTTGTCATTTTTCAAATAAATGTTTATCAATAAATAGATATAAATAAAAAAAGACATTTTTACTCATAAACAAATCAAATAAAACAATGAAATTAGATAATCTAAATAGACACTTAAAGTGCAACATTCTAATATCTATGTTTATTCTTATTTCGTAAATCAGTAATTGTTAAATACTAAATAGTTTATGATTTATGAATTCCAAGTTTTGTTCAAATCTCAATGAAAATATTTGAATATTTTGTTTACCAATCTTAATTTTTCATTACTTGAAAATGCAATTTTTGAATTGCCATTTTTTCATTGTTTAATTTTTTTTAGAATTATCTTCAATATTATATTATTGCACAATGATATCTATATATAACCTATGAAAAATGTTGGAATAAAAAAAAAAAAAAAGGTCCTTCATATGTGCAATCGAGCCCATTTAAAAGCATAGAATTGAGCCCGTTTCTCGTTATTACAATAACACCCCTGTTGTTTTGTTGTTACAGTGTAGCTCTTTTAGGCTTCCGCTTTGAGTCTATTTGCATTGTCGGATTTTTATCTATATGGATAACTTATCAGCATTGGATCAATATCGATCCATATTGGTTTGGTTTGATCGATTTATAAGTAAAACTGTTAGTTTTTCATTAGTATCATATCTATATTGATTCAATACTAATTCAATATCAATTCAGTTTCAGTTTGATTTAAAAATAATGTCAAAATGATATCAAACCAGTGTATCCAAATAGGTTTGTCATTTCAGTTTGCTTGGTTCAATTGTAATTTCACATCCACAATGAAGGGTAAATCTTGAAAATCACGGATACGAAGAAGCATGAAACAAGGGAAGTGAAAGTTGGGGAAAAACTGAGATAGAGAAAGTTGGTTTTTCTCCCAACTGTTTGTGTTTGACTGAATGTGTGACATCTTCGAGGTTGCCTCTCTTTGGTTGATAGTGAAACCCTTTTAGCTCTGCCTCCTGCTTCTTCTGGGGAAATTCATCATGTTTTAGGATTTAGGTTAGGGTTTTTTTACTTTTTGATCTATGTATCCGTATCTAAATTTGTATATGTTTCTTTAGCAAAAACTCTAATTCTAAACTCTATGAGAAACTAAGAGTAAAAAAGATTATGATACCTGATAAAACCAAATGCATTATTCATTGGGAAAAAAAAAGCATATGGAGACTACAAAAGACGACATGCAAATAAATGGGTGATTTACGGGCAAGCATACAAGAAAAAAAGTATGTAAAGCATGGCAACCAGGCAATACAGGCACAGATTGACCAGGCAGACAAAAGTACAGAGCTGGCAAAGCATATGAATTTTGGAACAAATTAGATACAAGACTCGTGTATACTAATAATATTAGTAAGTCATTTATTGTATATTTACTTCATTTCTTAATCAAGTATTGTTATATCTCAGATCTTTCATATCAATAAGTCACATTACAAAAGGTTTTCTTTGACTACCGAAGCCCAGCTTTTCTCTGGTTAAGGTCACTAGTGGCAACGATAATTGCGCCGATGACTTTTATCACTTAAAGGTTGCCGTTTGCTCTTGTCCTATACATAGAGATGGTTCGATTTCGAATCGAGAATAGTGATTGGCAGTTTCAAAATTAAAACCAAACCGGTTAATTGATTTCATAGTTCTTTGATCTAAAACTAGTAGGATCAGCGGGTCTATCCGGTTTTATTGAAATAAAAAAAAATAATATTAAATATATAATTATAATATTTAAATTATTTCATATAAATAATAAAATTTATTACTTATGCACAATATTTAATATGTTATCATCAATAACACAAATAGACAAACCTTAAAATCATATATAATTAGTTTAAATAAACTTCCCTAAAAGCAAAATTTATTTTCTTAATATTATGAAACTATTTTTTGTATTGTAATTTTCTTTTATCCTCTAGAGTATTTTGCAATCTCATAATACTAACATGATTGATATTAAATATGTTTGTATACATATAAATGAGCATTCTAAACAAATTTTTAAAAATTTGATTAACTAATTTAATGATTTTAGATCCAATAATTATTGTAAGTTTAAAATTTACTTTTTAATTTTTATTTTTTAAAAAAGACGGTTGAGCTGTTTCTAAATCGAAATAAGAAACCAGCAGTTCTATGGAATCGGACCAGAATAGTAAGAGATGATTCCGGTTTCGGTTCTTCAATTTCAAGACTTGGAACTGATGATCCAATTTTAATTTCGATTCGATTTGGTTCCGAAAACATGATGATGTCTACCTTGCCCTTGGTGACCCGTCTTCCATTAGGCTTTGCCAATCAAAGGCTACACAGTAAGATTTTTCCGCTACGTACATATGCTCTCTTGCATTGCATGCGGTGTAAGATCTGGTCACTACATAGTACATAGCCTTCCGTTTTCTCCTTTATGTCTTTTAATTGTTTTATTATTATAAATTTATACTCAGATAAGTGATAAGAATAAATATATTTTTAAGTAAATTATGATAAAAATAAAATACTTATATAAATTTTATTATTTAATATAATAGTTGTTTACATTGTCCAAATTATCTATTTAATAATGTAATATAGACTTTACTAAAAAAGATGTAAGACTGTAGAACGAAATAATACATGAGATAATACTACCATTGTAATACATATATATTGCGTGCATATAATATACAAATGGTTTACGAGAAACAAGTTAAAAAATTAAAATTACACGCAAAACCCAGCGAAAAAGAAAAGCAGTAATTTTGGGAAATATGCTATTTTTGGTGTTGACAAGATGAGTATAAGGTGGGTGATTCGGTTGATTTTCAAAGCTTCTACACAGAAATCTGGCTCACGAATCACATGATGATCCCCACAACGAGTCAAAAGATCACAGCCATGATTATTGCAACACAACAAACCAAGTATTAACTATTTTTCTCCTCTCTCCTTCTTGTCGTTTTCAATCATCACTGTATCTTGTAACTTGTAGGCCAGTTCTCTTTAATTTCCCATCTATTGTGGGTGCATCGGATATCAATCCAGGTGAAAAAATTTAAGGAAAAAATAGGGTAAAAAAGTAAAGCAAAATCACGTGAAATTACTTCTAAATTTTATATGAATAGTTTGTTTATTTTTTTTTATTATAACTTCATACCTAGAGTTTTAAGTTAATACATATCATATTTAATTGAATATTTGGTTGTTTAAGTAGTTGTATATTACTTTGCCTGCTTGTTTACACATGTAGGATGTACCTTTCAACTGAAGAACACTTACCATGATGCTTTCCAAGGATTATAGACATAATGAATTTGATTATTAAAAATTTTAACTAAGTATAATATTTAATCTTAATGTACAAAATTTAGCCAATACAAGTTTTGATTGAATATGATATTTAATAGCTTTAAATCGTTTCTCTCTCTCTCACACAAAAAACCTAGGTGTTGTAGCCATTATATATTTGTTGTCTCCACTCAACCTAGAGCTGTGCCACTACCACATCATGATTTAGATTGAAGTTGTTATGTAGGCGTTTCTTTGTGATTTAAGTTTTATATTCGGATCAATTATTTTTATTAATAAATTGTTTTCTATTTTATTTATCATCCAATATATCATCTTCCCCATAAAATCTTGGGTATTCCATGATTAGGAAGGATTTTAATATATCCCTTTTTTTTCAATCTATTTTATCAGTAATATATGTACTAGAATTTTAATATATATCAATAAATAAAATTCATGATCTCTTCAAAAATAGGAAAAAAAAAAAAAAGGAAAAGAGGCTTGGAATTGTATTTGTAAAATTAACATATAATATGTATAATTGAGGTATTAGTTTTGTTATCATCATAAGAAATTAGTCTGCTCATGTTATCTTAATTGAAAGGTTTAAGGATGAGTAGATAACCTTATCATACAAGGTACCCACCCAGAACCTATTTGATCGGAAAGGTTTTAGATGGGTACTAAGAATTAGCAGGTAGGCTCTATGTATAGAATTTTTTGAATCTACTCCATAGGATAGGATATGGGTATGAGATCTCCATACCATATACCTATTCTAGAACTTATATTACCAAGGATTGTTAATTTGATTGCCCCATTGTATTTGTTTCATAAACATGTAGGGGTTGATATCGCAAATGGTACATGAACTTTGGCAAAATATGCATTTAAGCACCTGAACTTTGAAATTAATTAATTTAATACTCGAAAGAACTTTTTAAGCATGCCAATGGTATCTCGATCAAACAGGTTGTGTGATGCCTCGTAATTTTACCCTCTCTGGAATATTATTTAATAATTGGTTGATAACTTACGTGGTGATTAAACCTCGAATATATTCAAAACCTCAATAACCGAACCCTTAAACCCTAATTCTGGAACCAAAAACCCTAGATTTTATATTAAGCCTTTAAATATGATAAAGTTAAAATTTTAGAAGTTTAAATTGAAAATTCCATATACATGGTTGTAACTAGGACATCTAAATTAGTAACCACGTCAGTTTTCGCTAGAAATATTATAGGATGTATATTATAGTAAGATACCATACCATGTATATCATATTGGAAATTTATCCAATACGTTTCTCAAACCGCCTCATGAATATATATATACATACACACAAACCTTCAAGGACTCTGACTTTCTTTCTTTTTCCTTTTCCCTAATTCTTATCTTCTCTTCCTGTCTCAATTTCATTTCCTGACTTTTCAGGAAAGTTACTGAATTCGAATGGGTTCCAAAACTTTAAAAATCCATAACTCACAAAATACACCTCCATTTCTAAATTCATAAGTTGCATTGTGATCATAGCAGTGAACTCTCCAATTCAAGACTAGGCTCTATAAGGTTTCATCAAACCCCATGGTGACGTGATGGAGAGTTTGACAAAGCTGTAAACCATAATGATATTGTAAGATTCTCAAACGTCAATATCAATCCTTGATCCTAACTTATATATTTGAGTTTATCGAGCTTAAAGGAAGCTCTTTGTAGATGTTCTAGGAAAGAACAACAAATAAACAAATCCACTCAATGATTATATTGACTAAATTCGTAATACAACTAAGGTGAGTTGGATTTTTGATAATCTACTGCTTGATTATGTGTTGTACTACTATTGTATTGCTATCTTATGCTATGTTGGTGATAATTTTTAAGTTATAAAGACTTATAAAATGTTACAAGTCTTGGAAATACAAATTGGAACATCAACAGGAGGTTTAGGATGGAAGTCATCCTATGCGACCATCCTATATAGCCGTGTAGAATGATTGTGTATTTGTAAAAATTGCTAAAACTTACATTCTGGATGCAAAACGTGTTCTATACGACCCCATGTACACGATCTATGTGCGAAGGTTGTGTAGGTGCATATTTTTTAAAACTTACATTCTATACGTAAAATATGTTTTACACAACCATCCTACATAGCTGCGTAGGATGGTCGTATGCATGTAAATATGAGTGAAATAAAGTGATCTCGACATTAAACCTATCTTACACAACCCGAGTACGACTCGTGCATAAAGTAGCCTTATATAGCTATTGGAACCCATATTTTGTGTTTTCAAGCTATGTAAGCCATATTAACTATCATCAAAGAGTCCCTACACAAGTTGTTTAGCCCGCTTGTGTATGTTGAAAATTTATCACTTTTAAGAGATTCTTAACTTAACTTTTGTAACTTACTTAACTCATTCATTTAGCCTAACTAAACACTTTAAGACGTGAAATTAAACTTTAATACTAAGAATATATATTTAAGTTAATGGAATATAAGTGAAGGACCTAATGAATAATATTGTACCGATGTTGATGAATGAACTGCTAGAATTGGCTTTTTTATGGGATTGTTACTTTTATCATTAAGGATTCAAATACATGTTCGAATAAGTTGTATGTCTCATTTGAATATATGTGAATCATTGGGACCGCATAATAAGAAATGAGAAGTACTAAGCAAGAGATAAATCGACTGATCGTCAATAATAAGTATATTCGTTTAAGCTCACGAAGCATAAGTGAAAAGTTCTAACAAGTAAGAATACATTGATAATTGGGAATGACCCATTTGTATATGTTATTGTGTGAGGTTACTGTTCTCCTTATCATCTTGTCTGTTTGGAGTGAACTGCATATTGATTGGTCATCTTGAAACTATTAACAACTATTAGACTATAACTGAAATCGAATATGCATTGCACAACATTGCATTCTTACTTACCATCACCGTCCAATGATAGAATGATAGGAAAATTTAAGTTATGGATATATCCATTTTATTTAAATTAAGCTACATTCGAAATGACCACATTAAGGCCTCCGTGAGGGAAAATTAATTTAAGATAAGTTTTGGTTTTGTAAGATGAACTAAATGATTTGAGGAAGTCACAGATTACAAAACCATGTCGAACTATTATCTCGGGTCTAATTGTAATTAACCCCCCAAATTGAGCACCTTAAGGCTGTCGTGAGACTTTATGTTAAGTGAATTTAAGTTTAGATGACTTGGATGCTGACAAAACTAAGCATTCCCCAAACCTCAGGTCAAGAAGGGGTTAAATCCTAGACTTCATGCCGGTAACTAGAAGATTGCGTGTGATGTTTATATTGCATATGCTTGATCATGCATAGCATATGTTTGAAAACTTGTTTACCTTTGTGTGTTAAGCAGTAAAGAAGAAATTGCACTCTATCTCATTGATTGTTTGGGGGAACTCCATAAGAGCGGGACGGGATAAGATTAGTGTAAATAAGAGTCATCTTACCTTAAGATATTTGTCATAAGCATTTGAAGAGTTAAGCAAAAATGCAGATACCAATTTTAAATCATGAATAAGATTTCCTTTTTCATTTAGGTTGATATAAATGTAAGCTACCTATGACTATTTGGTAAGGGATACAGATTCTCTGTGATCCTATAGACCAGTTGAATGTTGAAATTCTATACTTATTTTTGTGTTTCCAATATATTCGCAAATCATAAATAACTTTGGTAATTAAATGTTTAATAGAGTCTTATGAACTCTGAAACACAAGACAGCTATAATGTATCAGCTGCACACTTGACATGACGGCTTCTAATACTAGGCCCTATTTGGGGGTCATGATAGGCTAACATCTTCATCTCATGTGACATTAATCAATATGATTAGAGGTATTATTGGCAAAAAAGTTCTTTTAGGTATTAAATTGATTCATTTTAAAGTTCATGTACTGAATTGATCTATTTTAAAGTTCATATATTTAATTGCATATTTTGCTAAAATTTAAGTACTGACCATTCACAACATTTACCTTAAACTATGTATGAGCGTGTTAGTACATAAATACCTAATGAAAATGATTAGTTAAGGCTCATAATTTGTCCCATCTTTCTTTCTTCATTGTAATAATCTAGATATCCAATGAAACGGGTCGTCTTTTTAAATAATTTCACAAATTTTCTTTTCTTGCTCTCATACTACAAGAAAATTGGAGTTTAGAAAAAAATTTATGTCTTTATATAAACAAAAAAATTTTCTCACAAAAATCATCGTCATTGATTCTATGTATAAAAATATAATCTATTTTGTTCATTTTTTGTCACAGAATGTCGATATTTAAAAGTCAATTTTCTTATAGTGTGAATTGTATTCCTACCTTGTGAGAGGAGCTTTCAAACTTTTTTTTTTCTTGTGTGAATATAGAAAGAGATGGACAAATAGTTGGTGGAGATCATTCTTTCCTAATCTTGTGGGGAGATTAATTCTAATTATAAAAAAAAATTTGAAATTTAAATATTAAATTGTATATTTTTTCTTGGCCAGAATTAGACGAAGTTTTAAGTATGAACTTTGTGCAAACATCCACTAGGAGTCATAAGCAGAGCATACCTTCCGCTTGAGGAATGAGGAATAGTGAATAAAGTCGAATAATTAAGATGCGTAATTAATAAGAACTAATGTATAAAATTTCTATTGGATGGCTTATGGAAGTTTAATAGAAAATTTAATCATATTTATATAAGTTCCGTCTTTTTTTTATTTTCATAAATACTCTTAAATAAGTATGATCCTACTTTTGTTAAACATAGTAAAATTGACTAGTTAGAGCTGCTAATCGTAAAATTGAGCACAATTTTCCTTTTTATAATACTCAACAAAATTCTATCAAACTTTAAAAAATGGCCAAAAGAAAACTTAAAAAATAATACTAAAAAAACTATCTTAAAAGAAAAGATTCCTAAGTTGCTTATTTATCATTTTTAAAACCCTACTAAAGTCTTAAAAATATAAAGACGAGTTGATAAATTTATCGTAAACGCATTAGTGAAATCGATATTCCTATTCATGCAATCCAGTTTTCAACCAAGCCTGTTAAAAAAAAAATAAAAATTTTATTAATTACATATTGCAATATATTAAAGAAAAAAAGTACGAAGTGGTATTTACATCACATATTATATGTATGAAGCAAATTATAATGTAAGAAGATATAAATGACATTGGGATAGAGGATAGAAAAACTTGCCTAAAAAAAGATGGACATCCGAATGAATTCCTGTGGCCCATAAATTTGAGGGTAACTTTTCGTCTTACATAAGTAAAGGGTACGTAAAATTAGGTGTCTTAACGTTGAATGCTATTTTCTTATCCAGTCAAAAAAGACGCGCAGGTGACTGGGATCCGACATATACGTAACTTAACTGCGATGAACTGTGACGTTAGCAATAATAGCAGTGTCACTTTCACTTTTGTTTCATTCTCAACGATCCCACCGGTTCAAGTGGGCCGCAGCGCAGGAAGTGCAATCCATCATCCATCACATCTTTTTGCTGTTTTATTTTTCTTCCTTTTTATATATATTTATGAAAATATTTATTTATATTTGCTTCATTTACGTTTTTCTTTTCTTTTTTTTTTCCTACTTAAAAGTGAGTGATCATATTCATAAATCTTTAAAAATGTGTTTTTGCTAAAACTTTTTTACTACTCTTTCATTGAAAATATAATTAAAGAATATTAAAAGCATTTTTCAATTATATTTAAAGGGGAAAAATAGGCATGTTAGGGATAATTTCTTTTTGTTTCTATTTTAAATCTCATGATCCAGACACTCAACTCTAATGTTTAAAAAGTTGAATGTATATAGAGAAAATATAAGGGTGTATTTGCAATTTGTGCTCACAGCACAATTGCATCTACCTTACTTATTATTTTGCATCTGAGTTATACATATATATATATATCACTTTCTTGCTCAACTAGCAAATCTTACAAGATGCAAGATGAAACAATACAAGGAGATATAATCTATGATGATGCCATCAAACATTGATCTACCAATCTCCAACTTGTCAACAAGTAAAAGAAGCATATGTTCTATTAGTATAGCAAGTGATCAAGTAGTAGGTGCAAACCCTTGAGAATATCTAACAATAAGAATGACAAAGTTTACTTAATTAAATGCTTTAAATCCATTGGATTTTAACATTTTGCAAGATAGACTTTTAGTTATGAGACAATATAGAGAGTCATTTCTATAATTGAGCTTTTAACCCTAGTGCATCCACTTGGACTAGTGATAACTTGAGTTGAATCACATATTTCCTAAGGAGATTTAACATGGTAAACTTGTAATAAATATCGCTGGACCCTTTCTTTCATTTTTTTTTTTTGCTCTTGATCGCACTTAAGTCTTTCTCATATGAAAACTAAACCCATACAATGTTTCTCTCAACTCTTTTAAGTTTTGTTTAACTCTAAAAAGCTTATGTAGACTTGAATAAATCATAGTCTTCTTTATTTAAAATACGGACTCTTTAATTATGATATTAAGCCTTCTTTATGTCTCAAGAGTCCTTAGACTCCTCTATGCCCACCTGCAAAGTTCACATTGATGTGAGAAAACAATAGATGCTTGCTAGCCATTGGATCATTATAATTCTAGTTTTATGCATTCAATTAAGCCATAGTATTATCTATCATATTATTCTAATGCCACTTTTAGAGTTGTTTTGGAAAATATCAATAACATTAGGGTTTGATTTAATGAGTGAGTAAGCATCAATCCGTCTAAAGTTTCATAATGAAGTATAAAGGGAAAAATTATACTAAAAGGGGCCATTGCTGGGATAAATCTAAATATGGTAAAATACACCGGAAGGTCATAATATTTTGAGATAAATTTATTTGAGGTTATAACATTTTGAGTGGTTCATTTGAGGTTACAATATTTAGAGAAGTGGACCAACTAAAGTAATCATTAATGCGTGGCAATAGGAGAAAAATTTAATTAAAAGTCAAGATCAGCCACGTTGTAATATGTGTTAATGGTGACTCTAATTGACCTACTTTTCTAAACATTATGACCTCAAATGAACCACTCAAAACATTGTGACCTCAAATTAATTTGCCTTCAAATGTTATGACTTTACAGTGTAATTTATCTAATCTAAATAGTATTTAACGTTTCAAGTGGTTAAAAAGAGAGGTCACCGAAGTAATATATATATATATATATATATATAAGAGATCAATCACAACCCCATTATAATGTCATTTAAAATATGTGTTGATGTACACATTTAGTGACAAATGGATGATAATGTGTCTTATCTACACTAAAATGCAATATTATAACTCGACCCATGCCTAAAATTGAAAAATTAAAAAAAATCCAATGGTTATTGAAGATTGTTTCTCGAAATGTGTGATTCATATAGATTAGTAATAAAGTCATTTTATACTTGTTTTTCATTGACTAAATCATGCTAAATTGTTATTGATTTTATAAAAATCGTAAGAAATGATACTTAAGTGTGTTAATTATGATATTTCAGGTCTTGAAGGTCTTATAATACAAATACAGGCAATTGAGAGGAATTATATGCAAATTTGGAGACATGAAGAATGTAGGCTAGCTAAATGAACATGTAAGCGGCCAACCTATAATATACACCAGCAACAACACAACCAACTTTCAAAACAGCAATATCAGCCTTCAATCAACATTTGTATGTCAGCTACTATGAAGGAAAGGCTATCGGCCTTTAGCAAGGTTACCCCCAATACTACTCCAATGCCACCAGCTTTTTTACTTCGAAAATCAATTTTACAATTAAAGGCTGACTAAATTAAAGTAAAGGCCTCCAGCCTTGAAGGCGGCCTAAGTCCTCTATAACTTTTCATATATAAATTCTCTTTTATATCTTGTTGCAAAGAGGAGAAGAACCCTAGCATGAAAAAGAACTCTATTTAACTTTGCTCTTGATTGAGATTAGGTCTTAGATTAGTAGAAAGCTTTTCTTTTTATTTTGATTTCCGATTCCACATCAAGATCAAGTGGAAAAAATCATTTAAATTTGGATTTAAGAGTGAGATTTTCTTGACAAGGTGATTTCGTTCTTTTCTCATATTCATTTTATGGATGATGTTTAATACTTGTTTCTTTCGTGCTTATTTAGGGTTTTGAGTTGTTGATCTAGATTGTCTAATTGATTTTTATCTATTGTTGATTGAATTGTTGTTTGCATTCAAGTTGTTGATGCTAAATCGCCGATCATGTGTTTTAGGATTAATTCTGGAATTCATGTTAGGTTAAGACTGTAATTAGGAAATTATTTTCTAATCGATTATGTGATTAGCTAATTTGGATTATAAATCACATAAGGATATGGATTTGAATTCGATTAGGTTTAGTAATTTATAAAGATTAGTCAATTGATCAATTTCCTAGGAATAAGGAATATTGATTGGTTAATTTAGGATAATTGCTTTCTTTGGAAAAAGGAGTCTTTATCGGTGCTTGATTGATTAAAAAACTAAACCCATTGACAATTTGGATTTGCAATTATATCTTTAGTCAATAGCATACATTCAATTGATTACAGATGTTAGTTCTTAACCTAATTCAATTAAAGGTGTTGAAAATCCCATATCTTTGTAGATTAGTCTTATCTCAAAAATCCAAAAATATTTTCTTGTTAATTTGCCTAGTTACAATTAGAACTAATACAATTGAGAGCTGGTCTGCACTCTCTGTGAACACGACTCGGTATTTATCAAAATTTTATTACTGCACATGCACTCGGTATCTATGCATTTAAAGGAATTTAAAAAGAAATTAAAAAGAGTTTTAAAAAACACATATAGAAAAAGCATAATAAGTTTTTGGCACCGTTGGTGAGGCGAGACTGTTGCTAATTTTAGTTTTTAGGATTTTGGTAGACCAGGCCTTTTATTTGATAAATCTAAAAAATTGCAAAAAAAAAAAGAAAAAATATAAATACATTCTTCATTATTTTGTAAATATTAGTCTTTTGTATATTTGTACATTTTACTCATTTTCCTTTTTCTCTTTTCATGTGCTTGAATTTTTTGTTGAATACCAAGATAGATAATCAACAACCCATATTGTTGTACTCTAGAGCTTAGAACAGAGATATTTTCATTTAGGTAGTATAATGGAGAGCCTTTGTCAAATACTTAGGGTAGATACCACAATCTGATGTGCAAATGCCCTTATCATGCGTCACTTACTTGGTCTTAATTGTTGGTATTCCTTAGGGGATTAGGAGCTCATGATAGGATGATGTTAGAGTCAGCTACTAGAGAGTAATTAACAAAAATGACACCAAAAATGTGTTTGTAACATTGAAGAATTTATAGGAAGCTAATATGTTGATCTATATTTCTCTCCTCAATAGTATGTTTGTGGTGTAATAGATTACATGAAAGCTTTCAATTTCAAGGTGGTAAGCTAGAAATTGATTCCAATATATTAACTTAAGAGTACCACACTTGTGAGACTCCAAATCAAGAGAATACTGCTTCATATTTTGAAAATTTAGTTACTCAGTTCCAAATAAAGAGAAAGGTTTTGAAAAAATTGTAAGATGTTTAGAGTAGGAATGGGAAGAAAAATTTTAGAAGCAACATGCTATCATAGAAAAATTAAAGACTTAGATAACAAGTTTGATTGAATTTGTATCATTTATATTTCAACTTGCTAATTCAAGTGAAGAATAGGAGCATCCTAGTAATGGATAGGAAAAAGAAATGCCATTTGACTCTAAAAGGCAGATAAAGAGAAAGAAGAAAAAATTGTGTCCAAAGAAGAAAAACTAGAGAGCACTTCTTTAGTGGCTAGTGAGATTAGAGCAAATAAAGAAAAACCAGCTTGGGAATTAGTCATTGAAAAGCTTATAATCTAACTATAGAGAGGTTTGAGAAGTTAGAAAAGCAAATTACAGGTATTGTGAAACCCTCTACCCTAATTGAGCCAATAAATGAGATCAAAGCAGAGATAAGGTCAATTGAGAAAGAATAGACTTTGACATCAGATCAAATGGAAAATGTGGTACAACAGGAGCACACTCTTGTAGTTACTGAACCCACTATCAAGCCATATGTGCCACCAATTCCTTCTCTAAGATGATTAAGAAAGAGGAAAGATGATGAGGAGTATGAAAAATTCCTGGAGGTGTTTAGGAAGCTGGGAGTCAATATTCCTTTAGCTGATCTTTTTGAGCAATCACCTGATATAAAAGATTTTTTTTAAAGAAGTAATGAGTAAGAAAAGAAAGATGAATGGAGAGAGATGGTTATGTTAACTCAAGTATGTCAAAAGCTTTAAAGGATGGACTTCCCCTTAAATTGAATGATCTAGGGAAATTTACTTTCAATTGCACCATAAGAGATAGTTAGTTTAGGAATGCATTTTGTGATATAAGTGTAAGCATTAATTAGATACCTTTCTCTATGGCTAAGAACTTAAGATTACATGATCCAATCAAAAAAACTGAGATGAAAATTCAGTTGGTTGATCCTCTATTAAAAGACAGAGAGATGATTGAGGATGTGCTATTAAAAGTGGACAAGCTCATCTTTCCTGTGGACTTTATAGTATTGGATATGTAAGAATATCCAGAGATTCCTTTCATCCTAAGGTGCCCATTTATGGTCACTGCTGGAGCTGTTATTGATGTGAAAAATAGCAAAATGGTGTTGAGAGTTAGAAATAGAGAGTTACATGTAAATATCATGAGACATTGGAAAAAGAACCTTAAACCCACCGAGGCTTACACAACATCAAAAAATCTAAGAGTAGAAGTTTACAAGAAAAGAGATGAGAAACAGACAAGTAAATTTGATCCTCTTTGAAGGAAAGTCATAAAGTCAGGTTGAGACTATAAAACAAGCGTTGGATGGGAGGCAACACCCCATTATCTTTTTCTTGTAAATATATCTTTTTCTTTTTCTTTTTTTTTTTTTTTTTTTTTTTTTTTTTGCTACTTTGATGTTTGCCCTTTTTGTGTAATGAAAGAAAAATTAGGAGCTAAAGAGCATGATTGTAAACCACAAGAGTACGACTTAAAAGATAAACATAATTGGAAACCCTCTCTATTGCAATCGGTTACGATGCAAAATGCATCCATTTTTTAAAACCAAGGAAGTACTGTTTCTTCTTTTCTCTTTTATCTTTATTATTTCATGTTGTTGAGCTAACTTAGGAAGCAGTGAGGACACTGCTTAATTTAAATATGGGGGAAGGGATAATGTGATATGGAGAATGAATGAAGTATAGACTATTGATGTTTGAATTGCTGAATTGATTGCATATCTATGACATCTGAATTTCAATTGTTGACCCATACTTTAAAATTTTATTGGTCTTAAAGCATTATATGGCAATTTAGGCAAATTTTTTTGAAAATTTGAATGTAATCTGGAGATTGTACTGAATATTGTTAATAGCATCTATAAAAATGTGAAATTAACTTGTTTAGGTGCCGTACTCACCTACTGTTATAATTAGAATACTTAGTCAAAATTAAGTAGTGAAGTCTTTAAGGAACAGATTTACCTCATATTTAGCTTTGGAATTGAAAGTTTGAGAGTAAGTCGACTCCTTAAGTGAAAAATAAATAAGTCTACTTCTAGGAAGAAAAATTAGCTTGTATATACTCTTTTGAGAACTTTTCAATACTTAGTGAAAGAGGTAGAAGAAACTCTTTGCTTAGTGATCCTTTATAAAAAAATTCTTAAATTTGTTGTAGCATTCAAAAGAAAATAAGGAAACAAGCATAGCCTCTACTCTACTAACTTAGGTAATTAAGTCAAGAGTATCCAAACTTGAATGTTAGAGTGATGAAGAGTCTGTAGGGTCCTTTTAAACCTGGTCACTTGGGTGATGAGCTCGGATGTGCCGACTCAATGAATTCACTATAATGAAAAGGGAGAAAAGGCAAAAGTTCACTTCATGAACTTTGAAAAAAAAGAAAAAAAAATGCTTTTATGAATCAAAATAATATGAATGCAAAAGTACCGAGTAAAATAAGACTTACAATAAAGAGGGATAAAATCTAAGGAAAGAGTATATACCACATACTTTCACTTTGTGTTGCAAGGACTATATCTTTTAATATTTAGTGAAGTTTAAATGGGATTTTTTCCTTACTGGATTGTGTATTTACTTCTGGAAAAAAAGGTCTTTTGTTAACCTGGGATTAAAGTTTATTTTGTTTATATTAGCTACTAAATTTTGATTGTAGTAATCTAATTACATGTATTCAATTTGGTTAAAGAAGTATAAACTAGTAATGCAAGTCATGAACTATAAAAGAAGAGATGGTTGAATCTATGAAAGTTAAAAATTTTGTACTCTCTATGATAGATTTCAATTTTTTTCTTATTTATTTTGCTTGAGGACAAGCAGACGTTTAAGTGTAGGGGAGTTAATAAAGTCATTTTATACTCATTTTCATTGATTAAATCATGCTAAATTGTTATTGATTTTATAAAAATCATATGGAAATGGTACTTAAGTATGTTCATTGTGATATTTCAGGTCTTGAGGGACTTATAATACAAATACAGGCAATTGAGAAGAATTATATGCAAATTTGGAGACATGAAGAATGTAGGCCAGCTAAATGAACATGTAAGCGGCCAGCCTATAATATACACCAGCGACAACATAACCAGGTTTCAAAACAGCAACATCAGCCTTCAATCAACATTTGTACGTTGGCTACTAGGAAGGAAAGGCTGCCAGCCTTCAGCAAGCTGCCCCCAATACCGCTCCAAGGCCACCAGCTTTTTTACGTCAAAAATCAATTTTACAATTAAAGGCCGACTAAATTAAAGTAAATGCTGCTAGCCTTGAAGGCGGCCTAAGTTCCCTGCAACTTTTCATATGTAAATTCTCTTTTAGATGTTGTTGCAAAGAGGAGAAGAACCCCAACACAAAAAAAGAACTCTATTTGACTTTGCTCCTTGATTGAGATTATGTCTTAGACTAGTACAAAGCTTTTCTTTTTATTTTGATTTCTGATTCCACATCAGGATCAAGTGGAAAACATCATTTGAATTTGGATTTAAGAGTGAGATTTTCTTGACAATGTTATTTTGTTATTTTCTTATATTCATTTTATGGATGATGTTTAATATTTGTTTCTTTTGTGTTTATTTAGGGTTTTGAGTTGTTGACTTAGATTGTCTATTGATTTTTATCTATTGTTGATTGAGTTATTGTTTACATTGAAGTTGCTGATGCTAAATCACCAATCATGAGTTTTAGGATTAATTCTGGAATTCATGTTAGGTTATGATTGTAATTGGGAAATTCTTTTCTAATCGATTCTGTGATTATCTAATTTGGATTATAAATCTCATAGGGATATGGATTTGAATTCAATTAGAGTTTAGTAATTTATAAAGATTAGTCAATTAATCACTTTTTTAGGAATAAGGAATATTGATTGGTTAATTTAGGATAATTGCTTTTTTGGAAAAAGGAGTTTTTATCTAGTGCTTGATTGATTGAAAAATTAAACCCATTAGCAATTTGGATTTGCAATTGTATCTTTAGTCAATAGCATACATTCAATTGATTTACAGATCTGTTGGCTCTTAACCTAATTCAATTAAAGGTGTTGAAAATCCCATATCTTTGTAGATTAGTCTTATCTCAAAAATCTAAAAATATTTTCTTTTTGATTTGCCTAGTTACAATTAGAATTAATACAGTTGAGAGTTAGTCCTCACTTCCTATAAACACGACTCGGTATTTACCAAAATTTTATTACTGCACATGCATTCGGTACACTGATTGGTAAATATCTGTGCATTTAAAGGAATTTAAAAAGAAATTAAAAAAGTTTTAAAAAACACATATAGAAAAAGCGTGATCAATTAGTTAAATAAAGATGATTTAGCATATTGCATGATTAAGACACACATTCATGCACGCACACACACACACACACATTGAGGGGGCTTTAGGTTTTGAAGAAAAGATTGCATGTTTTTATTGCTAACTAGTTTTAAGGTTATAGTATTTTTGAAGTAGCGCTTACATTAGGTTTAATTAAGATTTCAATAGGGTTCTAATAGAGATCCATGGTTGGGGATTATGTATACCATTTGTGAAATACCCTAAACCTACACCTAACTAAATTTGAAATAGTACAATCGAATAACACAATAGGTAGTTAAGTTTAAACTTGGATTAGAATTTAATTTAGAAAATTTAACTTAGATAGTTAAAGAGTTCAAGTAAAACAAACAATGAATTATGATTAGGTAATTTGACATAAAATTAAATTAGTAAATAGATTTGAATTAAAATTGAAATTTTAAATGTTTTTCCAAATCAACTATTTATTCTCAATAACTTTTCATAATAAATTAAACTATTCAATTATTATTATTTTCTAATCCTTCATTTGGACTCCTATTTTTTAATTTCAATTTCCTAAATCTTAAAACAAACATTTAAGTGTTTAGTAAACCCCTAAACCCTTGAACTTTGGTTTAAATTTCATTTTCCGAAATCCCTATAATTTTTTAGATCATCTACTTATTTAAAAACATCATTTTCTAAGCTTAGACCCAAACTGAATATCAATTTTATCAAACTAATTTTCAAAGCTAGATTTCTAATTCAGGATATAAATTTCTAATATATAAATTCTTAAATTATTTTCTAATTATCTTTAAAACTAAAGATAATCATATGAAAAGTTTAAACCCTAATCCATTACCAATAACTCTAAAATATCTTTAAAAATCCTAACCTTTTCCCTTTCTTTTCTCCTTTCCCCGCCTTCATTTTCTTTCTTTTTCTTCTACATCTTCCACTTCTTCTCCCCTTCATTTCTTCCTCTTTTCTTTCACAAAACCAACCTAAATCTCAATTCAACAAGATCATAGAAAAAATTGAAGATGGAAAACATGATAGAAGTTAGCAGCTTGGTTAGAAGTAGCTTCATCAATCAAGGAAAATCAAAAGTAGAGAGGATCAAGTAATCTATGTATCTTAAACATGTAAGTTAGTTATTTTCTTGTTTTGATTGTTGTTTATGTGTGTAAATGTTGAACTAAGAACTAGATAGATGTAGAATTTATGATAAAATTGATAGATTAAAGATATATGAACGTATTTTTTAAAACCTAAACATGTACATGTTTGAGTAGATTAAGTGTTTGATGAGATGGTTTAAGAAAATATGATATAGAAATATATATAGCAGTGTTTATAGGTTAATATTATGCATGGGATACTAATAAGAAGACGTTTTTGTTGATGTATGTTGAAAACAAGTAGTCAAGGTAGAGTAAAAAGACAAAAGAAAAACGTAACATGATCCCTCTGTTCATCATAACCGATGATACAAGCAGAAAATAAGATCAAGGATGATCATAGGTGTGATAAGGACAGTGATCTCCTTTGAAAAAAAAAAAATAAACGGTGATAACGGGTGCAATATTGCCATGATCCACATGACGGCCTAGATCATGGCCGTGATCGAGGGTGTGATTCTTAATCACAGACGTGATGAGGCTAGTGATCTAGATCACGCCCCTATCACGGGCGTGATCTCTCCTAGTGTTGTTTTTTAAAGAAAAAAAGAAGGAAAGATAAAATAAAATAAATGAATAATAGTTAAATGTTATGATAGTTAATTTATATAATTAAGAGTGAGTTAGAAGAATTTATAGATTAATAATTAATTAGATTGACAAAGACGTTAAAGTTTAAATGAGTTTGATAACTAATGTAGGTTTAATACATAGATTTTATATATGAAGTGAACTGGCTAACAAACTTAAGTTTAAATATCAATCTTAGGTACCAAATGAACTTAATTAGTAAACCTAGGATCAACATGACTTAATGGACCTTAATGAATTAAAATGAATGGAATCTACTAAGTTTAATCAACTTAGTTAATGTTAAGTTAAGTCTATACAAATGTAACTTGAAATGTAGAGTAAATTAATAGACTTAAGCTCATATGATCCTTAAATATAAATTGAATAGTTAATAGATCTAAGCTCAACTTGACTTAATAAACCTTGGTAAGCTAAAATGAATTAGATTGATTAAGTCTAATCAACTTAACTTAGTAAATCAACCTAAGATCAATTTGACTTAATGAATCTCAATGAACTAAAAATAAAATAGATTAACTAAGACCCTAATAGATATATGATAATGACTTAGGGAAAATAATTGAATTCGACTTAGTAACTTAATTAAATGACTAAGTTTAATAAACTTCATTAAGATTAACATATATAGGCTTAATAAATTATAATTGGCTTAGATCCAAATGTTAGGTTAAACCTTAAATGATAAAGAGTACGTAATTTCTAAAATATGTTAGACTAAAACTTTGTTTAATAAAAGAAATAATTTGATAGACAATAGATAACTATTCGTATCTTGGCAGGGTGATCTTTGCAGCCATGGTAAGGTTCCTATTTTCATGTTTGATCAAATGAAAATATAAATAAGAATTTGATGTAAGTTAGTAAATAATTGAGTTGTTTATTTAATTTAATCTTTTGAATAGATGTTTGAGTTTAGCTTCTGCTTCTTCTAAATTATCTTCTAATCTCGACCAGGTTTTAGATAAGGTACGCAGTGACATATTTGTTGCGTGCTAAGATAGGCATATTAAAAATGAATTAAACTTAATGCTGACATAATAATTGAGTGTTGCTTGTGCGTATGTCGTTTAATCTAATCCGGAGAGCGACAACCTTGTTTGGAGTTGGATGCAATAGTTTAGGCACTTAAGCCACCTCCTACCATGATGCAATGATATGTCATGATGCAATGGCAATTTATAAATGATTCGATGGGTAGCTATGGGGCAAACGGTATCAACATAACGTTTACTTAAGCTTAAAGTGAAGTAACATAATTTAGTTCACATTTATGGGCACTGTTAAACCAAATGATGTTATGGACTGAGATTAAGTAAAGAGTGAGTAATGACTATGAACCGTAAATGAGACTGTTTTCTCTTTCTCGGTTAGATATAGAAGATATAAGTATCTAGGCTGCTTATATCAACTTCCAGAGCAGCTACTGTTACTCATGACCTCTAGTTTTTCAAGATTGTTCTAGAGTGTGCGTGCTCATGTATTGATTTGTTCACTTTAATTTAAAGATAATAACCTGTTGTTGCTACATTTCACTAGATTAAGCTTGTTTTACATCTCATGTATATTTATGTTATTGTTGTACTAGGCTATGACTCATTATTCTCTCTTTCCTAGGTGTTGATTGAAGATTGATGATAATGGTGATGTTTTTCTGGGGTATGGGATGAAGCGAAAGGAGTTATTGAGTGAAGTGAAGTAAGGCCAATGGAATATTTGTTTTGTTTTTATTTTGTTAAGAACTAGATTGATTTCTTTTAAAGTCTATATCATTTATAAAGGCTTGGTTAAGAAGCCTATGTTTTATAATAAGTTTTAAAGTTTGGTTATGCCATTAAGAAAGGTATATGAGATACTTAATGGTGTAGGTTTGTTTTATGTAAAAGGTTGACCCACTCTTGTATGAGTCAAAACTAGAATGTTTTTATAAAGTTTATTTTCATGTCATAAATCCAGTTGTCTCCAGAATCTAACTTAGCAATTTTGAAATTTAAAATTGGCGAACAATGTTCGATTTAAACAACAATCCAGTTGTCTCTATAATCTAACTTAACAATTTCAGAATTTAAAATCGGCTAATAATGTTCAATATAAACAACATCTTTAAAGAAAGCCTGCATCTGTAATACTTAGAATGTTGTACGTGGCGTTACAATTTGGATAAGGGATCTAGGTAAAAGGATTTGTTTTAGACAGCTTTGTATGTGTTTAGATTATTAACTTTTAATTTTTTTTTTTGTTTTTACTTTAGTTTATTTGGCTATGCTTTTCCTTTTTAAGTTATTGTACTTCATGTATTCAAATATAATATTTTAGTTTAGATTAGCTACATCATCAAAATGGAGATTTAATCAACTTTTTATACAAACCTCTTTGCATAATGTTGATTTTTTAATTTATTTAACGAAAGAGTAAAACTTCAAAATATTAATTTCCTATTTGTACTTACCATCAAATGTGATTCCCTCCATTTTAATTTTGTTGTAATGTAATATTATAATTTTATTCTTTCGATTGTGGACGTTTGGCTTGTTTTTTAGTCTCTCATATATTAGTCAAATGTTATGATAATACAATCTTATGTTATGGCACTAGCCTTAATGCATCTACTCTGTAGCTTCTATGATAGCTAATTTTGTGCCAACCCCTTGGAAGGGGTTTCTAGTTTGGTTGTGTAAATTTCAAATTGTGCTTATTTCCCTTGTTATAAATGATTCTCTAATATTTAGGGGCATTGGCAAGATCCAACTAGGATTGTCTATTCTTAAGTTAAATAGTTGGTTATTCCTCTTCTTCCATGTATCTCAAAGTATACACAAGAACACACAGAGTAAGTGCTTCCATTTTTGTCTATTCTATTTTTTTAATCCAGTTTCATGTTTGTAATTTAGCCATTCTTTCAAGCTCTAAGGAAGGAATGTTAGAATTCCATTGAGTTCAACAATTCATCAAATACTTCTTGTCCACACACAAATTTGAATCAAATACTACATGCGCTCTTCTTTACTACAAGAGATTTGCTATATTATGACAAAATTATTTTTGACAATTAGAATTTCATCACAAAGAGTAGTGATAAAATGATAATTTGTCATTTTAAACCTTAAAAAAGTTAAACTTATGATAAAAAAACTAGTATTTGTCAAAATATTTGTTATGACATTAAAAAACTAACGGGATTTTAGAGACAAAAAGTGTTTTATTATGGTCTTTTGTCATAAATTTTTTCTATCATATTTTTTGCGCCAACATAAAAAACATGTTGTAACGAAAATATTTTGTTACTAAGCTCTATTATTACTACATATAATTATATATGATATTTTTATAAGTGATTTTGTCATAATAAATATCATTTACCGTTGCAAAATAAATTTGTCATTAGAGGTGATATTGTTTTAGCAATAGTGATAATTTATATTTGTTATTATATGTTTATATATTTTTACAATTATTATTGTCACGCCCCAAAGGATACCCTAAACGCGACAGTCCACCACACCCGATATTTAAACTTAAGTATGACAACCTTAGTCATCCCCTAAGTTTACATATCGAGTGTAAGGTGTACTCACATAACTTTTAGGATCACACTTTGATTCGAGTAGTCTTAACAAAGCATACATAGCATTAAGAATATAAATCACAACAAGATAAATAGTCAAACTTTACAAAAGTCAAGGGGGCATACCCCCGCCAAAATAATAAGAGTCTACATCGTTTAGCTCCAATTACATATATCTGACTACATTAAAGAGATTTTCCTAGAAGTCCACGCCTATACTAGGTCCCGACTTCCTCAAAAGCTCTTTAATCCAATGTGATAAACCTGCACAAGGTGTCCTCGCGGAACATCCAAAAATAGGATTACTGCAACAAAAACTATTGGGGTATAAGCTAATTGCTTAGTGAGATTCATTTTCCAAGTAACATACTCTACCAAACTAAAATATTTATACAAGCAAGTTATAATTAAGCAACCATATGAATGCACAAGCAAATGAGCAAGCAAGCATATAACTTTCCCGTAGTCATATGTGAATGGATTTACGCCCTCCACTCGGGGTTTGGGGTAGTTCATAAGTCATGCAACTATAGTTCCAATGTTGGTCCATAAGACATGCAACCATAGTCCCAATCTTAAGTGGGGTGGTCCATAAGACATGCAACCACAATTTTAATGTTGGTCCATGAGTCATGCAACCATAGTTTCATTATGGGGTGGTCCATTAGTCATGCAACCCTAGTCCCATTAATGAAAGACCCGCTGCCTCCCAAATACACCTTTGTCCCACCAAAGGCATACTCGACAAAGATATGTGACTCACTACATGATATGCATGTACAGTTTATTCATATAATCATGGCATATTAATTAGGTAATTTAAAAGTGATCATACAGATTTCAGACACTCCAAATCTATACTAGCTCATACGAAGTTATTGCAACAAAACTTGTCTCGATATACTTATCATTCATTCATGCAAGTTTAGATCACCATTCAATCACAATTTTATCTTTTCCTAAGTTTAATGCCACTACTACTACAAGCACACCTAAGAGCATAATTAATTGAGAAATGAACTCACTTGTCCATGTAGTGAAATCCACTAGTCGTAATAGTCCTCGGGAAGGGGTAACCCGTCCTCCAATTCACCTAAGTACAAAGAATACCCTCAATGAGTATCTCTTATGAAGTTCTATTAAACTTAACAATTTTATTTACTAAGTTCGTCAATTTTCGCCTAGGTTAAATTCTTAATTTAAAAAGGTCATATCTAACTCATTTTAACTCAGAATTAAGCTTATAATATACCGATTTCTATCTACTTTGAAAGAGCTATCTATTTCCAAAGTTAATTCAAACATTTAAGGTCATTTAGGGGTCGGAAACTTACTGTACAGTAGGGTTGCGAAAATCCAAGATTTGAGCATTTGTGGAAAATTGCCATATCTACTCTATTTAACTACTTAGATTAACTTATTTTAGTCCTAAACTTGTAAGGAGATTATCAAAAAAAATTAAGAGATTACACACTTATCTAATACCAAACATAAAGTTCAAATGAAACTTCTAAAAATCCATTTTCATAGAACCGAAATTTACAAGTTGAAACCCATTGTCTTGTTTTGAGTAATTCCTTTACTAAAACTTACTTAGTTCAATGAAAATAATTTTCTTATATTATTTATCATCAAAGCATTCCATTTTCAATATAAAATATTTTTTGAGATCTAAGAGAAGGTTTTCAAAATTGGTCTCCCCTTAATTACGAATTTCCTCTTTGAAGTTTACAATGAAAACAAGATCTAAATCTTGTCTTGTACAAAGCACTTGATTTAAGCAATACTTTAGGAAAACTCATTTAAACTTATGAAAATTCATTCCTTAAGATATCTATACCAAGAGCCCTTTATATTTTTGTCTAAATCTTCATTTTAAAGTTGAATGATGGGTTCCAAAAATGGGTCTTGGTCTAGATCCGAATTTTCATAAATTTATTTTGAACATATCTTTGAGAAAATTCATCAAAACTCATGAAAAACAACCCATTACATATTATATCTTAAGAACCCTTCATTTCTTGAATAAAATCCTCATTTTTGAGTTGGAAAACATGTTTTTTATTTTAATCTTTGTCTTGATCCGAAAATACAATTTTTGTTTTTGAAAATAACTTTTGAAAATCAACTTTGATTCTTGTAAGATGAAGCCTTGATGATATACATCCATCAAACCTTCATTTTCTTAACAAAAACTTCCATTTTAAGACTGGAAGAGGGTTTTTAACATGGTGCCTTGACAAGTTACGAATTTTACTTTTTCATTCCAACTCAAATCTAAGATCCACTCAAAATACATCCATGAAAACATAAGAAAAACTTAGTAGTAGGCCTTAATCTTCTAGATCTACACATAAACATAACTAAAGCTTTGTAAAACTCTAGATCTACAAGTTATCACAAAAGCAAGAAGATAAACAAGCCTTCAACATAACAAAAATACTAAGAACAAAAGAGATCATCATCTAGAGGAGTGTTTCAATTTTTGGCATCATCATCCATAGCTTTTTAAGCTTGTGGAATGTCCTTTGATGCATGAAACATCCATAATATCATCCTATAACATCTTATGAGAGCTAAAAAGAATGATTATCTTAAATATTTATAAGAAAAGTATGTGGGAGTATGGGATGGAAATGGTAGCAGCTTGTTTCTTAAGAAGACAAAGCCAAAAAGAAGAGAAAAGAAAGGGAAAAAGAGAGAGGAAAAATGTAGGTTTGTAAAGGTAAAAGAGGGAAGGAATGAGATACTTAAATAGAGATGTGAGTGTGATAAATAATTGAAAAAAAAAAAAAACAAGCAGCTACAAGAGGGGGGGGGGGCTGCGTGATTCACTTGGGTGGGGGTGTGTTAGCTTGATTTTAACTTGTATTTTTGAAAGTGTAACTAGTTGCTTCCATATCTAACTAAAAGAAACTTTAAAATATCAAATAAATAATTAAAAATAAGGAAAAGTGGCTAATTTTTGGGGGATGGTCAGCTGCCATCTTGGGGAATTGGAGTGTAAGAAAAAGCAAAAGAAAACATAATAATGTGTAGTAATGATAATGGATGTGTACTTAAGGTATGGGTTGATAAAGTGCCTTTTTGACTAAGAAAATATATAAAATAAATTAAGAAAAATATTTCTATTTAAGTAGCAGAATTTTTGTGATTTAAATAAAATAATCAAATAAATTATTTTTAGAAATTTAACAATTAAGTTACCGGTAAGAGTAAAATAGGCTTATATGAGCTATAACTGATATTTTTAAAATCCAAAAAATTATAAACTTGATATTTTTGAAATCCTTCTAAAAATATGAGTTTAAAAATATTAAAGATATATTTTTAATTTTCCGAGCCCCGGGACACGTTTTCCAAAGTAGTATCCAAACGGGTTCGAAATAAGCAGAAAATAAACCAATCTGATATTTTTAATAAATAAAATATTATTACGGACTATTCTAAACACTTTAATTATTTTTCGACTCCTCGATTTACGAGCTTGGGTTTGCCGAATCTAAACTGTAGGGTTTTACTCAAGATCCGTTGACCTAAGGTCTCCGGTAGACTTTCCGGCTTAAGGTTAAGGCTTTGAAAACAAGGGTTTACAATTATTTTATTTTAACAAAATGATATCACATGACAAAATTAAATTTGTCACATTTAAAACCCTTCAACTGATTTATGATAATGATAAAAGTATTGTAGTTAATTCATCAAAATGCAAAATTATGTGATACCTAAATTTATATTGTACATAAATTTTTAATAAAAAATTGCAATAATAACCTTACGACGAAAATATTTTTTTCACATAACTAAAATTTTAATAAAAGAAAATTACACTACAAAAGAAAAAAAAAAGGCTTTTGGTAGCTATGTTATAGCTGTGATATATTTATACATATTGTAATTATTTATTTTTTTAGGTAGTTTTATTTCTAATGTCCTTGTGTACATTAAGTGTATATATCATGTTATCAATCTTCAATATTCAAATAATTTATTCTTAAGATTCTGCCATTATTTCAAACTCATTTGACCTTTCACAAAATAGCCAGTTATATTGGTGTATTATTAAGTTTATAGCAAAATAGATATTTATTTTTTTTTTCATTCAATATCTAAGTTTACAATTCACTTTAACTAATTTTTATAGCCACTTGCAAACTTTATGCTTTATTAGGATACATTTCTTTTCCTTTTATTGCTCTCATTCTAAGTGCTATAATCTTAGGTGTTTACAGCCATGTTATGTCGGGTTTGATGTAGATGTCTAGTTACATAATTTATTAAAAAACACGACAAATACTTTGAAAGTGCCTCTCTCTCTCCCTTTAGTTGCTCCGTGTTGTCTAGAAAGAAAGCTTCCATGGCTAGCTTAAATTCTGCAAATAGCTTTTTGTTGGACACAACTACCACCACTACTTCCCTTCCTCGATCAACTCACTGTCCTTCCCTTGATAGGACCAGCGGCAATCGCTTTTGCTCTCCATTTCACAATAGTCGCACTTGCATTCGTCCTCTCTTGTGGCCATGAAACTAGTCATAATCGTGACCAACTATCTCCTTTTCCTCTTATGCTTCCTGTGCTTGCCTTTGGCAACAGACAGGTATTATTTTCCTTTTACTATAACTGCTAAAAAACATATTTTAACTAAGGTAGGTATTAAAATATAATTTCAATTGTTAAATATGGTGATTTCGTTCTTGCTGATCAAATGGATATGAAGCTAAAAATGGAAATTAACATATGTCCTTTTCATTCTTTATGTTATTTCTCATAGGGTTGGCATTGTATATGCACTTCAATAGAAGAAAAAAATTTCGCTTCTAAGTTATTAGCTAGTGCCTTCCAAATCTATTTATAGACTAGCTTGTTAGATCATTAGCAAGCCTCTAACATTAATAGATCACACATTGACTTATAGATGCTTAAACACTAGTTACCCATTTTTCCAGTTCTTTCATCTTCAATCGAAGAAAGAGAAAAGGAATCAATTAAACCAATCCAATTTGTAAATTGAACAAACAATATATATAAATATATATATTAGCAATTTGGCTTAGAAAATTTAATCAAACCAATCTATAGAATCGAATCGGCCCATAGAAAATATTTTACTTATAACTAAAATTTTGATAAAAGAAAGCTATGCTACAAAAAAAATTAACTTTTGGTAGCTATGCTATAGTAGTGAAATATTTATACATATTGTTAATTACTTATTTGTTTAGGTAGTTTTATTCCTAATATCTATGTTTACATTAAGTGTATATATATTATCTTCAAGATTTGAATAGTTTATCCTTAAGATTCAATTATTAGAAACTCATTTGAGCTTTTACCAAATAACAACTTGTATTGGTATATTATTAAGTTTATGGCAATATAGATATTTTATTTTATTTTCATTCGATATCTAATTTTATAGTTCACTTTGACTAATTTTTATAGCAACTTGCAAACTTTAAACTTTATTTGGATACATTTTTTTTCCTTTCTATGGCCCTAATTCTAAGTATCATAATCCTAGGTACTTATGGCGAGACCAGGTTGGTTCAACGTAGATGTCTAGTTGCATAATTTAACTTTACTTTTGAATCACACGGTAAATATTCTAAAAACCTTTGTCTTTCACTCCTTAGTTACTTCGTATTATTCAGAAAGAAAGCTTCCATGGCTAGTTAAAATTTTCTAAGTAGCTTTTGTTGGATACTACCAGCATCATCACCACCAGCCTTTCCTTGATCAATGCATTGTCCTTCCTTTGATAGGACCAGTAGCAATTGCTTTCGCTTCCATATTCACAATAATCGCACTTGCATTCGTCCTTTCTTGTGGCCATGAAAAAAACTGTGATCTTGATCATCTATCTCCTTTTCCTCTTGTGGTCCTATGCTTGCCTTTGGTAATGGATAGGTATTATTCTCCTTTTTCTATAACTATTGTTAAATATGGAGATTAACTGACATCGGTAATAATACATAATTACAATTTTAAATATGGTGATTTATTTCTTGCTGATCAAATGAATATGAAGCTTAAAATGGAAATTAATAGATGTCCTTTTCATTCCTTATGTTATTTCTCATTCTCAAGGCATTGTATAGGAACTTCAGTAAATTTTTTTTAAAAAAATTATTTTTTAAGTTAGCTCTGCCTTCCATATCCATTTATAGACTAACTTATTAGATCGTTGGCAAGCCTCTTGCATTAATAAATCACACATTGACTTATAAATGCCTAACTCACTACTTGCCCATTTTTCCAATTCTTTCATCTTCAATCAACGATGTAAAAAAGAAATCAATTAAATAGATCCGATCTGTAAATTGAATAAACGAACCAAAAGTATATATATTTTTAGTAATTTGGCTTAGAAAAATTTAGTCAAATCAATCTATAAAATTGAATTAACCCATGAAAAATATTTTACATATAACTAAAATTTTTCTTATTAGGTAAATCATATTAAAAAAAAATATGGTTCATTCTATAAATCAAATTGAAACAAACCAAAATTTTATGTTTTGGAAAATTTCGTAACCCACATCATATGAGCTTGTTGGACCTATATTGATTTACTTTGGTCCAACCCACTTAATATTAAGGATGGGCAAAAAAGCCGACTGAACCAAACCAATCCGTAACCAAACCAATCCAAATAAAAAATATGGTTTTTTTTTTGGTTTGGTTTGAAAATTTTCAAATCTGAACCAATCCATAAATTTATGGTTTGGTTTGAAAAGGTAAACCAAACCAATCTGTAAAACCGAACCAAACCGTTTTAGAAAAATATAATAATATTTTTCTATATATTTATATGATTTCATTTGATATTTATTTTTTGGTGAATATTAATTAAAATTAATTTGTTCTTTTTAAAATTTTTTAAGCTCATGATATATAATTTTTTGTTGATGATGAACTTTTGTTTTTTTTTAATAGCTTTTAACTTTATAAAATATGAAATTTATTTATTCAGTTATAAACTTTCATTATGTATTAATTATTTAATATATTTTGTCAACTGGTCATTTTATTCATTGATGAATTTTATTGATAGATGATTTTTTATTTTAGCTAAATTATTAGTAGATAATTGACATGATGGTTATATTAAAAATAATAAATTATGACTTACTATGTATTGGTTAGTGAATATATTTTATTGATGGATAATTGATTTTATAGAGAGCTATAGATTAAAAGTATGATAAATTTATAAAGTATTTTGTCGTGGTTTATAATATTAACTTTGTAAAATGATATAAATATTTAAGGATCTACACAAATGTTAAAAAACTAGAATAAGTAAAATTTTTAGTTAGAATTTTGATTTAAACCATAATCCAAACCGAACCAAATCGTTATTTAATGATTTAAGAAATTTATAATTAGAACCAAACCAATCCATGCCCACCCCTACTTAATATTGTGTTTAACACTCACCTTTGCACACTTCACTCTAAATAATTCAACTACCTTTATTCTTTTTTCTCTCCTTCTAACCCTAACATATTAAGGTTTACCCCTCTAAATATCTTGTAGGTAAACTAGTAAAGAAATAATATAGGCTTCTTTGAGTCAGCCTTAAACTCTTAAATGTGTAAGGCACCTTTAATTAAGATCTTTTATCTTTTTGTTAGATCTAGCATCAATCTTATTATTTCAACTATAACTATTAACAAAAGTTAACTATCATAACTTCTTTGAATATATCAGTTATAGAAGTACTACGTAAGAAAATCTATTATCCACAATGGTTTTTTAATTTGTCACTTTAGCCTATCTATAACATTTTTCCCCTCATGAAAAAGAGGTAAATATGAGAAAACTCTTCAAAATCTTCCTAAGAAGAGTCCTTTGATGCTAAATCCACCTAATGCATCATTCTATGAGACATCCACCTATCATTTCTTTAAACCCTTTAAGACCTTAGAATAACTAAATGAAAAAGAAATAGCTTGTCCCACTAAATTTTTAAGAAGCAAAACATGAAATAAAAAAAAAAAAATTATATCCTAGCAATAGTTGACATTTCTACTTCGTGAGTTGTTGGTCCTATCTTTTTGAGTACCTTAAATGGACCATAGTATTGTATATAGCTTAAAATAATGCCCACAAGTTAGTGAACTTTGTTTATGAGGCTATAATTTTAAAGACATAAAAAATCCATAGCTAAAGTGAATGTTGGATCTATCCTGGTCCTCAAATTTCTTCATCATTTCTTGAACTTTAGCAAAATTAGCTCTTAATGAATTTTTTTTTGTTTAAAAGCTCAATCTCAATAGCTTTTAATTTACTATGTCCCATAACATATGTAGGAATAGTAAGAGGTGAGCACCCATATATGATCTCGAAAATAGAGTTATTTTATCACCTTCATAACAAAAAGCTTCACCCAATCCATAAGTCAATCCATGACATCACATCTAAGATACTATTGAATAACTCTATTTAATACCTTTGTATACTTATCTGTCTAAGGATGATATGAACTACTATAAGTGAGTTTAGTGCCACTCATTTTGAATGATTCTTACAAAAAATGGTTGACAAAGATTGTGTCCCTATGGGAAATGATATATTTGAGAAACCCATGTAAACAAATCACAATATTTATAAATAATGCCACTAGTTTAATAGTTTTGAAATGAGAGTTTAAAGTACCTAAATGACAATATTTAGACATTATGTCCACAACCGTTAAGATAACTGTGTAGCCTCTAGACATATAATAGGCAATATGTAACATAGTTCATGGAAAGATCCTTCTAAATATACTTAGGTATTGGCAATGGTGCTAATATCTCATAAACAGATCTAGCAGTATATTTAACCCATTGGCATATAAAATATTGTTGAGCATAATCCTCAATATATTGTTTCATCTTTTCCAAAATATAAAAAATAAAAAGTTGTGATGCCATTCTCTCATAAGTCTTTAGCACCCTAAAATGTCCACCTATAGGAGAATTATGGAATTCCTATTGTACAAGTCGTATTATCTGTAGGCATAAAAATAATCTAATGATTGTAAATATCCAATTATGTCATTGTACCTTTCATTTTAATTGCTGTATATGTTTCAATTTAACAATAATATCTCGAAAGTCACTATTGTTAGGATAGAATGCTAAAATATGAAGATCATGTTTTCAAGAAAAGGCATTAGCATCCAAATTGTCTTTACTCAATTTATACACTATGGTAAAATCATTACCTAAAAGTTTGACCAAGTAATTTTGTTGTTTAGGTGTTTAGATCTTTGAGCTAAAGATTCCACGATACTTTTGTGATTTGTCTTAATAAGAAAAAGCGACCTTGACAATATTGTTGCCATTTTCTAATCGCTTCCACCAATGCATGCAACTCTTTGTTATATTAAGAAGTTTTGGATAAATGAGGAGTTTTCTTATTAAAATAAGCAATAAGTTTCCCTTTTGAAGTATGGCTACTCATATTCTCGATCCTAATGCATTTGTTTCTATTATAGACATTTTAGAAAAGTTGGTAAAGATAAAATTGGTGTTGATGATAAAGCTTTCTTGAGTAGTTGAAATGCATTAATAGACTTTTTTGTCCAAAGAAAGTGATCCTTCTTTAAAAAAACTTGTTGATGGTGATGCCATAGAGGCATAATCTTTGATAAGTCTTTGGTAGTAGTTTGATAATCTAAGAAAAGCTTGAAGTTTTTTTATTGGAGTAGGTTGTGTCCAATTAAAAATAGCCTTAATCTTTGAAGTCTTTGAACCAATTTCTTCTCAAGACACCATATAACCCCATAGTATCTCTACTATAAACATAACATTGTGACTTCTTCATTAATTGCATGTAATATAATCATTCTTTTATTTTATTGCATATTTATAACTTGCATTTATTGTTGGGGATATTCCTGACAAAGACATTTTATAGCCATTTTCATGTACACTTCCAAACATAGGAATTGATTTGTCATTTTGAAACTCATTCCATTCTAATCCATTCCATTTTAAACCATTCTATTCTAAATCATTCTGATTAGGGATGCAACTGGGGTGGGTCATTATAGGGTACTCGGCCCGTCCGAACCGTTAAAAACCCTATAGGATCGGGGCGGGTTTAGAAAATTACTTGCTAACCCTATAGGGTTTCGGGGGGTTCGGGTTATTAAAAAAATCCGATGGGTAATCTAAACCGTCATAATATAAATAATTTAAAATTAAGTCTAAAATTTTAAAATCACAATTATGCAATACAACTGCAATATGCAGTAGGGTTCTTATCAATTTCTCCCTCTCTAGTCTTGTCAATTTCTCTCTCTCTCTTTCTTTCTCTCTCCGTGTTTTCTGTCTTAGTCTCTCTCGGTCTCTTCTTCTCTCTCTCTCAAGTTCTCTGCCTTGTCATTTTAATCCAGATACAATAAAACATTGATGTGTACTCAAAGTTGGTTGTTAAATTCTGGAATTGGTATGACATTGTTTAATTTATTGTTAAAAGTTCTTTTAGCATGCATTTTTCTAATATATGTCATGAAGTTATTTTCTTTTCCTTTTGTTCTTTTAATTTTGTAGGTTTAGAGATACTTGAATTTGAAGAACCTGAAGAAGGGGGTGAAGAAGTGGAATACAATAATGAAGATGACAAGTGAAGATAATGATTGATGATGACTTCATAATTATGCTATTATTTTATTTTGGTTGATCCAGTGATGTTGATGCATTGTTTATTTTGGTTGGTATGGTGGACTGAGCTTCAAGTTTATGTTTATTATTCGTGGTTCATTTGATGATGTATTGTATTTGCTTTTGTCGTTAATGTATTTTGAAGACAAGTAGAAAATTAGAAATGAGTGTGTTGGAAGGTTGGTTTTTTTGAGTTATTGTTGGAGAGTGAATGAAGTGTTGGTAAGTTGTTAATGTGTTTTGAAAACGTTTTTCTAATCTTGAGTCTTCACAAGGTATGATTCCTATATGTATTATGTATATTTATGTAAGTGAAGTAATGTTTTTTCATCTACATTTGAAAATCTTCTTATGATAGTTTTAAACCCTTATATTTCTTAATAAAGTTGTGGTATATTTTGTAAAATTCGTTTAAGCATAGTTGTAACTAACTATTGTACTCCTATAGGATAAAACTATCGTTAAAAATTGTAATTTAACTAAGTATTGAGAAGAAGAAAAAAAATTAAGCGAGTCGCGGGCAGGACGGGACGAGTCAGGATCAAAACCCTAAGGGCAGGTTTGTGTATTAAAAAAAATCCTATAGGGTCATGGAATGGGTTTGGGAAATCCTATTGGAAAGCGGGTCGGGTTCGATCTTATATGACCCATCCAAACCCACCCCGATTGCATCCCTAATTTTGATATACTAAATATAATATTACATTTTATTCATTCACCAAACCGATGTTGATTTTGGCTCAAACTATATTCTCCAACTTAAATAAGCAAACTAGAAGTCCATAATTTTTACGTCAAAATTTAATTATAGGAATAAATCATATTATAGACATAGCGTAGTGGATGTGATAGAGTAGGTGCAGTACTGGTGCATGGTATGTGGTCCACACTTATCTTGGAGCAGCATGAAAAATTAAACATCATAGGTTTTACTTTATGGGATGTCCCATCGTTTTGTAATATGTGTCTATATTAATATATAAACATAATGAAATTTTACACATAAAAAGAAAATTCTAATGATCAATTTGGAGGAAAATTAAATCTACATCATTAAATTAAATATAATTAAGATCCCATATAAATTTAAAATTTTATAAGAAATCTTTTTCATGACATCTTAGAAAAGTTTTATCATAATGTAGTTCTAATTTGAAAACCTTAAAACTATCCCTTATGATATAAATAGAGAGTTTCAACTGATTTAGTCATTTAGGTACAGAAAAGAGGTTTTGATCATACTTATTTTATATAATTTTGTTTTTAATGGTAAATATACATATCGATAGGATTTATTTGGTGCTATGTTATAATTATATATTAATTAAATGAATTTATTTTAAATATAAAAAATGATAATGTTTTAGAAAACCAAAATAGAGTGCTTGCAAAAAAAATTATCAAAAGGATTAGGATTCGTAAATTGTAAATTGTAATTTGAAAGAAATGGAAACGGTTCAAGAAATCGGGTCGGGTTATACTGACTTCTGATTTATTATTTTTATTACTGTTTTGCATTGCGTAGTGCCTACACACACACACGTCTGAAATCCGTACGCGACTTGGCTTAAGAATTTCCGTCCAAACATCACGGTTCTCTTCCCCCACCCACCCAAATGGAGAGCAGTGGTGCAAAGTTAAATAGCTCAAGCTCCGAGCTGGACTTGGATCGACCCAACATCGAAGACTACCTCCCTTCCGGATCGACCATTCAAGAACCTCTCGGCAAACTTCGCCTGTAATTCATGCATACTCCACACCTCGGTTTCTTTTCTTTTTTTTTTTTCCAATTATATATTTTCAATCATTAAATTTTTTTTGTTATATGAATCAATTAGGCGCGATTTGCTTGACATATCTCCAACCCTAACTGAAGCTGCTGGTGCAATTGTTGATGTAAGTTTATCTTTTTCTTTTTTTGGAAATTGCATTCTGGGTTTTTGAATTGGATTGTTTTGATATGTTAAAGATATGCGAGTTTAAATTTTGATTGAAAAATGGGTTTTGGGTGCTTTGTTTGAATCGTTTGAAATGTAGAATATTGAATTTTGAATGAAGAGTGGATTGTGAGATATTTAATTGGATTGGTTTTAATCATTTGAAATGTAAAATTTTTGGTTCCAAATTGGATTCTGGGTTGTTGCATTGGATTTTTTTAGTCATTTGAATTGTGAAAGTTTGAAATTTTATTCGAAACTGGATTGGTATTGAATTCTTTGGAATACAGAAGTTTGGATTTTAATTGGAAAAATTTTGTTTGGTGATCGGATTCAGGATTCATTCACGAGATGTTTTAAGTCAAATCCGCCTGAGCCGTGGAATTGGAATGTGTACTTGTTTCCTTTGTGGTGTTTCGGGGTGCTGGTTCGGTATTTGATTCTGTTCCCTGTGAGGTCAGTGTTCTAATGCTGTTTATGGGAACTTCATTTTGGTAAATTTATTTGGGGATGAAAAATTAATAAGCATGTTCTTAAATTTTAACTTCTGGTTTAGTTTAAATGAGTATTTGATTCTGTTCCTGGCAAGATTAGTATTGTAATGCTGGTATTGGCAATATGATGTCGGTGAAGTGAGTTCGGGATGCATAGTGTAATTTTTTTATTCTGAAGTAAAATTAGATCCTATTTTTAGTGATAAGCTATTAAGCATTGTTTGTTACTTTGTTGAATACATCGTATACAATAACCTTTGGCACATCTGCTTTAAAATATGAAGAATTCTTGGTTTGTCTGTGCCTATTTTTATACATGCAGAATATCATTAGTGGATATCGGGACTCTTAGACTAATTTTCCAGTCTCCAATTGTATTCAATGGGGACAAATTTCATTATTTTAGGTGTAATTATTGTTCTCTAGTTGATGTCATCATGCTTTTGGGGCAACCAATGATTTCATTAATCAGTGTGATGGCATGGAAATGGAATGAAATAAGAGGCTTGGCTGTGGTATGTAAAAGCTAAATCCTGATGATTGAGTACTTCGCTTATGAAGGATCACAAACCTGCTCAATTAACATGGTTCAGGCCACCAGCAGATTTTGGTGTTGTAAAAAATCACATACACTTGCATCTAATCCCAGTCGATTGTTAGCTGTTGTCCTTCTATTTTTGAAACATGACATGAGTTAAGGAAAGGGCATATTTGAGGCTTCCTTTAATTCTTTTTATGTATTTTTCATCCTATTCATACCTTGTTCCTTGGAAAGCAAAAGAAAGGAAATAAAAGGAAAGAAGAGTAGAGAAATTTTCCAGTCTTGTTCAGAAAGTTGGAAGGAAATCCAATTCTCTTTTTGTCATATCTACACTATCTTGAAAGTTTAATAATATGTTTACTAAATGCATCAAACAGTATGGCATAAATCTTGTTTCCTTTAGTTTCTTTTCTTTCCATCCTATTTGAGAAGGAAATAAAGATGGAACAGATCCCTTCGTCAATTTCTTCAGTTATTTTGATAATAACTTTGGTGTTAGACATGATAAATCATCAATTTCTTTTCTTTCCATGAGCTTGTTTTCATTATCCTCAGTCCAAGAGAAGAACAATGCGTATTACACACAATGACTTCTTGTTCATGGTGTTCAATGGTTATTATGACTATGGGTCATTATATTTAATCCTTCCTTTCCTAAAGGGCTTTCCTTAAAGTTAGTTATTTTGGTTGTATATGCAGGTGTCTAGTTTTAACGATTGGATGGATCATCTTCCTTTCTTCGTTTATTCCTGTGCACCTTTTGCTTAAAGGGCATGACACATTGAGAATCAAGCTGGAGGTGTGATTCCTTTGTTTTCCTCTTGGCGCTTCTCTATGCTTAGGCTATAAATATAATGAAAAATCATCTGTTTGATCTAAACAGCATTAAAATAAACATTATCTCTTTTAAGAAGCTTCTTTTTTTTTTAAATATACCAACTCTTGTTCATTATATATTTTCATATATTTAAAATTTCTTATGTTTCTGACTGAGAGGTCATGTATAAGTTTGTTTGCTCGTCTGTTTTTATTCTTATAATCTTGAAAAGCATGAAAAGAGAATAGTTTACTTTTTATAGTGTCTATGAATCTATTTAGATAGATTTGTCCCATTTAAGCAAGATCTATTGCTTACTTTAACTCTGGAATGTTTATTTTTCTTGTCAGAGGGCACTAGTGGAGTTAATATGTAGTTTTTTTGTTGCTTCATGGACCGGTGTTGTCAAATACCATGGGCCACGGCCTAGTATACGTCCTAAACAGGTATTCCTAGCCTTGGCTTTGTGTATTTAAAATGCTAGCTATGATTTCATGCATGCCTGTCAATCACTTTTAGTAGCATACAGTTGCTTATATGTGGTCTTCTGTATGGTTTATCTCTTCTTTTGTTGGTGGAACAGGTTTATGTTGCCAACCACACTTCCATGATAGATTTTATCATTTTGGAACAGATGACTGCATTTGCTGTCATCATGCAAAAGCATCCTGGTTGGGTTGGTTAGTAAATTTTATTATATGCTTACAGTACTTGCATGAGACTTGTCTGGCAGATCCATTGTTAATTTTCCATGCACGGTCTTTTTCTAATATTTGATATAGTATAGAAAGCTTTTCATTTCATTAACAATTGCTTGGGCTTCACCACCCATTCTTCTTGAGCAGGACTGTTGCAAAGCACAATTTTAGAGAGTGTAGGATGTATTTGGTTCAATCGTTCTGAAGCAAAAGATCGTGAGGTTGTGGCAAAAAAGTGAGTACATAAGGGCTGATCTGAGATATTATACTGTCCTTGCACAAATTGACAAGTTCAAATTTCAGGTTGAGAGATCATGTGCAGGGAATAGACAACAACCCTCTTCTTATATTTCCAGAAGGGACTTGTGTTAATAATCATTACACGGTTATGTTTAAGAAGGTATCTGCCTTGTCTTTCCACTGTTAATTGTGTTAAATTAACATGTCAAACGAGTAATTATTTCTGTTCTGTACTTTTCTGATATAACCGGAGTTGTCCCTTTCATCAACTTGTTGATTAAATTGCTCTTAGTTAACCCTCTAATTGTTTGTTACATAGGGTGCTTTTGAACTTGGTTGCACTGTCTGCCCAATTGCAATCAAATACAACAAAATTTTTGTGGATGCCTTCTGGAACAGCCGGAAGTAAGGATCTTTTTCGATAATTAAGATTTTCTTATTGCTATCAAAGAATGAGAAGCATACCAAGACTCAAATGAGTGGTGCATGCAGAAGGCATTGCCTTGTTATAAAAAGTTGGTTATTGCTTTGTATGGTGGAAAAGAAATATGATGTGTCTTTCTAGATATCCTAGACAGTAATATTGAGAGGCACTAGCCAACAGGATATTGAGAGGCATGCTGCTATAATGGTTAATCAAGAAATAGCATAGATGTTTGTGAGCTAATCTGAAAGGTGTGTTCAATCCTGTGAATTTCATTGAGTTATAATCCTTTTAGGGTGTTATATCTATATGTATATGTGAGGAAGGATGTTTGTCAACATTCTTATGAAGTGGCTCTCAAATATGGTGACCTGGATATGTTTGGGGGCACTCCTCAATGTAAATTAACCTAATTCTTGAGTTTGATTTCTCATTCGCAGACAGTCCTTCACAATGCATTTGCTTCAGCTTATGACTTCCTGGGCTGTTGTCTGTGATGTATGGTACCTGGAACCACAAACATTGAGGCCTGGGGAGACAGCAATAGAATTTGCAGAGAGGTAATCCATCTTTTCCAAAGTTTGTAACATTGTAGTTCTTTCATTTCTTCTTTCCTGTGTTTATCTTCAAATATTTGAAGAAAAAATAAGTGATGAACTTTCCATGCTAAGAGTACTCTCTCTCACAATTTTCCGTGCTTCCATGTCAACCACGCCCATGCAGGGTTAGGGACATGATATCTGTTCGAGCTGGACTCAAAAAAGTTCCATGGGATGGCTACTTGAAGTATTCTCGACCAAGCCCGAAGCATAGAGAAAGGAAGTAAGTCAAGTTCTGTTACTTTTAAACTCCTGTTCTTGGCCTATATAGACAATCCGTATGAGAACTGCAACCCCTTATCACAACATTATCTGGAAAGCATTGTCTTGATAACATGAAAAACTAAGAAACACAGTTTTCTTATGAGCTTGATAATCATAAACGTACATATTGATGCCATGCAACTTTTTCATATCAGGCAGGGTGGGACTGTATAATGCCTTTTGCAAGATAATTCATTTGATGGCGTATGGACATCTTGTTGAAATTTTAGGAAATTTATTTACGTTGATGGTGGTACATATTAAATTAGTGGTCCCTCCATTCTAGGGGTTAAGGCATATGGATTTCTGTATCGGTTTGCTTCCTCCTCTGGGTTAGACAGCTTTTTATTGGAGTCAAATAGTGAGGATGAATAGACTGTTCATTTGCTTATGCTTGTCTCGCAGCTATGAATGTACAGGATCTTTTACCAATTTCAGCCCGGATTCCATTCCCTTTTGCGGGATTCTTCAACATATATATATATATATATATATATATGTTGGTTAAGATGTTTTTTATTGTCTGATGCCTATGTAGGAAAAATAACTTGATGGAGAGGATTTTGCTTATGAATCAAGAAATACACATAAGATATAATTAGTGGCTTATATTTACAAATGAGAGCTATATAACTAAGAAAGCAATGAAGTGGCTATTGCAGCAGCTGCTGTAAGGTCAACTGAAGATGGACAGTTTGTATAAAGCCAAAGGAATTAGGAGTGCTTGGTTTCAAATGTTGGATATGTGCCAGCATGCTGTGTTGCTTATTTTCTGTCTTTGGATGTTGAACTTCGCCAGAGTCCTATTTGGCCTCTTGCAGCTTTCTTTACTTTTCTTATCTACAGCATTATTTAGAAGCTGCAATTTCAAGCTAAGTTTTGCTGAGCTTTTATGCTATTGTTGAGCTAGCAGCTGCATAGTCAATTTCTCTAACTGATTGAATTTTCCTTGGTGGAAAAACAGGCAGCAAAGCTTCGCTGAATTAGTTTTGCAGCGGCTAGAGGAAAAATGAAGCAACATCATTTTACCATGTTACCAATTTATTTGCCTGCACAGTAATTATCTCCTGCATGCATAAATCAGATTTGCTCATCATTTTTCCCTGTCATTGCCTCAGGAGATCCCCTTGTTGATTGTTTACTGTAGTGATTTTTGTCTGTAATTATCTTAGGATTTCTTTTTCTTCTTCTTTTTAACTTATGGCAGTTCATGCTAGTAAATGGGAAAGTTAGGTTTTATTTGGCTCAGCATATGTGGAGGAATCGATCTGTTTCCTGTTTCCATCTTTTTTGTGTGAAAATAAGATTAACATCTAGCAATACAAACATTTATGATCTTGCTTTTGACACCTAGACCATGATAAATGCTATGGCTTAATTTCTTCTTGCTCCAAACAACCTTACCAATTTTCATTTAATACCCATAGGTTTGACTTAAAGGACAATAAATTTTGGTATTGGAGTTGTGAAGTTTTATCGTCCAATAGGTCATTAATATTAGAGTTAACTAAACAAAGTATTAACTTCCACTATTTTTCAACATTTTTGGGTGGAATCATGTATAAGCTAATATAATAATGGCACTAGTATATATGCTGTTCCAATATTTGGAACAAGCACCAAATGATCTGTTCTTTACTCGATTCACTTGAGTTATTGCATTGATTTTAACCATGGTAATATAACTTTGTGACTGTGTCATCTCCTTTGGAAAAGAATGGATGAAAACAAGAACATTCAATATTGACTGTCTAGGAAAAGATTGAACCGAGACATCAATGGGAACAGGAGGACGATAGGTGGGTAGGTTAAGAAGATGCAGAGGAAGTTACTGCCAACGCAATCGACACGCAATTTGTAACAAGGTAGGAAAAGTAGAAAGCAGCAACAGTACTTTTATGAGTGAATGATGGAAAAAAGTTAGTAGGCCAGTCGTTCCACAAAGGGTTGAAGACTTTAGTTCTCACGTCTGATAGACGGCTACAATTTTAAATGAGTTAATGGTAAAAGTGGAAGTTTAATTTTGAATAATTTGGCACTTGGATAAAGTTTTTGTTAATTTTTTTTATATATTTATAGTTTGGTTTTAATAATTTTGGTATCTAAATAAAATTTTTGTTGATTTTTTTCATATCTTAAGTAAATGAAATGAGGTATGAAAAAGTTTATAAAAATTTTGTTGAGGTATTAAAATTATTAAAATCAAATTATAGACATGAAAAAGGTCAACAAAAATTATATTTAATTTTTAAATTGTTTAAAATCAAACTTCAAGTATCTAATTATTATTAATTTATTTATTTATTTATTTTTATGAAATTTTAGAAAACATTTTTATCATCATCCCTTTTTTAAACCGTGAGGGATGTCCCTGGTCCTGCATGCATCAAACAGAAAGCGAGGGATTAATTAGCCAATGCAACTCCCACAGGTGACAAGTCCCCAATATATGATAACCGAAGACACAATCCCCATAATATTATGTGAGAGGAGGGAGGAACCTGGAAAGGTTTTTTCATCATTTTTGGTGGTGATTGGTGCATAATCTCCCTAGGAACTGCGCACAGCAACTGTATAAATGGCATCGATTCTCCCTCCTTTAACAGTTGTATTGTAACACATAATTGGCAAAATGATAATAATAAATAAATAAATATCATTTCTTTAACGTCTGCTCTCCAAGTAATGAAATTGAAATGTCAATAAGAAAGTTTAATCAAAACGCTTTGATAGGGCTAATTAGTTATTCAACAAATTCTTTCCGAATTCCATTTTATCGCAAAGTTAATATTTAGTTGTGATGGCAATCCAATTGCAGTTGTAAGACATGTATGTATAATAAAAAGCACAAACTCCTTATTTTGCGAATTACTTGGCAATAATATATTCACGTCCTTTGTACCAACATTTTGCATGTTGATGCACAAATCCATTTGTTAGTTGTTGTTGTTATTATTATTATTATTATGTTACACTAAAAGACCACAACGTTTGGAAGTAAGTCAATTTTAGGTTATAATGTTTCAAAAAATTTAAAAGAGATTAAAATCCTTGAAAAAGTATTTTCTGATATTTAATTAATTATTTCTTCTATTGATCGAGCCTTAAAAGAAGGGTTTCTTGAGTTTTAATTAATATTTATTCTTTTCACATGTGCTAATGGTAACTACAATTGATCCACTTCTTTAGAAAACGTTGTGACTTAAAATGAACTTACTGAAAATGTTATGATCTAAAATGAACTTACTAAATATTACGATCTCTTTTGAACTTTTCAAAATGTTATAATCTAAAATAAACTCATCCTCAAAGGTTGTGACATTTTGATATAATTTACCTTTATTATTATTATCTATTACTATTAAAAAAATTCTTGATCATTAGTATAAAAAAAAATATTTACCTTATCTTTATCTTTTTATTCTTATCTTACGGTGGTTATAGGTGTCACTCACGCTACCTTTTTCTCCACTCTCTCTCTTTTCCTTTGTTCTCCCTCCTCTGCATTAAAAACCGTTCCTATTTTTTTTTTTTAAATATTTGTTTCCGCCATTTTGTTTTCTACACGCATATTTTTTAATTATTTTTCTTTTCGAACATGCATGGTGGGTGCATCATAGACTAGTTATTATTATCGCAAACACAGGTCTACTAGAGGTTGACATAGTCGGTCCGACACTGCACTACGTTCAGACGGAAAAACTCCCATGTCGCATCATTTCTTTCAAACAAACAGCTAATTACAATGGATCCAAGTCGAGGTCTCCTCTCCCCTCCACTAGTCCAAGTCGTCCCTTTGGTCCAATATCGTTATGCGACGACTTGCTATTAGCGGAGAGAAATTTAGCTAATGATAATACCATCAATGCCTTTTCCTTTTTGCACTTAAAAAACCAACCACCCCACAACAATTCGAATTCTCTCACACATTATTCCCTCATTATCGTACCTGATCTAACCTCAGAAACAACTCAGTAATAACTATACATTATATTTTTCTGACGTGCTAGTAATGGGTGGTGTGGCTCAATTTTTTATTTTATTATGTGTTCTGATTCCTACGTCAATGGCGATGGGGTTCGGGTGCAGCAAAACCGGGACATGTCAAGCTATGGTAGGGTTCAAGACCCAATGCAACGCCACCCTCTCCTCCATACAATCTCTCTTCAACGTCAACGACTTTCGGTCTCTTCTTGGGGCCAATGGCTTATCTCTCTCCACCCCACCGGAGACCAACGTCTCCATTGGCCAAACCATCAACATCCCCTTCACCTGCTCTTGCTCCAATGGTAGAGGTAAATATTTTATCTGAAGGAATTCCTTACTATGTATGTGCTATATTTTGGTTTTGTGCTAAATGTTCTATGCTTTAAGTAATATTTGTTCCATTAGTCAATGAAAAGACAGGGAAAATTTGGCATGTAACTACCTTAAAATTTGAGGTTGATATTTAGGTCTGTGAATGTCGGCAGCTCGATCGTTTCCGACAAAAAGAGGTGTACCAGAGCAGAGGGTGATGCCAAGACTACTTGCTTTTTAATTTTTACTCATCCTTGGCCTATTTCCTAATTGAGAAAAAGTAAAGAGTTAAAGTAAATTAATCTAGGAAAATTGGACTCATGTCGCTTTAGGACTACCTTAAAGTAATTTGAAAATAAATCCTTTAAACATTGATTTCTTTTAAAATGCTGCAAGTGTAACTAAAGGTTGATATGTATAAAAGAAGATAATATCATAATAATGTTTTGGGCATCTAAAAATTCAAATAATCTTAATATTTTATTTGTAAATTGAGTAAAATTAAGAGAAAGAAAAAATAGAAAATCCACTTTACCCAACTTTTTACAGCAACTCTCTTTATTCTTTTTAATATATTTGAAATACACGTCTAAAGCACCTTCACACCAATCAATTGGGTTTCAATATATATGTATAAACACACACATCAAAACAAAAGATGTATTTTGAATAAGTATTTTGAGCACACAACATAATTGACCAAGTGTATACTGAAATCGTTAAATTAAAATATTGCAGTGAGCACAGTGTTTATTTGGGCTTGATTTCTTCGAGTTAAACGATAGCCCAAAAGTGTCTGGTCCACAATTAGATTTAATACAATTGAAGCAAGGATTAATGGACTAATCTGTCCTCCTCCACTAACTTTTATCAATTAGGCTCATAGCAAACCCTTGATGACTTTAAATGAGTATTTTCCAATCACCAATGAGATCCAATAATCTATAAGTGCTCATCCATTAGAGTAATGATGTTCCAAAGCAAGATATCTACTTCCTAAAATTAAACAATTCCTGCAAATTTCAAGTTCAATTGAATAATAACTACTAAATTAATGCCTAAAAGTTTCATAAACTCTCTTATCTACCACTTGTATACTCGAAAGATTAAGATTACATGTTTCTCTTTTCTATTATTTTCTTCAAATCATCTCCCATTTGGTGCCATATCTATATCACTGGTCAGCATGCCTATAATGCTAGACTTGCTTAACACATGTTACCAATTCAGTAGCATATCCGCATCCACACACAAAAAAGAAAACAGGTCCTTTTTATATATCAATAAATACAAATTAAATGTTCTTCCGACATTATTTAGTATTCTCGCTACCATGAACCACTTGCTCTTGGGTATCTTTGTCCTATTATTACTTTTCATAGTTTTTATTAAGACAAGATCTTCTATAATGCATTGTGACACAAGAATACTTTGATCTATTGTTCATTTGGGAATATTGTTCCTTTTGTTACAAATTGAAATATATATTATTCTAAACATATCCAGGTCGTAACCAATACGCATTTTAGGTTGACTACTCCTTTGAAAATCTTCTATTTCATGAGGGTGTGGAAGCTTTGACCTAATTGATACGATATGATACAGCTTAAGCTTAAACCCTGCATGTAATGTTGAGTTACTTGATGATGCATTTTTTGGTATTTCAAACTCCCAACATGACCGTCCTGATTTTGTAATAGGTGTATCAAGGGGGATACCGCGGTACAAGGTCCAAAAAGCCGATGGATTATACCGTATTGCTTCAGATATATTCTCTTACTTACTCAAGTACCCTGATATTCAAGAAGCTAATAAGATTTCTAATGAGAATTTAATTGATACTGGACAAGAACTTTGGATCCCACTTCCATGCAGCTGTGATGATGTGAACGGAGAACCCGTCGTCCATTACGGGCACGTGGTGGCAGAAGGGAGCTCCGTGGAGGAGATTTCTCTGATGTTTGATGTCCCCCAGGATATGCTCATGACACTTAATGGGCTTGCTAGTACTAAAGACCTCATGGCAGATCAAGTTTTTCATGTCCCTCTCAAAGGTCTTGTATTGTATTCATCTTACATTTGCTTTAATATATCCCAAAGCTAGAGTTTTTAGATATTTCATTCTTTGTCATAGCAATCAAGAGGTGGCGAGATTACTGCTTGCTGTTAAAAGCTGGCTAAGTAATATATACCAAATTCCTTACGGTACTACAAGCTTAAGTTTTTTAATTGAACAGTTGTAGTACTAATCTTAATATGGCATCGAAGTAAGATAAGATTCTGAGTTTGAATTCTTGCATACTCAATTCTCCTACAATTACTCAAGTTGTCCACCGATGAGTTTCAATTAAGTTCACTCCATATTTTTAATTTTAAATTTTTAGACAAAATGATTATGATGCTATTAGATTGAAAGCGGGTTTTACAAGAGCGATGATTATCCCAACTGACTGACCTTCTAATGTTGATATGCAGCTTGTGCATCTTCCATAACAAAAGATTCTTTGGACTTTCCGTTGCTTGTCGCTAATGGAAGCTATGTATTTACTGCCAGCAATTGTGTAAGGTGCGACTGCCATTCTGCAAATAACTGGACGTAAGTTTACAACTCATCATCAACTTTGATTTGTTCTCTTCCTCTGAAAAATGTAGAACATCCAACAACATCGTATTTCTGCATCAGGTTACAATGTCAGCCATCAAATATACAAGCTGGAGGTAATTGGTCAGAGTGTCCGTCTATGCTCTGCCAAGATGCTGGTGATTTATACATCGGAAACACGACTTCAAGTTCGTGTGGTCAGTCCTCTTGTGCTTATGCTGGTTACAATAGCCAGAAAATTCTCACAGTGCTTCACACGGCGTCGACTTGCTTAGGTATGTGTCTCATCCTAAATTCATGAAAATTTAAAACTATGAGATCGACATTTTCCTGTTATGCCATGCAATTTCCTAAAATATTTGATAGGATGAGTCACAGGTAGAAATAGTTGCATTCTGCATGGATGAATCCGAAATTCTACATATTAATAAATCCATGGAAAAAAATCTTGGTATTATATAACATATTCATATCATTCAATTTGTTATTACAAAACCAAATATCCAAATGACCAAATTGGTAGAGTTGCATGCATGTTCGTCTAATAACACGGTAATTGTGAATAGTTTTGTAGTCTAATATTACTAGTTCTGTATCTTAAATGAGAGTATCAACTTGGAATTCCTCTCCGCTTGTAATCATCGGGAAAAAGAAAAAATGAAAATATGGCAATTTCCATTTCACAGCATAATATCTTTGGACTCCCGCTATTGCCTCCAAACTCATTTAGTTTTCATTGCCAAACAGCTCCTCCTCCACCGACACCTAGCGATGCTTCCAAGATCAATTCTCATCGATTGAACTGGAACTTCATGGTGATCTTCACTTCGGTTCTGCTCTCTCTGCGTCAAATTCTGTGACATCGCGTATTGCTTACAAAATCTAGCCTATTCTACAAGGCTTTTCTTCGGCAATAATTATCGATTGTTTTCAATTAAACTTCTGGAAATAATTGGAAAAGGAAAAGGGAGAGAGAGGGAGAGAGAGAGAAAGAGAGAGAGAGAGAGGAGAGAGAAGGTGTAGAACTTAAATAAAGTGGCTCTTTTATTAATTGCAAATCAAATTACAAAAAATTTCATTGGCCATAAAAAAAAATGGCATGAGAATTAATGTAGCTTCTGATAATTTTAAGATGTATATTTCTAAATACCCTTTAGAATTATTCATTATTGTTCCTGTGTCCGTCGAAAAGAAAATAATAATAACAATGATGAGGATTAATAGTAACAATAATAAAAGGATTGCCATTTATTGCCAAAGTTCCTTTTTCATTTAAAACTAATTAAGTGGGTAATGTTAGGAGTGTTTATGAATCAAACCAAACCGCATTTGAAACAGTTCGGTTCGAACGCTTAATGAACTAAATAGTTTTAATGGTTCGAGGTTTCAACTAAACCCTTCAAATGCGGTTTGGTTTTCTTTGGTTCAGTTAGAATTGCCTTTAAAAACATTTGGTTCTAATAAATAATATTAATAGTTATTTGAGTTTCAAGAAAAAAAATGTTTAAACTGAGGAACATAGTGTAAGAACTAAAGTCACTTATCATTATATCATGTTATGTATTTAATAATTTCAAATATATATATTATCTCATCATAAAAATATTTTTCAATGTGAATTTAAAGTAACATATATTCTTAATAAATCTGTAGTACTAACTGAGAAAATTATTCTTCTGTATTAATTCTATGTTTATTTATAATATTTTTTCTTTACAACGTATTTAAATTTTTACTGTACTAATTAGTTTAAAATTTAAATTATCGCAATATTATTGGTTGTAAAAATTACAACCTAGTATAAATTTGATCCCGTAGATGCATTCCATGAATTGGAATGGAATCACAATTTTTCTATATAAATCTACAAAATGATATCCTACTCAATTTATTTTCAAAAATGCATTTAAACACAAGAATGATATTAAAATTTAGAATTGTGATTCCATTTTAAGTTTATTCTAACATACATACGTGATATTAGAGTAAAACATTACATATGACCCTAATATTTAATATTTAAGTGTTATAAATAAAATGGCTCTTATTTTTTTTATTTCTTTAAATGTGAAGTGGTTCGGCTCAGGTTCAAACAGTCCGGTTTGGTTCAACTCTTTTAAATCACACTGTAACTGTTTGGAATCTTATTGAACCGAACTGCATCAAACTAAAATATAAAGAATCGCATTTTGCAGTTTGATTCAGTTCGGTATAGTTTGGTCTGATTTAATTAACAACCCTAGGTACTGCAATTCAACATTAGACCTAACAAATTCTTGCTATTTTTAGGGACTCTTTTTTTTATTAAAAAAGGGTACGATGGTAGATCACCACCTACTATCATAAGATGATAGATGAACTACCAAACACCTAAAATAGTAAATTGTGATTGTTAATAAGGTTGTGGCCTGTAGAGCTATGCAAAAAAACATATCGAACCATGAACCAAATCGAATTTTTGGTTCTTTTTTGAAAAGGTTCGGTTTATGGTTTTATTCCGTAAAGAGCAAACGGTTTGTGGTTCGGTTCGGAACCATGAACCGAACCGTATAGTTCAAACCAAACCGAACCGTTTTATATATTAAAAAAATTAAACATATTATTTTTACTTTTAATTGTTTTATTAATGATACATATCTAAGTCATAAATTTAATAAATAATTAATTTTTTAATTAATTGTTTTTAAAATTTGTAAAAAATTAACTGTTTTCAAAATTTATGACTTAGATCTATGTTATTCATTAGAATAAAATTAGAATTTTTATAATATGTTTTAATTGTTATGTTGTCTATAAATAAGATATATTTTAGATTTGAGCTTCTAGTATTCTAACTCCTGCATATTTCTTTTCCATTTGTATAACTAATTAATTTACTTCTATTATTTAGTTACTTATCAATTTATATAATTGGTAATATGTTAGTTAGAAGCATACAACGAATTAAATTTTATGTCTTATATTAGGATAAAGTCTAATATACCATTATAATTCAAGATAATTAAAAAAAATGAGACTAGTCACAATTGAATATATTTTTTATTTTATGAATAAAAACGGTTCGAACCGCAAACTGAACAGTACCAAACTTTTTTTTTTTTCTGTTTGAAAAAATTACGAACCGAACCATATGGTTAGGTTTGAATTAAAAAAAAAACCATAAAATATGGTACAGTTCGGTTCGAGATGCAAATCAAACCGAATCGTACCGTACCGTACACACCCCTAGTAGCCTGTCACCCGTAGCAAAGGTATGGCTTGTCACCAGCTGTAGAGGATTTTGATTTGTGCATAATCCTTTAAATAGCATGGTTGTCAAAACCGGTTCAGATTGGTTGGTTCAACCCAGTTAGACCGAACCAGCTCGCCTAAGACTCATTTTTGCAATGAACCGGCAAGACCCATGGATCAAAAAGATAATAATATAAAAAATAAAAAAAAAACTAAAAATTTAAATATTTATTCATACTTTATTATAAATTTATAAAATATAATCATTAAATCATATTTATTTAATAATTAATTGATGAATTTGATCCAAATATATATTTAATTGAGTGATGACACATATATTGATCTTTTATAATTAAATTATCCCTTATATTTTTACTTTTGGTGATCTCGGTTCGACCACTGGTGGAACCTGGTCTGACCCCTTGACCCCTGATCCCCTAACCTATTCGGGTCAAACCCCGATCTGGTTCTAAAAACATTAATAAATAGTAAATTAGGATTTTAATTTTTCAAATATTGGTTGATGTGATAAATACGTACACATGATGTGGAATTGGTTTTGAGAAGGTAAATTTTTTTTTTTACTCATGACAACTTAACAACATGTACTACCTGTTCACTTGGTATGAATGACTATTCATTTCCTCCTCGTTCTACGTAAATATGCTATTATAGTGTTCACTTAAGGGGAATGACAATTCATAATGAATTGCTATTACATGATATGATGAATAGCCATTCATGTTCCCATCCCATGAATTGTTATTCAGTGGTTTATTTTTCAACTTTTTCATAAATACCCCTATCTTGAAAATATCACCTATATAATTATCATCTCTCTATAATAAATATAAAGGGTATTATAGATATTTCACATTTTACTCTAATAAATACTTGTTTTACTTTTTATACCAAGTGAATATTGTAATACCCATTACAACTCTATTATATTCCTCTTGAATTGGAATTCCATTCCCTCCTTATTCCATACTGCGAAGTGAACAAGCCGGTATAGAGTAAACAAAGCATTACGATTTCCAAAATATTGCTCAATTGTTATAAATATCTATGGATTGAAATACCAATTTAATTCGAAATTGAATTTGTAGCTTAAGGGGTCAAAACGAAACTCACCATATATCCTATAGCATCTCCTTTATTTGTTTCATCATGTTCAATTAATTTTAACATTATATTTTTATAATTTTCAATCAAATATTCATTAAAAAAATAAATATTAATAAAAAATTAATTATTTTATTTATAAATTGATCAAATAAATATAATATAAATAAATTATAAGTATAAATTAAATATATATATGATACAAATAAAAATATAACAAAAAATTTTTAAACCAAAGACTGACGTACAGGCGCCAGACACAGCCAGCAGCTTCAAAGGAGAAAATAGCAAAACCAGCTAGTGTCCAAAAACTGACATGTGGGGACAAGACATATTACAAACAAGAGAACTAAACATAAACACGGGCACCAAGCCCCACCTACATGCATTATGTAATTTTTTGTGTTCAGTCACCATCTATCATGTACCAATTTTTTAGACCAATTTTATTAGAATTGCGTGATATGAACTTTTATATTAAGTAATTTAAAAAATTAATAAAATAACTTGTTAAATGAGTTGCTTTACACGGGGATTTATGTCAGAATTGCTTAATTAAGCAACTCAAAAAACAAGTTTCTTACTCTCTTTCGCTTTTATTTTTATTGCTACAATATGACATGTGACAACTAAAAAATTTTGAAAAAATTATTAAGTAACTCTTCTAAAAAATTCACCAATAAAAGAAGTTGTCTAATATGAGAACCAATACTTGGAATGTTGACATAACATGCTAAGCGACTCCTTAAGTAACTTTTAGATAAAGTTGTTCTTAGTGAGATAGAATAGACAATATCTATAGCTTTCTTGATTTTTCAGCTCTAATATCCTTTTTCTAACACAAAAGTTAATAGTTATCATTGAATAGTTGATGTATTACATGAGTAAGACCAATGTGTGGATGAGTGTGACTTAGTAAGAAGTTGTTTTGAGTTAGCATCTAGGCGTAATCTAGCTATGGAAATAAAGCCTAAGGTTTCTACTATTCGACATGAATTTATTTCTATTAGAATGCATATCCAAAAATTCCTTCACAAAAACTTTAAAATGTCATATTAGTATCTTAAAAAACTTTACTATTAAAGAACATCATAATTTTATTTTTAAGGTTCTTCACATGAATTTTTGCACTTCTTTTTATACTTTTATGGGTCTCATTTACTTTTACATAATACTTTACTTTTACATAATAATAATAATTCAATGGAACTCCTCCAAAAAATTAAAGGAACCCTCCACATCCATAAAAACTTTTAAAAGTGAGGTTATTCACCTAGAAACTTATTTCAAGGATCTCAGATGTGGATGCTAGGCTTCAAAGTTAATATTATTTTAACATACTTTCAATATATAACCTAAATGCACTTGTTAAAGGAATATATACATATATATAATTTAGAAAAATTTCATAACTAATCAAATTCTATGGATTGTTAATGGTGTTGTCTATGGGGTTATTTAGTCAATTATCTAACCAATAAATAAATAAAGTAAATGATATATTAGGTTTTTAATGATGCGATTATGATTGTATATAATTTTGAATTGTTAAATAACTAACAAAATAGTTGGAAAAAAAGAAAATAACTAACAAAATAAATGTTCTTAAAAAATAGGACAAAACCATAGATTTTCCTATTTTCTTTGGAGAGAAAAAAAGTAAACAAAGTTTGAAAAAAAAAATAACAAAAAGGAACACAAAGTGTAAAGTTCCCTTAATTAGATGTTAGCATATGCATCGAGGGTACTCATTGACACTTTCCTTAATATAATTAAAAAAATTTTAAAATAAATTAATCTATATAAGTTTAATCCAATTAAGCTCAACTTTCTATAACGATAAAATATTTTTTATTATCTATAAGCGATAAGTAATAATATAATGAGCTAAATAATAAAATAATAAAGAACACCAAAATTTGATATGGAAAACCATAATTAGGAAAAAAAATCAGGACCTAAGTGCAAAAACTTCCATTACCAACAAATAGTGGGATTAACAAAACCTTATAATACTCCATGACACGAATTCAATGTAAGAAATTTCATCATAATTGGCATTTTGTAATACATCCAATTTTGGATCAAAGTTACTTCATCAAATTAAAATTCTTTGTTGTGAATCTGGAAGAGAAAAGTTTGAAGCCAAAAGCTTGTCTCAAGCTTCCTTATCGACAGAAGCTAACATGAGATAGTTTCCAAAAAGAATATATTCCTTCTCTTATTAGTCTTTTCGATTTTTGAAATACCTCACCAAAAGTGCTTTCCATTGTTCATAATTTAGTTCAATTTTGTTCTCATATTTGTCAAGTATCATTCTACTTTCCTTTTCAATTGTTTTTTTTTTTTTGTTTTTGTGGTTTTTTCCTTAAGCAAATTTCCTCTTATTTTTTCTTTACCTAGAAATGCATATGCATATCTATAAATATATATAATTATTAGAGTTTCTATTTTTATCTATCGTGGGGTCAAATGTGTTGGAAAGCCCAACAAACTTTCATTCTTCAAGTCGTATGTAAGGTTGCATCACTCCAGCTTTTTTGTTTACAATAAATGAGCTTGTCTTTTAGTAGAGTTTTAGTCATTATCTACGGGCCATTGTCATCAATGTGGATTTTCACTAGTTTCAAATTCTCTCCTTTCAATACATCTTGAATCTAATAAAATCTAACATCAATATGTTTAGATATGTAATATAAAGTATGACTTATGAAGATGTATGGTACCCTTGTTGTCACAATAGAATTTAAATCTTCCTGCTTTTGACCCAACTCTTCTAAAAATTTTTTCACCACAAGATTTCCTTGTAGGTTTCTATCATAACAATATATTCTACATTAATAGTAGACAATGCAATACATTTTTTAAAATTTGGATCGTCCCCCTTTGCATAAATAATCAAACCACCCGATGTAGACTTCCTAGAATCAAAATCTCTCATTGTATCAACATCTATGAACCCTTTCAATACTTGTTTATCATCACCAAACTACAAACAAAATCTAAAAGTACCTTTAAGATAGATGAGAATCTATTTAATTATAGTCTAATGCTCTTTATCTAGATTTGAGAGATAGCGATTAATAACATCAATAGCAAGAGCAATATTTGGCCTAATGCAAACCATAGAGTACATTAGATTGCCAGCAACAAAATCATATAGTATCATTTTTACGCCTTCTTTGTATGCCCCACTTTTAAGACACTTTGATAGGATGAGTTATAGGTAGAAATAGTTGCATTCTGCATGGATGAATTTGAAATTCTACATATTAATAAATCCATGGAAAAAAATTCTTGGTACTAAAACATAGCCATATCATTCACTTTGCTAATACAAAGCCAAATATCCAATTGTCCAAATTGGTAGAATTGCATTCACGTGAATCTAATAAAATGATAATTGCGAATGGTTTTGTAGTCTAATGATATTAGTTATGTCTCTTAAATGATAGTATCAATTTCGAATCCCTCTTTCCTTATAATCACCGGCAAAAAAAAAAAAAAAAAAGGGAAAATAATAATATGGCAATTTCCATTTCACAGCATACTATCTTTGGACTCTCGCTATTACCTCCAAACTCATTTAGTTTTTCGTTGCCAAACAGCTCCTCCTCCACCGACACCTAGCGATGATTCCAAGATCAATTCTCATCGATTGAACTCGAACTTCATGGTGATCTTCACTTCGGTTCCGCTCTCCCTGCGTCAAATTCTATGACATGGCGTATTACCTTTCAATATAATAGGAAAAGGAAAAAGGAAAAAATAAGTAATAAAAGAGAGAGAGAGAGAGAAGGTGTAGAACATAAATAAAGTGGCTCTTTTATTAACTGCAAATCAAATGGCAAAAAATTTTATTGGCCATAAAAGAAAAATGGCATAAGAAATTAATGTAGCTTCGGATAATTTTAAGATTTATATTTCTAAATAGCCTTTAGAATTATACATTCTATAATTATTTATTATCGTTGGTGTGTCTGTGAAAAGAAAATGATAATGATGATGATGATAACAGTAACAACAATAAAAGAAGTTGAGGATGACCATTTGCTACCAAAGTTCCCTTTTCATTTAAAACTAATTAAGTGGGTAATACTAGGGGTATTCATGCTTCAACTTGGTTCAATTCAGGATTCGAATCAAATCGAACGCATTTGAAATAGTTCGATTCAAACTCTTAATGAATCTAACTATTTTAATGGTTTGAGATTCTGAACTAAATCAAATATGGTTTGGTATGGTTTGATTTGAACTTTCTTTAAAAAGTATTTAGTAGTCATTTGAGTTCTAAGAAAAAAATGTTTAAATTGAGGAGCAACGTGTAAGAACTAAACTCACTCATCATTATATCAGATCATGTATTTAATAATTTTAAATATACATATTATCTCGTCTTGGAAATATTTTTCATTGCAAATTTAAAGTAACATATATTCTTAATAAATCTATAATACTAATTAAGAAAATCATTATTTTACATTAATTCTATGTTTATTTATAATATTCTTCCTTTATAACATATTTAAATTTATGTTGTACTAGTTAGTTTCAAGTTTAAAATTATCACAATATTTTTGGTTGTAAATATTGCAACCCAGTATAAAATTTGATCCCATTGATGCATTCCATGAATTGGAATGGAATCACAATTTCCCTTGATAAATCTACAAATTGATATCCTACTCAATTTCTTTTCAAAGAGGTATCTAAACACAAAAATAATATTAAAATTTAGAATTGTGATTCTATTTTAAGTTTATTCTAATATACATACTTGATATTAGAGTGAAACATCATATATGACCCTGATATCTAATATTTAAGAGTTATAAATAAAATGACTCTTTTTTTTTTATTTCTTTGAATGTGATAAGGTTCGGTTTTGGTTCAAACAATTTGGCTTGATTCGACTCCTCAATCAAAATTGTAATTGTTTAGAATATTCTCAAACCGAACTACAAATCAAACTAAAATATAAAGAATCACTTTGTAGTTTGAATCATTTCAATTTGGTTTTTGGTTCGATTTGGTCCGATTTAATTAACAACCTTAGGCACTGCAATTCAACTTTAGACCTAACAAATTCTTGCTATTTTTAGGGAATTTTTTTATTAGAAAAAAAAGGATATGATGATCGATTACCACCTACCATCGTAAGATGATAGATAAACTACCAAACACACTTAAAATAGTAAATTGTACTCGTTAATCAAGTTATGGCCTGTCACCCATAGCAAAGGCATGGTTCACCACCAACTGCAGAGGATTGTGATTCTAGGGATGCAACTGGAGCGGGTTTGGGATGGGTTTTTTGAAACTCGAACCCTACTCGAGTTCTTAATGGGTGTCCCAGAACCCGAGAAAAACCCGGTCGGGTTTTTTTTTGTCATTCCCAAACCCGACCCGATTCCAAGAATTTTAATTTTTTTCTGTAAAAAAAAGCAAAAGAAAGAATTTTGTTTTAATTTATTAATGATACAAACACTTATATTGAAAGAATGAATTTTAGACAATAATATCATATAAAATGATGCAAACACTTCATTTGTACTTACTTTCACATACATATAATATAAATAGGATTCTTACTTTAATAACTTAATATTTTGAATTATGTCGGGTCGGGTTTTCCCAACGGGTTACATAATAAACCTAAAACCCGACCTGATAACTTATCGGGTTTTTTTTTTTTAATCCCAAAACCCTATGGGATCAAACCCTATAAGGTTTTTAGCGGGTTGGGCAGTCGGGTACCCTATAACGATCCGCCCCGCTTGCATCCCTATGTGATTCTTGAATAATCCTGTAAATGGTAAATCAGGATTTTAATTTTTTAAATTTTGGTTGATGTGATAAATACGCATATATGATGTGGAATTGGTTATGAGAAGGTAAATATTCTTTTAATTCATGACGGCTTGTCAACAAGTATAGAGTAAAAAAGCATTCTGATTTCCAAAATATTGCTCGATTGTTATAATTGGGGTAAATTATAAAAAAATATCTGTATTTTGGATAGTTTGTAATAAAGTGACCTGAGTTTTATTTTCAGACAAACACATGACTTATATTTAAAAATATTGTATTAATTTTAAAAAAGAGATACGTGACACATTTTTATTGATTAGTCTTATTATTAATTAATTTAGTTTTACTAAAATAAATAAAAAAATAAAAAATAAAAAAAAGTTCTTAAAATTTGAGGGGGGAAAAAAAGAAAAAACAAACAAAATTAGAAAGAAAAAAAAAAAAAAAAGAGAATTTCATCATCATCTTCTTTCTCTCTCTAGAAACATATAAAGCAATCATGGAACTAATAAAAACTTAAAAGACTTAATTATATTATTATTATACCTTCATCAAGAACAGCCCCCACATTCATCTGCCTAAACACCTCCGATTCTGCGAGCTTTTTAGCCCCATCACGGCCACCGATTTCTTCATCCACTACAAAGAAAACGTAAACTGTCCTCTTCGGCAAAACCTGACTCTTTCAATCCTCTAATCGCTTCCAAATACTACATCCCCATACAATTCATATCCTGTGCACCCCGTGCATAAACCACGCCCTTCCGCGTTGATATCCGCCCAAAAGGATCGGTACCTCCACTTGGTTTCTTCCACCGAACGACATCGGTGTGGGAATAGAGCATAATGGAAGCGAGATCAGGATCAGGATCGGTGCCTTCCCATTTGAGACTGACTATGGGTCTGTCAGGATGAATTATAAAATGTTGATGAAATTCCTCTCTCTCTCTCTCTTTTTTTTTCCTAATTTTGTTTGTTTTTTCTTTTTTTTCCCCTAATTTTCCAGAAATTTTTTATTTATTTTAGTAAAGCTAAATTAATTAATAACAGTACTAATCAATAAAAATGCGCCACATGTCCCTCTTTTAAAATCAACACAAGATTATGAAAACAGATAATGTGTTTATTCTGAAAACAAAACTCATGTCACCTTATTACAAATGATTCAAAAAACAAAACTCATGTCACCTTATTACAAATGATTCAAAACACAGGTCATGCTTTTGTAATTTACACTTATGAATATCTATGGATGGAAATACGGATCTAATTTGAAATCGAATTTGTAGCTTAAGAAGTCAACACAAAACTTGATATCTATTTATAGCATCTCTTCTATTTAGTCTATTTGTTTAATCATGTCCTAAAAATTTTGACATCATATTTTTGTAATTTTTAAATAAATATTTATTAATAAATAGATATTGATAAAATATTAATAATTTTTTTTTATAAATTGACTAAATAAATACAATATAAATATAATACAAATATAATATAAATAAGTTATAAATACAAATCAAATACGAATATAATACAAATAAAAATTGGACGATCATTTTTTAAAGTGAACACTGACGAACAGGCACCAACCATGGCCAACAACTTCAAAGGAGAAAATAACAAAACCAGCTAAAAAAAAAAACCTGACATGTGGGGGTAATGAATATTGCAAACAAGTAACAAAAGAGAGAACTAAACACAAGTATGGGGCACCAAGCCCTGCCTACATGCATTATGTAATTTTCTATGTGTAGCCAATATTTATTAGGCACCAATCATTTAAAGCAAATTTATTGAAGTTTCTTGACATGGAATCTCATATTAAATAATTCAAAAAATAAAGATAGTAAGTTATTAGAAGAGTAGCTTGACACATGAATTTATGTCAGAGCCCTTTAGCTAAATAACTCAAAAAGCAAATTTCTTACTCTCTTTCTTTCTTATTTTTATTGATACAATGTGATATGTGGTTTAAAAATCTTAAAAAAATTATTAAGTAACTATATTCAAGATTTCACTAATAAAGGAAGTTGCTTGATACGGAAATCAATGCTTGGTATGTTGATATAGTATCTTAAGCAATTCCTTAAGCAACTTTGGATAAAATTGTTCTTAGTGAGATAGGATAGGCAATATCTATAGCTTTCTAGATTTTTCAGCTTTAATGTCCTTTTGAAACACAAAAGTTAGTAGTCATCATTAAATAGTTAATGTATTATATGAGTAGGACTAGGGTGTAGATGAGTGTGACTCACTAATAAGTTGTTTTGAGTTAGTGTTTATGTGTAATCCAGCTATGGACACTAAGCTTGAGGTTTCCACTGCTCGACATGAGTTTATTTCTATTAGCATTTATGTTCAAAAATTCCTTCACAAAAATTTCAAAATGCCACATTAGTATCTTAAAAAACTTTACTTTTGAAGAGCCTCACAATTTTATCTTTAAGGTTCTTCACATGAGTTTCTCTACTTCTTTTTATACTTTTATGGGTCTCATTTACTATTACATAATACCTTATTTTACATAATAATAATAATAATAATAATAATCCAAAGGAACTCCTCCAAAAAATTAAAGGTACCCTATACATCCATAAAGACTTAAAAAAGTGAGGTTCTTCACTTAGAAATATGTTTCAAGGAGCTTAGACATGGATGATAGGCGAATTCAAAAAAAATTATTTTAAGGTACTTTCAATATATAACCTCAATGCACTTGTTAAAGGAATATAAAAATATATATAATTTATAATCAGTTTCATAACTAATCAAATTTTACGAGATTTTTAATGTTGTCGTTTATGAGGTCATCTAGTGAATTATCTAACAAATAAAATAAATATAGTAAATGATATATTAAGTTTTTAATGACACGACTATGATTGTGTATAAATATGCACCATTAAATAAGTAACAAAATAGATGTCCTTAAAAAATATGATAGAACCATAAATTTTCCTATACTCTACGGAGAAAAGGGGAATACAAAGTTTGAAAAAAAAAATAATAAAAAGGAACAAAAGGTGTAAAGTTCCCTTAATTACGTATTAGCAAATGCATCTAGGGTTCTCATTGACATTTTTCTTAATATAATTAAAAAATTTTCAAATAAATTAATCTATATGAGTTTGATCCAATAAAGCTCAACTTGCTATAATGATAAAATATTTTTTATTTTCTATAAGTGATAAGTAATAATATAGTGTGCTAAAATAATAAAGAATACTAATATTTAATATGGAAAACCCTAATTAGGAAGGAAAACTCAAGATCGAAGTGCAAAAACTTTCATTATCAACAAATGATGAGATTAACAAAACCTTATAATACTCTATGGCACGAATTCAATGGAAGAAATTTCATCATAATTGGCATTTAATAAGCTATCTAATTGTGGATCAAAGTTACTTCATCAAATCAAAATTCTTTGTTGCGAATCTAAAAGAGAAAAGTTTAAAGCCAAAAGCTTGTCTCAAGCTTCTTTATCGATAGAATCTAACATGAGATAGCTTCCAAAAGCAATATGTTCCATCTCTTATCAATCTTTTCAATTTTTCATATACCTCACTGAAAGTGCTTTCCATTGTTCATAGTTTAGTTCAATTTCATTCTCATGTTTGTTAGGCATCATTCTGCTTTCCTTTTCAATTGTTTTTTGCATTCCATGGTTTTTTCCTTAAGCAAATTTCCTCCTATTTTTTCTTTGATTAAACATACATATGTATATATATATAATTATTAGAGTTTCTATTCTTTTATCTATTGGGGGCTCAAATGTGTTGGAAAGCCCAACAAACTTTCACCCTTCAACTCATATGTAGGGTTGCATTACACCAGCTTTGTTGCTTTTTGGTTGACAACAAATGACCTTGTCTTTGATTAGCGTTTTAGTCATTATCTCCGAGCCATTATCATCAATGTTGATTTTCTCTAATTTCAAATGCTTTCCATTCAATACATCTCAAATCTAATAAAATCTAACATCAATATGTTTAGATATAGAACATAAAGTATGACACTTACAAAGATGTATGGTACTCTCATCATCAAAATATAATTTTAAATCTTTCTGCTCTTGACCTATCTCTTTTAAAAATTTCTTCATCCATAAGACTTCCTTATAGGTTTCAGTCATAGCATTATATTCTGCTTTAATAGTGGACAATGCAACACATTTTGTTTTTTTTGGAAATTGGATTGTTCCCCTTTGCATAAATAATTAAACAACCCAATGTAGACTTCTTTGGATCAAAATCTCTTATTGTATCAGCATCTATGAACCCTTTCAATATTGGTTTATCATCACCAGAGTGCAAACAAAATCTAAAATTGCCTTTAATATATCTTTACTTAGATAAGAGAGATAATGATTAATAACAATAATAGCATGAGCAATATTAAGCCTAATGCAAACCATAACATACATTAGATTGCTAGCAACAAAAACATATAATATCTTTTTATGCCTTCTTTATCTACCCCACCATTAAGATACTGCTAAGAATTGAGTTTAAAATGACCTATAGGCAGTTTTGTCTTGTGTTGAACTCTTCAATATCATTTCCAAGCATCTCTCTCATAATAACCACAATTTCTAGCTATTTCTATCACGAACAATTCTCATATTGAGAATTTTATGCATAGGTCAAGTCTTTTATAGAAAAAGACTTGCTTAATGCATTCTTTAAATCTTGATTTTGCTTATTATTATGGTCAATAATCAATAAAATCATCCACATATTACAAAAGAATTATAAACTCACCACAATATAATTTCTATATGAAGATAATGGTATAATGCAATTATGGTATATTCTTGGTTGTTCATGAAAGAGTCAAACTTTTATTCCACTATCTTAGAGCCCTGTTTTAGCATATACAGGCTCTTCTTCAATTTGCAAGCAAGATGTGCCCTTTGTTTCACATTGAAAATGTTGATTCTCTATATATCTAAAGTTTTGATGATAACAAAATACTCAATGAACTAACTACTCTATTAATGTGCAGAACTATATTCAGAATTTTATACAGAATATTGGTAAAATTGTTGAACAAATATATAAGGTTGAATGATATTAAGTCTTGGATATGAGCAAGTTTTTAGATAAGTTAAACAAGAGTTGTTATACGATATGAAGATTTCGGATGATGTTTAGAAAGGAAAAAGGTACACAGAATGTTTTTCAGAAGGATACTTAAAGTATAAAACAATCCCAGAAACACAGAACCTTTCACAGAACCTTTGGGAGAAACTTAAAGCAACCATTCTGAATTGAAGTTAGTTTCCAGAAACACAGAAGTTTTTACAGAACTTTTTCAAAAAACTTCAGCAGTAATTCTGAGTTAAAGATAGTTATTGTTCATCTTCTCAAACAAGATCTACATTTTTTTTATGAAGAAAATCAATGATTTGAAGACCTAGCTCCGAGATAATAAGTATTCGGACAGTATACTTATTCGTTCCACTAAAGTTGGATTATCCTAGGTGATTAAAGAAATTGTCGGATTGGTTATATTCATCAAATAAGTTTTCTGGAAATAAACAACAGAAGCTACAGTTGATTAACTATGGAATGATTTCAAGACAGAACAGTTATGTTTTTTGATTTTTCTCAAGATAAAAACAAATTCGAATTGGATATTATTAAGAAAATCAAAATAAGAACAATGTTATCTTTAAGAAGACGACACGCGAAGATCACGTTGAAGACCGTGATATCAGCAACAGTTCTCCAGATCTATCTTTAAGATCAACGTTATCAGAAGCTTTCAAACAGAAAACAAGTGGATTATCTCAAATCACGAAATTCAAGCTGATCTTATCTTACTTCAGCATATCAAGAATTCAAATTCAAATCTGGAACCAAAGAAAACAAGAAGAACGAGATTCTCTCTTGAAGATTATCAGCAGCGTTTAATAAATCAAATTAAGGATAAGAAGTTACAGATTTTTATCCGAGATTTTTGGGATATCTATCTTATCTCGAGCGCAACAAATTCTGAACATTAGAAGAATATGAGACGTGAACAGAGTTAAAAAGAAGAACAAGATGCAAAACTTAACACAGTTCAAGAAAAACAAAAACCCAAGAGCAGCTTTACTTAATCATTGACCGAAAATTCTTAAGAATTGAAAAAGCAAACTTTCGTTATCTTCTTCTCACGTGCAGAATTGTAGCAAATTTTATTGCAATCTTTACACTTTTCTTTTAGATAATCGAAGCAACTTGTTGTTGGCTTCAAGTGAGTTAGTTCAATTACTAGTTTAGACTCTGTAGATCGATTGAAGCTAGAGGATAGCTATGAAATCAAGCAAAGAGAATTGTACAAGTTTGTAATTGATTTTATTGGATATAGTAGAACAAAACCCGTAGGATAACGGGGTCCCTGCTTCGGAGCTGGAAGAGTGGACTGACGCAAAAGGCAAAACCACTATAAATATCTGCCTGATCTTCTTGTCCCTTCTCTATTTATATTTCCACAGTTTATTTTATTGTTGTTTAATTGTTCATATTGTCTCTTAACTTAAAATCAAAGGGATTGTTTTTAAAAGGCAAAAATTTTAATTTTCTGAAATAATCAATTCGACCCCCCCTTCTTGATTATTTTCGGGACCAACAGAAACTCTTAGATTGATTCATATAAATTTCTTTCTCCATGTTACTATGAAGGAATGTTGTTTTTATATCCAACTACTCAATCTCCAAATTCAAACTAACGGCTATACCAACAATTCGAATGGATGGCATCTTTACCATTGGTGTGAAAATCTCATCAAAGTTAATTCCTTTCTTTTAACTGAATCTCTTCACAACCAATCAACCTTGACTGTGAGCTATTATCTTCAGTCTTTGATCTATAAACCCATTTATTTTTTTCTTGCATGACTTTCATTTCTCTTTGCATGACCTTTACCCATTCCTTATTCATGTGCTAGATTCTCTATATAACATTGTAACCCTCCCCCATCTTTCAACATTACATACTCATTTAGAGTGTGTTCGGTGGATGGTCTTCTCTCTTTCGTAGACCTTTTCAACTTAATTTGTTAATTAAGCTACTAGGGTGTCTCATTATCTTCAATTGAATTTTGCATGTTTCTACCCATCATTATTAAGATCTTTATATATGAGGCACTGGATCTACATTAGTTGAGATCTTGCCTAAGAATTTGGAGTTCTCTACTTCTCTATATCTTCATGGTTTAGTTTTCTAGAAAGACCACACGTATTTGCTTATGACAATTTTCTTCTCTGTTAGATCCCATAACTTGTACCCATATTCATCGTGTGTGTAATCCAGAAAAATACACTATTTTGAATTTGTATCAAGTTTTGCTTTTTCATTTTTGGGAACATGCACAAATACCCTGCAACTAAATATTCATAATTGAACATAAGATCTATTTTTACCTATCCATAGTCTCTCGAGATATGTTCATCCAGAGTATAAGAAAAAGATGTATTGATGAAATCGATAGTTGTTCTATTTGCTTCCTCATGATGATTTAGGTAACTTGGAAAGAGACAACATACACTTAACTCTCTTTGTGATAGCCTGATTCATCCTTTCTACAATATTGTTTGTGTGGGGTCTTTGGGAACGTCTTTTGAAGTTTAATTCCATGAATTTTACAATATTCCTTAGAAGGATCTCTATATTAACTACCATTATCTACTTGAACACATTTCAACTATCGTCTTGTTTCTCTCTTAACTCTAGTATAAAACCTTTAAACACATCAAGAACCTAATCTTTAGATTTAATAGCAAAGGTCCACAACTTTCTAGAGTTGTCATCTATAAAGTTAAAAAATAAAGTAAACCATCGACTAATCAATCTTTCATGTAACATGCCTGTGTGAACTGAATCAAGTACATGAGATTTCATAGCATAAATCTAACCTTATGTTATTTACCTACAAGATAGTCAATGCAAGTTTTCAAGAGCGTACCTTTTACATTAGGTAAAAGTTGATTCTTGGCAAGTATTTAAAGTCATTTCTTACTCATGTGACCAAGACATTTGTCCTAAAGCTTTATTTAAGAATCTCCAATCATGCTTACATCTTCATTACTTAGTTTTGCAAACATTAAGTAAAGGATATTATATCTTTTCCCTTTGACTACTATAAGCTGTAGACGAGCTTCCATTTACCTTCAAGATATCTATTATATCCTTCATCATCTATTTTTTTCTTTAAATTTAAGGTTCAAACCAATATTTGGCACATGTCTAACATCTCTAAAAATGAATCTAGAACTAGTGTTAGTCTTCAAAATAATACTTCTAATACCAACAATTTTACACGTCCTGTCGTAGTGTAGGTTGATATGATGTCACATGTAAAGAGGTACTGGAGTCAATAACTTAACCACTATCATGAGATGCAAGACAAACATAATCATCATCCTAAACAACTAATATTTCACCACCTGCTACTATAGCTCTCTTTTCCATATTCTACACACTTTTAAATGCCTTGGCTTATCATAATGACAACATTTAATGTTTCTTCTTCTTGATTTGGATCTTCCCTTGAATTTTTCGATAATATCAAATTTATTAGATGAACCACTAGTTTTACTTCTACCACATCTTACATGTTTATTGGTAATTAGTGTCGAATTCTAAAAACTTGTACCAAGTTTTTTTTTTTTCCTTGTTTCTTCATTCATCAAGCTATCTTTCACTATTATAACAGTAAGCTTTCCTCCGAAGACAAAGTTACTAACTGACACCATTAGTGTCTCCCAACTATATGGTAATAAACTTAATAATAAAAGTACTTTATCAATCATAAATTTCATTGTAGATCATTGATTCATAAGGCCCCTAAAATCATTCAACTGCTCTATCATATTAGATTTATCCTTACACTTCAAATTCTCAACTCTCCTAATCAAGAAGGTTTTAATCAATGTGACTTGTCTCTCTTACATAGAGCATTTACTTTGGTTTCTTATACAACATGATAAAATACACTATGATCAACTTATTATTGGATATAACCAATAGTTTATTTATGCGTGATAGTCTAACTTTCATCATATTTATCCTTTGACTTTGTCTTGTCACCACTTAAAGCTACATAAACAGCTTTGCAATATAAAAGATCTTCCATCACTGACTTTTCAAATTGAATATTTTGAACAATTTAATTTGATCATAGTGTCCAATGACATCATGATGCTTGCAACATAAGAAACAATTTTTTTCCTTCAAATCTTAACTTTGATACCACTTATTAGAAAAAATAATATCATATAATGACAAAAGAGTTTCCTCTTGCCTATAAGAGATAAAAAATAATATAATATACTAAAATAATAAAAAGTGCAGATAATTTATGTGGAAAAAGCTTTCACTATCTACAAATAATGAGATTACAATGCTTGCTTCACCAGTTATACTAGTGGATAACAAAACCTTATAGTACTTCACATCACAAATTTAATGGAATAAATTTGTTGCAATTGGTATTCAATATGCCATCCAATTGTAGATTCAAAATTGCTCCATCAAAACAATATCCACCATTGCAAAATGAAAGCAAAGAGATTAAAGACAAAAGCTCATCTCAAGCTTCCTTATCAATCAAAATCTGACATGAGGTAATTTATTACAAAAAAAAAGATATGTCTTTTTCTTTCCTACTATTCTTTTTCATTTATAAAATACTCCACTGAAAGTGGATCCTGTTTTTAATTTCTATTCACTTCCATTCTCATATTTGCCAGGCACCCTTCTACTTTCCTTTTTTAATTTTTTTTTGTTTTTTTTTCCTATTGTTTTTTCCTTCACCAGCTTTCCTCTTTTTTTTTTTTCTCTCTCCCTTTTCTTACACACACACACACACACACACACACACACACAACTATTAGAGCTCATATTCGTATTGCTATGTGCTAAGGGTAGACACCGATCAGTTTGATTCAATGTTTACTAAAAACTAAATAAAACCATAATTTACAGTTTTTTTATTTCAATACAAACCATTAAATAATGGTTTATATAGGTCTAGATTATGGTTCACATGAAAATTATACCATCATTGTCTAAAGGCAAATACTGCACCTCTTCCATTCATGGTATAAGATACAAAAAGTCCACAAATAAACAATAATTTTCCCTTTAGTCTCATAGTTTTCTAAGCACTTACTTAAGTTATAATAATAATTTAAAGCTTACAGTTTTTGACATATTGACAACAATTTTCTCTTAAATATATAGTCTTTGATAATGCTTGACTTAATTCACGAATCTTAAGGATGAAACATCATGAAAAGGTTACAAATTTTCTAATAAATCAAATAAGTAAAAAGAAAGAAAGAAAGAAAAATGTTGAATAAAAGTTGTTTACTTTCAAGCATAGTAAGCGTTGTCAATCTCGCAGATAAGAAGAGAAAATTGAAAAGCAAATATAGTCAAACCTTCATAAATGAATATTCGATAAATTAATAATCTTGATTAGATAATAATTTCTTTTTTATCCCAGGCTAACGTACTAAATTAATAATCCCGTTAAATGTATAGGATAATAATCTCTAAAGAAATCTTGAAGGCCTAACGAAAATATAAATTAATAATTCGCCAAATACTTAAACTTTTGTAAACCTTTATCTTTCAAAGCATTAACTTTGAAAAACTCTTTTCCGGTGTACCAATCCATTTTAATTTCCATACCACAACATTATATTTTTTTGTGCTATAAAATTTATTATTTCATTTTATATTGTGAATTATGACTTTCAAAATTCTTTATATGTGAACTATATATGCATTTTGTCCATATTTATTTTTAGTTTTCATTAATAATTTATATATAAAATTTGGAAAAAAAAGTGTAGAAATATAAAAAAAAATCTTTGTAAATCAATAAATATTCATTTATGGATAAATTAATAAATTAATCTTTTACCAATGAATAAATAATCTTTCTGAAATAATATTTTTTATTAATCCCAATAGTATTAGTTTATAGAGGTTTTACTATACAATGAAGAGAAGAGTGGTGAAATCTATGAATGGATAGATTGAGTGATTGAGATGACTAGAAAAGTAGAAATGATAGGAATTAGGATGGGGGTATGCTATTTAAGCCGAGCTCTATTTCTTTCTCTTTGGTCTTTAGTTTTTTTTTTTTTTAAGTATTTTCAAAACGGTTTGATTTGGATTAAACGATGCAGTTCATATTATATACCAAACCAAATTGTAATTTGTTTTGGAATAGCTAATCTAAACCACAATTCAAAGCATTAAAAAAAACCACAATTTTGGTTTGGTTTGGTTCAGTTTGTGGTTTGGTTAGATGCGGTTGATTTTTTTGGCCCACTCCTACGTATGTTTTCATATGTGTTAGATACAAAGCTCAACATAACTCTATGTAGTACTATACAAATAAATGTAAAAGCAAAAGTCTAAGATTGGTTTATGTTAAGTTAAGTTTAAGTTTAGAAGCTTTAATTTAGTTTAAATTTGAGCTAAATACTATATAATCATAAATAGATTTGGGTCTATTTGTTTCATTTTATTATGGTGGTTTTCAAATAGATATTTATTAAGAAACATATAGATAAAAAAAATAGACATTTTTACTCGTAAACTTATCAAACAGATCAGAGATAAGATGTAGTAAGATACAAATACAAATCAAATAATCCAAACAGTCCTTTAACCTATTTATACCTTTAAAATTTGAGGGAAAAGTATGTTTTTAGTCCTCATTGTTTAATTATTTTTCTTTGAGTTCTTAACCTTTCCAAAAACATGTAAACAAGAACTTTTTTAACTTCATTAGTTCATCGTTAAATTTTTACACTTGGCACGTTTTTCATTTGCTAGAAATTGTTAAGTTAAATTATGAAATAACTAACTTAAGATAAGCTTAACAAAATATTAAAAAATTATAAAATTGATTTAAGATTCTAAAAAATTAAAACAAAAAATATATAAAAGTTTGTAAAACTAAAAAACTATTTCAGTCATCCATGAATTTTTTTTAGAAATTCAATTACATACAATACAATTTGAAATCCCAAAATAAAAAATTTAGAAATGGCTGGAACAATTTCTTTTATCTTTATAGAATTTTCTATATTTTTTTATTTAACTTTTACAATCTTAAATTAATTTTCTAAATCTTTTGTTATTTTTAATTATTTTCATAAATTTATCTTAATTTAGTTATTTCATAATTTAATTTAATTATTTCCATCAAATGAAAACAGGCCAAGTGTAAAAATTTAACTAAAAAACTAACAACATTAGAAAAGTTCTTGTTTACATGTTTTTAGGAAGGTCAAGAACTCGAATAAAAAAAATTAATTTAGGACTCAATTAGAAAAACAATAAATCCCAAAATTTTATTATCGTAAGTCTAATTAGCTTTCCAAGTCGGTAAAAACCAACCAAGCAAGCCTTGGAAATAACCATGCTAAAATGATGAAGATTTGGGTTCAATCTCAAAAAGGAAAGCCACAACAAACAGTGCCACTCTTATTCTTTAAAAATTTTATATTGTAAGAATGTTCTTTGACAAACAATCTAGACAATTTTGTTAATTAACCTTTCATTAGACTAACAAAGATGAATCTAATTTTTTTAGGTGTTCTAAAGGAAATTACAGCAGCAATTGCATAGTTCCATCAAAATGGTTGTAAATTAATTTATAGGGTTATATGATTAATAGATTGGATAGTTTCATATTATACGCTACACCCTCTATGGCTATAAGCAAGTCGGGGTTACTTAGAGCTACTCAAATTATGTTCGATGATAACTCGAATTCGATTCAATTGTAATTGAGTAAAGTTTAAGCTGCTCGAGTAACTTGTGAGCCTTTTCAAGTTTTTTTATGTTTTTTTTTTATAAAAAATTACAAAACTTGTATTTTTTTCATTTTTAAAACCTACTTTCATATCTTAGTTTTTACCCTCTTTTTTTTTTTTTTATATTCAACGACCACATTTATTATATAGAAGATCAAATCAACTAAATATCTATTAAATTCTAAAATCCCAACTTATTTTTTTAGTCTAATTGATTTTTATAGAAATAATTGAGTTTAACCAAGTCAAATTAGAGCTTATCGAGTATCAATTTAAATTGAATTTGTAACGCCCTAAACTAAGACATTACAACTCGCCACGTGTCCCTCTCTTAAAAGAAACACGCAAAGACTCTAAATCTCGATACTACAAAATATAAACATATAAAAATTTCCATGAACCCACATTTAAGTGTACTCTAAAGGAACATAACCTGTGAAACCTGTAATTTATAACTTTCAAATATCTCCTGTAATATAAACTAAATCCGAGTTGGCAAAACCAAAGTCAACAATAATCCAGAAAAGATCTAACTTTCAACTAAAAACATATAATCCTGTATAATAAACTATTGCATAAAAACCAATACTTCAAATCCTCAAAAAGATAAATAATCAAAATATTTTTTAAAAATCTTCAAAAACTCAAGAAATCCTTTTTCATATGTCATGTATAACATCCTATTCCTCTACAGTGTAGTCAGGCCCACTATCGCCATCCCTATGATCAAAATACAAGTCATAACCAGACAAGTCATAAATAATATCTCCATCACCTGTACCTGAAAAAGAAAGGAATGAGCGAAAACACCCAGTACGCCAGTCCACGAATAATATGCAAATGTACAAACAACATGTATAGATACGTGCAACTAACTAAATGCAAACAACAAGATTATTATCTTCATTAAGCCTGCAAAACAACACAGTTTAGAATCATAGATCTCTGATCCCAAACTTGGAGTTACTCAAACTCCTGAAAAACAACCAGATATCGAAAATAAATAATTATATACATATATTAGTGAATGGGTACTCCCCAAACACTCGCGGCCATACTGCCAATAAACCTATACCTACCGGAATCATCTCCAAGTGCAACTCCACTAGGGACAACGACACACAAGATCATCAGGGTGCCTCACCAGTATCACTGTCTACCAAGTCTTTACAGGTCAAAGCCAATGACATCTAGAAAAACAAATTAAGCCAAATAGAATTAAGTTCTTTATATATCTGTTCCTACAGGCAACAATCAGAAAACTAAACCTGCAAGAAAATACAACAAACAAGGAAAGGTCGTACCTTTTCCAATTCCAGGAACAATCTTTGCAAATCCACAAATTCTTAAAAACAACAAGAAATCTCCCAATCTCCTCTTAAGAAATCACAACTGCAAAATCTCTTCGATCAATTCTCTAGAAAACCTAAATCTCTACAAAACCCTAATTGCATAAATCAACAAATACAAAAAAATCCATCATTCTAATTCGATCTTTTAATGAATCTATGATTTAGAGGATGAAAACTTACTTTGATTTGACTATAAATCCAGAAAATTGCCAAAGACCGCAAAGAAACCATAACCCTAGAACATCCCCAATGAACGAACAAAACCCTAAATTAGAAATCATTTCGATGAAATCCACATATGTAATTAAGAGATTTAATTACCTTGAATAGATCTCAAATTCCTAATCGTTCTCCTCGAGATTCAGATCTAATCTTCAATCTTCCTTAAACACCCACTCTTTAGATCTCCAAGAAAATTAGAACCGTTTCTCCAATTCTTCTTAAAAACAAAAGAAAATCCTAAGGTAATTCATAGATTGAAAGACTTTAAAGGAAAGATATGATTTTGATTATTTGAATCCGATCTTCCAAGATCTCCTTTGACCAATAGAATCAAATCTCCAAACCCGATATGTATGTTTTCCAATTCTATCCGAATTCAATAATCAAACCCTAAGAAATCTAATAATCCATAATATCTTAAAACAAAAAAGGTGATTCAGTTACCTGATCTGGACTTCTGAATCCTTTAGCGGCTATAAACTCTCAAAGGATAAGAATCTAGGTTTAGGGTTTTGTTGGAGAAAAGACAAAGAAAGAATATATAGGGATTTGTGACTTTTGATCTTCTGTCATGTGTCTGTCATGTGACCAAAATTGTATTAAAATTAGATTTTTGTTAACAAAGAAAGAATATATAAGCCGGCGGTTTTTAACTGTCTTAAACGTACTCCAAATCTCTTAGGGTTTTGACTGAGGAATGGTGTGACAAACTCATAGGTTAAGGGTATATTTATAGAGGTATGTTGTTTAGGAAAAACCCTAGGTTCATATCCAATTTAGGCTGCCAAAATCCATTCTTAATCAAGTTTTTGCCATATGAACATAATAAAATTATATTTCAACTTTGACCATAAAACCTTCTTATTTAATATCATTTGACTTTTTTACTCTTCTTAATAATCCCTTTTATATACTTTAGGATTGACCATAAAACCCTCTTATTTTATATCAAATGACAAATTTGTCGTTCTTTATAATTTATTTATCTTTATATTACAGAATTCAAGCTTAAAAAAATAAAATTCGATAAAGTTTGATTTTTATATTCAAGTAGAGTTTAAATTTAAATTAAATTTAAGTTTTATAATATATCATTTCAACTCGACTTATTTACGACCCTTAATGCATCTACTGAATTTCTTAAGCACTAACAAGCCGTTCATTTCGCGGAATGAATAATGCTGCAATGGAATTCCTCTTACGGAGGAATGGAATAGAGCTGTAATATGATTTTTTTTATTAATTTTTTATTTAAATGGTGGTATTTTGAAAAAAAAAGATAGTTTCAGCATTAAATTGGTATTTATAGATTTAAATAAAGAATGACTATTCAATGTTTTAAGTAATAAAGATCCATTGTGAAATTGCTATTTGATGAACTAAATGGTGTAATAACTATTCATAAAGAATAAGATCACAATAAAATTATAATTACAGCGAATTGAAGTGAACGAGGACTAAATTTGGTGGGGTATTTGGTAGTAAATGAAGGGGAGTGTCCACATGAAACGATAGTGAAGAGAGTTGTTCACGGTTTCCAAGGAAGCTGCATTCAGAAAATAGTTGAAATTGACAAGCAAATAGTCACTTATTACATATGTAACTTATTAGCTAAGCGCTTGTCCTTCTCTCGACTCTGTCTGATTTTTTCTTCTTTTATCATTTTTTTCCCAAGTACAATAAGTGACCGTGTGATTAAGGGTGGGGTCGTCACTGTCATCCCCACTATGAAGCAAATAGGAAGAACGGGCTCCACTCATTTAAGTTTATTTGTGGGAAAAAGGTATTTTTTTTACTTGAACTTCGATGTAGTGAATAATATAGTATCTAAATTTTTAAAAAATTTATTTTCATATCTAATTAAATTTTTTATGAGATTTTTTGGTATAAAAATAAAAAAAAAAATTCAATTCATATCTAATTAAACTTTTCATATCATTTTTCACTATTTCTACTTTTTTATTGTTTCTTGAAGTAGTTGACACTTACTAGACAACGATTGAGTCGGTAGTGTTTTTGGAGAACGAAAAGTTCAATTAGGTATAAAATTAAACATTTGAAAAGTTGATGTATCTAATTGTCAATTTCATCAAAGTTCAGGTACTAAAAAGGTCTTTTCTCTTATTTTTAAAAGTAAAAAAAAAAAAGCTTTTTTACTATCTGAGTTTTGATGAAGTAGATAATTAAGTACCTAAACTTCAGAAAAGTCCAATTTATACCAAATTAAACATTTCATGCCAGTAGCGATGTAGCCTAGTGGTATTTCTGCAGTCTCTCAAGTGAGAGGTCCCAAGTTCGAGTCATCTCTCTTTTGTTATAATGGCAAAAAAAAAATGTAATATATATATATATAATGGATATGTGTTAGGCAATGATTATGTGTGATAGTGAAAAAGGGCGTGAAATACTTAATTAGAGATGAAATTGGAGTTTTTAAAAGTTTGATAGTCCACTTCATTAAAGTTCGAGTACTAAAAGAGACTTTATAACTTTTTAAAAAACTGCAAATACCAGTTTAAATTTTAATGAATTGATAATACATAAAATATTATTGTATTTAGAAAAATCAAACTTTAGGAAATGTTGAGGTATATATAAGAGTTATCTGTAGGCCTCTTCCTTTTTTCTATTGCTAGACCTTTTTTGTAAGCAGTTTTAGATATATAGGATATAAAAACTTAGAAGATATTTTGCACTATTAACTATAAAAAGCAGTACTCTACCTTTTGGTAAAGTGTTATTTCCATAAGATGTGTAATAAGTATTTTAAATTTTACACATTCCTTTATTATTTAACTTTAGTAATTGGACTGATTAATGAAATCCTTATCTAATATACCTATTCGTTTAATAAGACGAGTTAAAGGAATTTTGGAACCATTTACACATCCTGTTTCCATGTTAAGAGTGAACTAATGGATAGAACTAATATTCCACTTGGTGCATCAAGTACTTATTATATAATCTTTTAATTATAGCCAAATAAAGTATTTCAATTCCTTTGCATAGAGCTATAGTTACTTAGTTTTTTCTACATATTTCCATACTCTATCCATGAGATTTTAACTCACTAATCAAACCATGCATTGCACCCTTAATTCAAACATCAAAGCTAGATCCAACCCCAACATAACTGCTTAACCATAGCTTTCAAATATATTCCCATTCTATTTATTCTGACATTTTCTGTACAATCAAACATATAATTATTACTCTTTAATTTTTTATTTATAGAATACATCCTTATTCATACATTTATTACTAGGTCAAAAGGGTGTTTTCCTTACCCCCCACTCCATTCACTAGCAAAACATTTGGCTCAAACGCCACACGTTGAGCCAAAATGGATTGCAGAAAGTGCACTGAATCTAATGTCAGACGAGAAGAGGACCACAACCTTTATTGTTGACCTTTTCGGAATGTCATCCTTTATTCCCTGAGATCGGAAAACTTTTAAAGGTTCGAATAATACTCCCAGAAAGAAACAAATGGAGAAAAGCAAAAAAAAGAGGGGGTAAAAGTGGCCTTCCCATTCTTTCTTGTAGCATCATATTTATTTAGTATAATCTTGATATTTTGAGTAATACCATCATGAGGATCATACATTAATGTCACGTTTAGTATGCGGGAATGGATCGAAATAGAATTGCGATTCCGGTTTTCATTTCCTTTCCTAATGTTTGGAAGCGTTTTTAGAAACTAGGATCGAGATTTCTTGGAATAGATGATTCCGACTTTGAAGGAAAATTCGATTTCACCTTTGAGAAGGTAAAATCACGATCCCATTCCACCCTTATTAATTATATGTAGTATAATTACTCTTTTATCTCATCATGCATTCATATTTTGCATTTATTACCAAGAACATTCACCAAGAACATTCCTGATAATTACACTTTTAGCCATTCCATTTCATTTCATATAATCTTTCAAACATAAGAATGGATTCGTCATTCCCAAACTTATTCCAATCCAATCCAATCAATTCTAGAAATAATTTAGTGATATAACTATAAAAAGATTCGATTACAAAAATCTTACCTGTTTTTTTTTTTTATCTTTTTATAAATATATCATGCATTCATGTTAATTTTTTTAATACCTTTTATTTAAACCATGACCATCATACATTAACATCCTTATAATTTAGTGATATAAATGAAAAATAGAGCTAATTACAAAAGCCTTATATGTGTTTTAGCCTATTTGCCAATACATCATTTATGTTAATTTTTTTTATAAATAGTTGACCTTAGTTTTATATAAAAGGTACCGATATTATCAAATACTGTTTGAGGGATTTATGTTAGAGTGTTGTTGGTCTAACAAGATTCATTTAATAAAAAAATTGTTAAATAAAATAAATCATTAAAAAACTTAAAAAATCCTTAAAATTGAAAAAACATATCTAAATTTAATTTTTAAAGACTAGTAAGATATGGACATGTATCCTCCTAAAATTATTAAATAATATTGATAATTTTGGATCAAACCCAAGTCATCTAACTATTAAAAAAATTAGCATATGTCATACATTTGCAAATAGGTTAAACATAGATACAATTTTCTTAATAAACCCTATAAAATAGTAGTCATCCAATAGCATGAACTAATTCAATTCTTCCTTTCCTTAATAGTTGTAATAGTAGTTGGCAAATACATACATACAACATACATACATACATACATACATACATACGTCATTAAATTTTTTAGTATACTTAGCTTAAGCATATAGGGCAAGTCATAGAACTAAATCAAATCAAACATGGTCAGATTGGTCTAGAACCTCCAATGTATTAAAAATAATTCGATTAATTAAAAATTTTAATCAAATCATTTCAAATAAAGTTGCAATATATTTGATGCTTGAATTGAACTTAATTAAACTAAACTATAAATATATCCGTACTAAGAATTTATTAAGTTTGTAATGATTTTAAACTATCCATTTTCTTTGACCTCGTCATTAATGTGTAAAATTTATCTAATATTCAACCTTCTACTTGATTTGGTACAGCAAGAGTTAATCATAAGCTGTCTATAATTCTATCATAATTCAAACAAATATTTTATTTTTCAAGTGAATTATTTACTGCCCTATGTTACAATCCAAGTAAGCCTTTTATATTTATGTTGTGGAAAAGAAGTCCCCTGTGTCATGGCTATGAATCATGGTGGATATTAATGGAGTGACTTATTTACTGCTGGCATAAATTCGAAGCCTCTCTCTCGCCGTAATCAACACGTTTATGTATATATAGTTCAAATAATGACCTAATTGGGGTGTATAAAAATTATAGAATTTCTACATAAACAAAGGAAATTTGAACAACTTGCCTAAAGCAAAATTTTTAATACAAATACAGAAAATTTTACAGTGAATTAACTCTGACACGTCGTACTTGCACACGAACACAAATTCAATAAAGTCATCATGTTATGAAGACCACCTATTATGTTCCGAAAAAATAATGATTAGCTATAACAGGCAAAAAGAAGAGAAAACAATAACTTAGTAGCTATAGCCTCTAGCTACTATTTAATAAACAAGGGTTGCCTTGAGAGAAAGAAATAGAAATGTGCTCAAAATAACTTTTGGATCATAAAATAATAATGATGCATTTGCAATCTGGGAATATACAAAGCATCACCTTTTCCTACAAGGAGAAAAAGAAAGATACTTCTTTTGTCCAATTTATAAAATAAAGGGGGAATCACCAAAAGATGAACTTTTTTGATCCCTTGCACACCAAAGCACTAATGAAAAGAAAAACTCTATCAAGAACCATGAGGGAAAGATGCTCCGATGGGAAGCAGACAACTATCAAATACGATAAAGAAAAACTTACTCTTTACACTTGCTTCACATACGTCGTTTCATGTCTTTAGTTGAGCTAATAAATCATGAATTTTTTTGAAGAAAAACACACTTAAAATCGTAATTATGTATATTGTCTTGAATAAAAATTATAAAGAACATTAAAATGGCTAGAGAAAAAAAAATTATGTAAAGTCAGAAAAGAAGATAAGGAACTCACTTTTTTCATCTTTCACTTTTTGAATATTTCTTCATACTTAATTTTTTTATTTATATATTATTTTTACCAAGAACAAAATGATCGCATAAACAACTCCACTTTTTTGAAAACTTACGGATTAAAACTCACATTTTATATATTAAAAATATATGAATAAATATATTTAATTTACATAAAATGATGATAGAAAGATAATCTAAGGGCGCGCGTGTCATATTGAACAATGTTGCATGCCCATCAAACCCTCTGGCAAATATTGTACGTCGTCGTCGTCGTCGTAGTAGTATAATACCTTCTTTGGAAAAAAAAATAATAATAATGCTTCGAAATTCTATATCTATCTAAATATGTATGAAGGGGGAAAAAAAGCATTTACTTACTTTTATATTTAAGTTCTCGATTGCCCCCTACCCCTCGCCTTTTTTTAGTTTTCAACATATACAAACTCATACCGAACACGTCCCAGCTTTAATCGGTTAACAATAATTAATTTAATAAATATAACATTGTATATATTTATATACAAAATCATATTAAATATATTTAATAATATGATACAATTAAAATTAATTTAAATAAATAAGAAATAATTAAAAGTTAAGAAATAGGTAAGAAAAAAATTGTACACTCCCCAATCACCTTGGCCTACTAGCCAATGCAAGGCAAAACAAAAGCTAATCCATGTTTAATATAGATAAAATATTTGATATATTTAATAAAAGTCACATTTTATAACTCTTTGAAAATATTAAAGACTTAAATAAAAGAAAAAAAAATTCAAGCATTCAATTAAAAAAATAGATAAATATAAGAACTAACTAAAAGTGTACTTAAAAGAGTGGGTGGGGTGGGGGGCGCGGCCTTGGAGGGAAGAACCGGACACAAAAGTTCTCCACAATTCTTTGATGAAGTGTTTTCACTTCACTTTCTAAATCATGTAAAGGCATTTTTTAGGTTTAATTAGCATAAAACTTTACTATTCAATGAGGTACTCTAAGGAGTGGAATGTGATAGTTAAGAATAATAAGTAAGAATTTAGTAACTAAATTCACTTACTTAATCTCAAATAATTTCATTACCGCTAGAGCTCTCCTCTCATAATAAATTGAAAGTTGATTTATTATATAACTTGATCTCTCTGTCAAATATTTTTCCAAGTGAGCATCTGCTTTCATAATGGCTTGACCTAAAAGTTTCGAGAGATATCCCCTTGACTTATCGAACGATGGCAAGATATGATTAGGAAAATGGGGTGATTCACAACGTTTATGTCAAGCAAGTTTTATATATTCATCCTAGAGTTTCAGTTTGATGCATTATATCTTGATCAAACAGAACCCCACAAAATAGTTTCAAAAGGGTCTACCTATCGGAGAAATTTAAGTGACTGTTGGTCAGGGATGGATTGTTAATGCCATTATTTTAGGTGGGATTATCAAGTGCTAGTAAAAAAAAAAAAGCCTTTTTAGGATTATATTCTATAATATTTTAAAGGGTTAACTTTAAGATTTAAATGTTAGCTTTACTAAGAACGAAACGACTGCATAAAAGCCTATAATTTTTTTGAACCTTTAAGAGCTAAAGGCACACATTTTAGATATTAAGAAGCTATGGAGAAATATTTATGATTTACATAAGAACAAAATAGAAAGATAATATAAAATTATAGAGCTCCTATAGTACCTTATGATTAAATCTCTTTCCAAAATTATTTCCGTTTTATCAGTATTATAATCCATTTCGATCATTTTTCTTTCAAGAGCAATGCTGTATGGCCATCATACCCTTGAAAAATATTCGAGGGAAAAAGAGAAATCCTTTTGCCTACTTTTTTTTAATTTGAGTCCTTTTTTTTTTTTTTATTTGAATCATCAACATTTTCAAACCCTTATAAAAATAAAAATTTTATTGAACTTATTAAGTTGTCAAGTATGTCATGACTTGTATAGTTGTATTAGCTTCAAATTGGTAAAAAATAATTACTTTTGTAAAATAATATTATTAAATATATTTATTACTTAATATAATTAAATATTATATATATATTTAATAATATAACAAAAATTGATAAATAACAAATAGTTAAAATGTAAGAAAAGAGGTAAAAAAGATGTACTTATTCTAATCATTTCGACCTACTAGTCCAAGGCTAAACAAAAGCTACTACAAATTCAAGTTGATGAAAAAAGGAAAAATCGACATATGTAATGAAAATCTTACTTTTATAAGATTTTGGAAAATATTAAGGATTCAAATAGGAAAAAAAAAAAGACATTGACACTCAAATGTAAAAATAAATATTGACTTAAATTGTGTTGCTTTTCAAAAAAGAAAAAGAAAAGGAAAAGGAGAAGGAAAATGGCAAAAAAAAAAAAAAATACAGAAGTAGCTTCACTCTTCTTTCGTGAAAGTACTTTTACTACGCTACGTTCGTAGCTTTCAGGCAGTGGAAAAGCCATTTTTAAGTTTAGGTACCGTATGGACTGGCAATTTTTTATTTGCATCGATATCAAATTAGTATCGGTTTAATATTAATTTTATTTAATTTATGAGTAAAATTATCAGTTTTTCATCGATAACATATTTATATCAATTCAGTATCGATTCAGTTTTTGATTAATTTGAAAATGATACAATAATGATAACAAACTAGTATATCCAAATACACCATCAGCAAAAAAGATTTATTTAAAGGAGGTATTATAAAACTAGGTAAGAATAATAAATAATAATTCAATTCATAATATTATTTATAATCACCGTGATAACCATTCTATCATAATAAATTAAATATTCATCTATTGTTTAATCTTTACTTACTACTTACATTAAATATTCTGCACAGTATTTGACTCACGGTCAACCACTTATCCAAGTTGAGTTTCTGCTTTAATAACGGTTTAAACCTAAAAGTTTGAAAAGGAGGAAAAATTTTAAAATATACTAAACATTATGTTCCAACTATATCCTAAGTAATAATAGTATGATACGTGTATAAAGAGTGATAATAACTATTTATTTTATTTTAAAAATATTTTTATTTTTTAAATTTATCTAATATATATCAAGTATGTATTGGCTGGTACAGAATATAAAGCAATATTTTTGTAGCAGCAAATTTTTTTCAAAAAAGGAGATATGCCCCTGATCCTTCCGAAAGATGGCAAAATATGACTCAAAAATGAGGTGATTCTTTACGTTGGTGCCTATCCTGTTTATCGTATTTATCCTAGAGTTTCCAGTTGATGAATCGTCTTAATCACTTAATCATATCAAACTCAATATTTTCCCTTGTTGATTCATATACTCATCAACGCTATCTAAATACACTCTCCTAATAGTCTTTTAATCTAATAAAGGTAAATTATATTAAGGAATCACAATGTTTAAGGATAAGTTCATTTTAGGTCGCAACGTTTGAGAGTAAGTTCACTTTCGATCACAATGTTTGTAAAAACGATTCAATTCAAGTCACAGTAGATACATGTCACCTTATCTTGTTAACATATGTCACCTCCTAAACGTTGTGATTCAAAATGAATTTTTTCAAACGTTGACTCAAAATGAACTTATCCAAACATCATGACCCACTAGTGTAATTTATCCAATCTAATAATGATAATAATCTTATGTGAAGAAGGGTGTTTAAACTTAGTTCATCTTAACTAATAGGCTATGGGCCTTCAACTACACTTAATCAATTTAGTTGGGATAAAAATAATTAAGAGCCATCACGTAACTATTCCATTTTTATGTTATAATAATACGTACATGTCATAATAATGACAATAAAACAAAAAAAAAATCTAGTAACCAAACCTTATATAAAAATTTAATTTGGTACTTAACCATTGAAATTGTCAACTTAATATCTAATTAAGTTTTTATAACTTTTTTTACTAGGTTACTGATATATTTATTCTATTTTTTAGCTTTAAAGAAAATAGTATATTAGTACTAGACAATTTCAAAAGGAATAATCAAATTTTAATAATAGATTTTTTCTTCCATGTTATGCTGTCAATAAAGGTTATTAAGAAGATAGTAAAAGTGGCATAAAAAGCACATCAATATTTAGTTATTAAATTAAATTATTACGCAAAAGTCATATTTACTCAAAATAAAATACATACAAAAGAAACTGTTTCTGTTTTATGCTGAACATCCTAATATAGTAACCATTTTGTCCTTCCTCGTAGACGGATACAACTGCATTTTCACTCTCCACACATTTATGTTTTTCTGCAGTCACTGAAACTTGAAACCACTTAACCATTATCTCCATTTTTAAGAATTTCATATCACAATGACAAAGCTAGTGGTAGAAGTTCTTGAAGCAAGTGACCTTATGCCCAAAGATGGACAAGGCTCATCCAGTCCATATGTTGAAGTGGAATATGATGGTCAAGTACAACGTACACTGACAAAGCACAAAGATCTCAACCCCAAATGGAATGAAACGCTTGAGTTCGATGTGAATCATCCTAGAGATCTTCTTCATAAAACCATAGAAGTTGTTGTTTACAATGACCGAAAGGGAGGAGGCCACCACAAGCATTTCCTGGGACGTGTCCGAATCTCCGGCCTCTCGGTTCCATTCTCCGAATCAGAAGCGTCCATCCAAAGATACCCCCTCGATAAAAGAGGCTTGTTTTCGTATATCAGTGGTGATATTGCACTTAGAATCCATGCAATGTCAAGTGATGGTGATGCTGGTGCTTCCGACCCAAGTGTTGAAAACTTGGAGAATCTGCCTCGTGATATCAATTCTGAGTACCGGAGGGGAGATGAGAAGAAGGTTAAGAAAAAGAAGGAGAAGGAATTGAGGACTTTCTACTCCCTTGGAGCTGCTCCTTTAATGAAGGAGAAGGCGGATGGCATTGGAACAACAAGGGCTGATTTCTCTAAAGCTGACCCTCCCAGTTCAGTTCAGGTGACGCAGGCTCCAAAGCACAATCCTGAATTTGATTTAGTAGAGACGAGGCCGCCTCTGGCTGCACGGATGAGATACCGAGGAGGGGATAAGACCACTACTACTTATGACCTTGTTGAGCAAATGTTCTTCTTGTATGTGAATGTTGTGAAAGCTAGGGACCTGCCTGCCATGGATGTTTCGGGAGGTCTCGATCCTTATGTTGAAGTGAGGATTGGGAATTATAGAGGTGTTACACCGCATTTTGAGAAGAACCAAAACCCGGTGTGGAATCAGATATTCGCGTTCCCAAAGGAACAGTTGCAGACCACCCTTTTGGAAGTGAGAGTGAAAGATAGGGACATAGGGCTGGATGATTTTGTGGGAAGGGCTGTTTTCGTAGTGCCTGATGTCCCTGTTCGGGTTCCTCCAGACAGCCCTCTGGCTCCTCAATGGTATAGGCTGTATAAAAAAACGGGTGAGAAATGGAAAGGCGAAATAATGCTAGCAGTTTGGATGGGAACACAAGCAGATGAAGCATTTCCAGAAGCATGGCATTCTGATGCACATAGTGTCAGTCACTCAAACCTATCTGACACAAGATCAAAGGTTTACTTCTCTCCGAGGTTATACTACCTTCGGGTTGAAGTCTTTGAAGCACAAGATCTAGTTCCCTCGGAGAAAGGCCGTGCACCGGATACATATGTTAAGGTGCTGCTTGGAGGGAATCAAGGCAGGGTGACCCGGCCGTCCCCTGTAAAGACAATTCATCCGGTTTGGGACGATGAGCTTTGGTTCATCGCGTCTGAGCCTTTTAATGATTACATCATAGTATCTGTTGAAGACACGGTTCCTGGAAAGGTTGAATCCTTGGGAAGGTTTGTAATTCCAGTTAGGGAGGTTCAACTGCGAACCGATCCTAAAAAAATCACGGATGCAAAGTGGTACAACCTTCGTAGACCTTACACAGAAGAAGAAGAGAGGAGAAAGGAGGCTAAATTTTCAAGCAAGATATTCATTCGATTTAGCATGGAAGCAGGGTACCATGTGCTTGACGAGAGCACGCATTTTAGCAGCAATCTTCAGCCATCTGGCAAGCAGCTAAAGAAGCCGGGCATAGGCATCCTTGAAGTGGGAATCTTAAATGCTAGGAACTTGCTTCCCATGAAAGCTAAAGAAGGCAGAACAACGGATGCCTATTGTGTGGCCAAGTATGGGAACAAGTGGGTTCGAACCCGAACCCTGCTTGATACGACAGCTCCGCGGTGGAATGAGCAGTACACATGGGAAGTACATGATCCCTGCACTGTCATTACAATTGGCGTTTTCGACAACTGCCATATTGATGGTAAGGAAGATGCGAAGGATCAGAGGATTGGGAAGGTGAGAATCCGTCTTTCGACTTTGGAAACAGATCGAGTATACACTCATTACTATCCCCTCTTAGTCCTCCAACCATCCGGGTTGAAGAAACAAGGAGAGCTCCAATTAGCCATCAGGTTCACTTGTACTGCTTGGTCTAAGATGATGACCCAATATGGAAAGCCTTTGCTTCCCAAACTGCACTACTCTCAGCCTATCCCCATAGTGCACATGGATTATCTCCGCAGTGTAGCGATGGGCATAGTTTCATCGAGATTGGCTCGAGCTGAGCCACCCCTCAGGGGGGAGGTCGTTCAGTACATGCTAGATGTTGACATGAACATATTTAGTATGAGGAAAAGCAAAGCCAACTTCAACCGAATGATGTCTTTGCTGTCTGCTGTCGCAGCAGTTGGCAAATGGTTCGATGACATCGCGCATTGGAGGAATCCAATCACTACCATTCTTGTCCATATCTTATTCTTGATACTCGTCTTCTATCCGGAACTAATCCTGCCAACACTTTTTCTTTACCTGTTCATAATCGGGCTGTGGAATTATCGGTTTAGGCCAAAGCATCCTCCCCACATGGATGCAAGGCTTTCGCAGGCAGAGTTTGCACATCCGGATGAGATCGATGAGGAATTCGATGAGTTTCCAACCAAAAAACCGATGGAAATCGTAAGGATGAGGTATGATCGGTTGAGGAGTGTTGCTGGGAGGGTACAGAGTGTGGTTGGTGATATAGCAACACATGGTGAAAGGGCTCATGCTGTTTTGAGCTGGAGGGATCCTAGAGCAACATCTATATTCATCGTTTTTGCATTGGTCTGTGCGGTGTTGATTTATGTTACTCCATTCCAAGTGGTGGCCATACTCCTAGGACTCTACTTGCTGAGGCATCCCCGGTTCCGGAGCAAAATGCCCCCTGTGCCGGTGAACTTCTTCAAGAGATTACCAGCAAAATCAGACTTGTTGATATAAGATTATTTTTACTGCCTAAGATGAATTGAATAAGTGTCTGAGAGTAACTAGCTACGGGACATTTTCTATGCCAAGCTAGATGCCATGCACATTTGATTTGATCCTTGGAGCTTTCTTTTGTGATGACTAATGAGGTAGACATGAAGGATTTATTCTAGTACCATCTTATCAAATGTATTCATGAAATGTTTCTATTGAATTTTAGAAGTAGATGCAATAAAATCTAATCTCTATTCAAATTGGTTGCTTCATTTGGTATTTACGTTTTCTTGGTAATTAAAATTTTGTAGATATTAAATGTTAGGGTAGTAATTTCAAGAGATTAAATATATATTATTAGTTTATTTTTGCTTTGAAATCGAATTCTTCTTTACATCTAGTTATGATCAAAGTTACCACTAATATCAAGTGCAAAATTTACCTTCCACCATCACTTGATGCCACTAATCATCGTAACAATCTTTAGAGAATACTAGACAATATGAACATCTAGCTAATATGAGCCATCGATTATAATAAGAATAAAAAATAAAACGACTTTTTTTTTAACCAACACAAAATGAAGATACTAATCTATAAAATATTTTAAAAATGTCTCAACATATTTTCCAAAGGTATGTGTAACATGTATGATAAGTAACACGCACCCTTGCAAATAAAAGATAATAATAGATGTCAAATAACAATCGATGTTTATTAATAAAATTAAATCATAAGCAATGAGTGAAATTCGTGTTTATTAACTTTTTTAGAAAAAATTACTAAAAAATTATCATGCAAAAAATAATTTAATACATATCGCATGCAATAACTATGATATTATAATGTTCTATAACAGAGTGCTACATTTTTTACATGCAAAACACATGAAAAGTGAATGTCGCACTTAATATATGCTATATTTATAAAAAAAAAAAAAAAGCAATGTCATATGTATGGGGATATTGCATTAATATTTAGTAATTAATTTTGTATACTTAATATTTGTAGAATTTTTAACCAAACACATTGGTAATCAAGAAATATTCTCCCTAAGTAACAGTAGTTGATTAAAATCACTATGATCTTAAAAGAAACCATGCATAGCAACAATCTTGTTTTCCCTTTGTCTTTAAGTTCTTAACCTTTTTTTAAGGGAAAAATTACACATAACCTATCACTCTAGCCATATCAACCATTTGATTTGAACCAATACTCATCCAAATTTATGAAATTATCAATCCAAAGGAGAATTTGGTTTTTAGTCAATCCAATCAAAATATATAGCTGACCTAATACGGGTTTGACTATTCTATATAGATGATATTTTTAATTTTTTTTCTTATTGAATTGCACAACTTTATTCTTAAGGTTTTTTATATTAGGTTATTTATATCTTTTTAAGTTTTATTGATCATGTATAATTCTATATAATATAATCAAAATATAGAAAGATATTAAAAACCTTCAATTCTATCAAATCTTTAAAAAAGTAAGATCCTTGATATAAGAACTCGTGTTAAGTACCCTACATAGAAATTGTCTCAGTAAACCAAAGTAGCAAATAATCGCACGTTTATATCTATAATGAACCTTCGTATTCTTGAAAAATTCTAGCTTTCAGATATGGGGACTATCTAGATAGACCTTTATTAGGATAATCTGCGTGTACAGTATATACAGACAACGTATGGATTCCTCTTACTAATAGTCGGATTCGGATTAGCCGACTTAAAATTAAACTTTTTAGTATACTTTGGCAATAACAATAACAATAATAATAAAAATAATAATATAAGCACCACGAAAAGAATCCGAAAGCTGGCAAGCAGCAGTGTCATATGGGATTTGACATAAAAGCAGAAGGAAAACATGTGCATGGATTCCAATATTGAAATCCATGGTCGCTGACTTGTTTCCATACACACTTTTCTTTTACTAAATTCCTGTTTCTTCATCATTTTTGTCTTGTGAGGTCCTGATTGAGCCATGCAGATCTAATTCAACATTTGCTTTGAGCACCCAATTCCAAATTAATTAATTCAGAAAGATGCCCAGAAAACTTCTGGCAATAGGATAAGTTTTGGCTTTAATTTGGTTGAGCATGCTCCTCTTTATATGTACCACAGGCTATGATCTATCACGAGATCAATATATGATACTCCTATCACCATGTCGTGTTGTACTAAATGTCTTTTGTTAACACTTGCAAATACTTGTATTAACCTCACATCATGATATAATCTCAGTTAACACATCAATTTGTTAATGATAATAAGCATTTAAGTAATGTAAAGCAAGCATCAATCTTTTCCTACTTTCTTCTTGTTTCACATAGGTGAAAATGCCTTTTTTTAGTTTAGAAAAAGGTTTACTCTTTAAGAATTACTATAAACTTTATTCGACTCAGAGTTTAGGCGTTATTAAAAGAAAAAGAAAAAAAAAGAAAAGAAAACACTCAATCCACACAAAACATCTAGTTAGGACTTTTACTCCATCTTTGAGCAACTCTACGTCATGTAATAGTAGCGATTAATTTCATGCCAAAACACCTTAATTATTAGGGTAGTCTCTAATACTTATATTAAGTTAATCTAACAAAAACTTTTTCTTACCATATCAGAATATTGGGTGATGTTTTCTAAATTTTGATTATTATGTTTTCTAAATTTTGATTATTGAGAAATTTAAACCTCAACTTATTCCTATTGTCAAATATTTGCTTCAAGACTACATGTGAATTTTTTTTTCCCCCCTGAAATTTATCAATGAGTGAAACTGTTTCATAAGAGCTCATTTTCTCAGGAAATAGTTTGTTGGTTTTGTTTTCGGGGCTTACAATTTGGTTTATTAAGATTGTTAAAGGCTATATCTTATCTTAAGTATTATAAATGTAATGAATGAGTGGTATATAAAATAATAGAATTCCATTTTTCAGTATATCGTATCTTTCTTCTTTTTAGACTCCATATTCATTTTCCTTCTTCTCTCAAAACTGATTTTCTGTAGTTTTGCACTTCTAAAATCATCTCACTCAAAACTAATAAAAGTAGTTTTAGGATTATTGAAGAAAGAATATACAAGAGATGAAGGGATACAGGGCATAAATGTACTGAATTTTACCAAGGAATTGGAGCTGTAAAAGATGGAAGAGCCTAAGAAACCAAAAAGCACTTTGACAGAATGATCGGCATCTCTAACAAGGTAACACTAATTTACTTATCCCAAAATTGTAGAAAAAGTTCTCCTAATATAGCCTAAAAGATATGAAGCATCCATAGGAGAGCACAAAAGATCTTTCTAAGATTATATTAGCAGAGCTATTTAAGCGTATTGTATGCCAAGAGCGACAAAGGCTTATGAGGCAAGATCATTGTCGCATTCGTGTATATAAAATGTACCAGTTTAATTGCATATATCATTTAACCGATATACGAAATTAATTAAGTGGGTTTCTATTCCATTTTTAATTGAGACATCCTTATTAATGTTTATAAAAAGGTAAATTACATCGAAAAGTCATAATATTTAGGAGTTAGTTCTTTTTAGATCACAATTTCGAAAAGTTCAAAAGAAATTATAACATTTAGAAAAGTGTTTTATGATATTTAATTAAGCATTTCTCCTATTGATACAAATCAATTGAGTCTTAAAGGAAGGTTTTCTTGAGTTTTAATTAAATATTTATTCTGCTGATACGAGTCAATGATGACCTCAATTAACCCATTTCTTTAAACGTTGTGACCTAAAATGAACTTACCTACTAAATATTGCAATCTCTTTTGAACTTTTCGAAATATTATGACATAAAATGAACTTATTCTCAAACGCTGTGACTTTCTAGTATAATTTAACCATTTATAAAAATTTTAGTGGAGTGTCGTCTTTTTTTTTTTTTTTTTCTCCCATAGTTTGAATTATTGCAAAAACCTGATGGACAAATGTTAATCAAAGTAAATTATTCATCAATATGGCTATCCAAAGGCTTCAACAAATGGGCTACGCCCATATCCAAATGTTTTGGACGTGAGGGTCCTTTCAAGTAAATGTTCAAACAGTTAAGTAGTTACGTGGTTATAGTCATCTCATAAGTTTCAAAATAAGTCTCTCAAATACAAAAAACCTAGTCAAGAACAGCTTTATAACAAAAATTGTGTCCATACCATCTACAAGCAAAAGCTTTTTTCCTCAAAGCATATCCCGTAGAGCCATAGTGAACATTAACATAGAAGTCATGCTCAGTAAGTGGCAAAATCCAATGCGACAGTAATTAAACACAAACCTCTATATCATGCTTTCTAATCCAATGCAACATACAACAAGTATATATAATTAAACAAAAGCCAAGCAAGAAATGCATATTTAGTATCTTAAAAACACATACACATAAGAGTACTCATGATTTCAGAACACGAAAAATATAATAGGAAATACAAGGGATTCAAATCATGCACCAAGGATTGATAAACCTTCAGTAACACACTAGAACAGAAAAAGAGAAGAAGTCTTGTATAGTTCATTCTACTAAAATTAGCCATCAACACGTATAGTCCATTGCAACGCTTTATCTAAGGTCTCATGCCCTCATATAACCTCATTGCAATTTCGTCTTAGCTTCACTCAATTGTCCCAACTACTGACCATAGAGTCTCTTTACCACACATTTCATGAGGGCCTAAGCACCTAACATTCATATCCACTTGAAGTTGCCACCTAACTCACAACCTAGTCCAAGGTTGACATGTGTTGGATCGAGTAACCACACAACAAGCTTACAATGACCTAATGATAAAGTCTAAATTCCCTATCTAAGAAGTTCAAAACAGTTTAAATATGTTCATAAGTCTAAAAGTCCATATTAGGATTGTTACTATTGCTTCATCAACCAATTCATCATTTCATTACTTTTTCCATTGTATTTACTTGAGTTAAGATCCATAAGTCTATTGTAAACCCTTAAATTTTTCATAATTCTTAGAAAATAATTCTAGAGTTAAAAATCAAAACCAAGACCCCGAAAACCAATTCAAGTTAAAACTGAATTCTAAATAAGATCAAATACGAAAATTCTTAACCTTGAGAAAAAGAGAAACCTCAAAACAAAATGAAAAAAATCCAACAATCGTTTAAAATCAACATCTGTACGCCAATCAAATCAGCTATACGATCCCTAAGACACAAATCAAGATGATATATCCAAATAACACTCAACGACAAAATATAAAAACCTTAAATCCTTCGGGAATTTTAGAATAAAAATTTTCAATTACCACCAAAAGCCAAACGAAGTCAACCCATAACCCTAGACTTGGTTAAATAATCCCAGGAACTAAAAAATAATAAATAAATCACAAATAAAATAAAATAAAACATAAAATTTGAACCAAAAATATAACATTATCAAAAACCTCAAAATTTTATAAATCAAAAGGCTAAAAATCAAATCGGAACCCTAAATGTCCACAACAAAACCCTTATATTTAGATCCGTAATCTCGTGCTCTTAAACCTTAAGCAACAAAATTGAGATAATTATAGATGATAGTTCGTAATAATGTAGGAAAGCTTAAAAATATCATATTCGTTAATTTTTAGTTTGATTCAAACCCGAACAGAATCAGTTCTCCAAAAGCATGTCCTGAAGCTCGAAATAGTAAAAATATTCCGATGAAATCATTAAATTCGTAATAATATAAGGATTTCAAAAATATCAGTTTTATAATTTTTCAGTATATAAAAATAATAGATATTGCATTTATAGCGTAATTTTAGTTACTACCGGTATTTTAATTATCTAGTATATTATCCATTCCTACTTCACTATTTCTACTTTTTCTTACACCATTTCTTACACTCTACCATACATATCTCTTACAATTTACCATTTCCATACAACTTTATTCACATCACACCTTGTACATTATTACTTCTCAATAACAAAAATACAAAAAAAAAAAAGGTCTCCCTCTCTCTCTCTATTTGTGCTGGCCTATTCCTCTCTCTTCTCCAATATTTTTCTTTTTCATTTTATTTTATATCATCTAATTTCCCTCCATAAAACTCTATAGATACCCCCCCTTTTCCCTCCATTTCTTTCACACACTTATTTTACATACCAAAACTCTCTCAAAATTTCTCCATAAATCCTCTCTAATTAACTCTTTTCAACATTCTTCTCCACACAAAAACCATCTACCACATATTACTACCCACATAATTTTACAACAGTCATTTTCTTCTTTCAACATAAACATACCTTTAGGTAAAGATTTTCTACCATTATTCCCATGTCATGTAACTTAGCATGACCATTGTGTTGTTTCTTAAAACTCATGAGAGTTGTAGAAGCAACAACATGTTTATGTTTTGTTATTGCACATGCCGAGAATTCTGATTATGTTGTTGTTGTTGTTGTTGTTGTTGCATTATTATGCTCATAATCTAACTTTATATATATTATTATATATCTATATCAATATCTATATTTTTTTTAGCATATAAGCTCGCTAACATAACCGTTATTTACTTATTATACTTTGCAATTTATTTATTTAATTACATGCTTTAATATTAAGACTAGTTTTTCTAATCTTGGACTTGTACTTATCAAGTCAAAAGGATTTTCTTATATTCTTTTGTTTTTCTCTTTTTAGACTTACTCATGACTAAGTTCAGGAGACTTGAAATCAAGCTAAAACTTCCAATACTTGATAGTTATTTGTTGCTCATTCTTATATTTTCCAATCTTCTTATTATTATTTTTGTTGTGTTACTAGCTACATACTCATTTTTCATGCATGATCATATTGATTGATGTCTTAATAAAGAATAAAAAGTTTTTTCTTAAATAAAAAAAAAAGAAGCTCAACTTATTTTAAAATTATAGTTTTATCACTTAGGAAAAAGTTTTATTAAGATTTAGAATATATTTCAACCAAATACTTTTCAAAGTATTTCAACCAAATACTGGGCTTGGACTTAAAGAGAGCCTGAGGGCTTTCATAATATAAAAAAACTCATTTTTAATATAAATAAAGCTTTAAACTTATTTTAGTCCATATAAGCCTTATTTCAGTCAAATAAAGCCTAGGAAAATATTTTGAGAGTCTACTTTTCACACATGAGGAAACAAATAAGCCAAAAGAGAAATACACTAGCCTAACAATATCTGTTTTGAGCCTACCTAGTCAAATCTTCCTACAATATCCCTTATTCAACTCAGTCTTTTAAACCTTATCACTAGCCAAAAAGATCGGCTCATAGCATTAAATTAAGCAAATAATACAGATCTATATCTATAACTTATTTGAATGATATGTATCATATATGTTTGGTCAGTTCATGAGTAAAACGGTTAATTTTTCATCGTTATCTATTTCCTAACAAACATATGTTTGAAAACGATAAAAATATAATACCAAAATGTCTAGAATATAATAGAACAAACAAATAAGAATTAAAATGATGACTGTTGGCTAATAATATAAATCAGTGATAATTTTTTCTTGATAAATATGTTGTTACAAGCAATGCAAATTTCAGAAATGTTTTCAATCTTTGCACAAGGGTTTAGTATCAGTTACTATATAAATTTAAAATCTACTCACAAGGCAAGGAATGGCATCACGGAGCATCATTAGGATAATGATAGTAATTATTAATCGTAATTTTCCTGGAGCAACAAAGGTATCGACTTCTTACCGTGGCATTCCACGCCGGATGCCCTACGTCACGTCCCCAACCCCGTTCCTACGATTTTGCAGCAGATTATCAACATCATCGCAAACTGCTTTTCATTTTCGGATGTTTTTCACTCGAATAAATGTGTTATGCAAACACAGCATTTAAGGCTTAAGCTATACCACAAAAAGTATGACTTGCAATATTGCTTTTCCTTCCCCATGTAGCGGTTGCAACAGAAGAATGGACGATCATCAATTTAAGACATCACATCGAGAAATCATCCAAAACGAAGCCAAATGATGGTTCATTATCTCAAGTGAGATCAATATAAAACTGAAGTTCGAACTATCTAATTGTATTTGATTGTGAAATATGAAAATGTCCCCCGACCCTGTCTCCTGGAATACAACCAGACATGAAATGATTGAAGGGACAAGAAACAAAGTGACAATATATCTTATTTCTTGCAACAACCATCCCAACAAATATTTAGTTCTTGAAACCAAAATTGATGAGAATAACAATTGAATCCCGACATTTGGTATATTAACCGTTACATTAAGGCAGAGCTCTCAGAAATAAAATCTAACAAATGCTAAATCTTCTAATTGTGTGAAAATAGTCTACTCCCAAGATGCACTAGTAAAGCTACAATCGTGAAGAAACTCAATACCATTCCACCTAAAAGAGCTATATCAACCGCCCCCCACCCAGCTTTTCTTCTTCCAACCGGCTCAGGCTTTTCATTATATCCCGAGATAATTTCACTATCTCCACTGTTTTTCACTTGGTTTCTCCGCTTTCTTAATAACCAACCAATCAAGTTTATGTTCTTTCTGTTCAGTTGCATGTCCATGCTTGATGTAGCACTTTTCTCAGAATCAAATCCACAACCCTTTGCTCCACATGCACAAGGGTCAGCCTCCTTCGAACAGCAAGTTTCATGAGGATCACAACAGGAAGAGCATTTATCTTGGCGAGAAAGATTATTATTTGAGAGCATCTCTACATTTGGCTCATTGAGAGTCTCAATCACTTCTGCAAAAACCGACCATCGTCCAACAGATGTTATCCTCACCATAGCAGAGGTACCCAACATGCTATCTGGAGCTACCACAAGAACCTGTATATACCCCTTTGTGTGCCCAACCTTCAATGACAAGACATTTGTAAGAAACAGAAAGGTGAAAATGGGAAACCAATCAAGCTGTATAACAGAAAGTAATATATCACGCATGCCAAGAGAACAACATGCTGGCATAGGGCACAGGAGCTAGAAATATTACCAAATGGATCCCATCTGCTGCAATTTCAGTTATCCATATTCTTTCCACTCTGCCTTCCATTCCATTGTAAGGAGTGAAAGCTTCAAATATAGCCGTCAGTTGACGGCTCCGATTCTTAACAACTGTACTAGGTACCTTCTTCATTCTTGCTGCAGGTGTTCCTGAATAAAAGAAAAAAGCAATGGTAGCCCATCTAACTTTCTCCAAGGCTAGCTCCAATGGACATAATCTAGAATACATTCGAGGCACATCAATCCCTATGTTTGCACAAAGGAAAAAATCTGTATCCAACATCTGCACTAGCAGTTCTTCTCACCAGAACTGAGTGGAAAATGTGACAATGTCATATAGAGCAATAAATCGTATACAGATCACAAATATGCTCAAGTTCATAAATTTGAAATCGAACACCACACCTTTAATCACCATAACAGCTAACAAAGTAAGAAAACAATTTAAAACAACGAGATCAATAACCATGAAGGCCCTGCTGAAGAAAAGCAACTCCAGATTTCTTTCTTGGCCCAAACTTGATCAGAGTAATTACAGCAGAATTTTAGGACCATCATTCAGCACAATTTATAGACTTGTAGCATCAAAGATATCAAGAAACCATTCAATTCTGTAAACACACACTATCAGGACATCAATAAGCTGACAAATCAACACTCCATTGTAGGGTGAGCAAAGAATCGGACAGCTCAAAGCAAAATGATAAATATAATAAAGGGGCTTCAAAGTATACCTGGTCGAGGATAAAACTGGGATATATGAACTTGGGGAACTTGTACTTTTCAATAAGGCTAATGGTCTGGGAAAAGTTTTCGTCTGTTTCACCTGCAGAATCCAAAAAGTGGAAGTCAGTTTAAACATTCTTGCAGTGACCAGTTCCACCTAATTTTCGCAATCTTCAAGGAACTTATGAACTGATGTTACAGCACAAGCGAGGATAAGAGAGGGAAAGGCGGAGGGTGTGTGTGGGGTGATGGGATCTGGGACAAAAGCAAAAGAAAAAGGAGCTAAACTGAGTAAAATCATACTAAGCCACCAAGCCAAAATATATAAAATAAAACAAAATTACAGTAATGGTAGCATATAAAAGGTTTTTAGGATTATGAGACAATAAAAGCTCACAACTCTATCTCAAATTACAAAATTATATTTCCCAATAAATTCTAAACCTAACTGCTCGAGGAGGCAATACAAATAGGTTACTAAATCAATATAAAAGTATCCACAGATCATTGGAAAAAGATGAACACAAGTTTGCAATTGAATCATTAAAAATTGATAATAATGTTCTTAATCCAAGGCCAAAGATATTTAAAAAATCATTTTTTGTTTTAAAAGGAAAAAATTAGACAAGTATAAAATTAATGTAATTTACTCATTCATTACAAATAAGGAATGCAAGTCCTGTTAGCTGAAACATCTTGCATAGCAAAAACCACATCAAAATTCTAAACATATCAAGAGCATAGCTTCGGTCAAATCTGCAAGAGTCCTGAGCAAGGCTACCAGAAATCATTATATATGTAACATTCTTGTAAAGGAATCATTTGAAAGTAGAATCCTGGGAAGTTGACAAAGTTCCTCGGCAAAATTCATTTTACCAGTGGAAGCTACCTTATCTCTTGTTTATTATGACATGCTGCAGATCCAATTGAACATTGCTTTACAACTGTTCATGGACGTCTTGAATGTTCAGACAAGTCTGTGTTCTTGGATAAATAACGTCAAATTAGACATACTTGGTTTGAAGCATGTTGTTTAGAGGGGTAAAATTGATCATAACCATTATCCACCAAAGAGATGTTGGCCATTTCAGAGTTTAATAACAAAATAGAGCTTATTGATCTCTTTTTTGATGGAGGAGATTCTACTTTTAGTAACAATCTATCCACCCATGTTCTCAAGACCAAACAGAAAAAACTGTCTAAATTAGTGCAATTTTCTAAGTTCCTTAGAACATAACAAATGCAAGTTTTGTCACTAAGAACATACTGCATACCAAAAATCGTATAAGAATTTTAAACAAAGAAAGAGGACATTGTGGATCAAATATGCAAGAATACCAGGAACTTATACATTCCCTTACAAAATCCTTCAGAGGAATAATCTTAAAGTGGGGTTCTTGAGTAATTCTTGGTAAAAATTGTTTTACTACTGGTACTTTTCACCTCTTGTTGCTTTTGACAAATTGAAGGTCCTGTTTAACAGTACTTTTACAACCGTTTATGAGCACCAACAGTACTCAAAGAAATCTTTGTTGTTGAATGAATAGCATCTAATTTGATCTTACCCGCTTCAAAGCATGGTGCTTAGGGAGTGACTATAATCTAATTCATTTTTATTCAAAGAGACGTTGGCTTTTCAGGCTTCAATAACAAAATGGAGCTTGTTGATTTCATTCCTCACAGGGACGTTGGCTTTTCAGGCTTCAATAACAAAATGGAGCTTGTTGATTTTCCTCATGGAGAAGACTTTACTTTTTGTAACAACCTCTCGCACCCTTGTTTCTCAAGACTAGACAAATTCCCAGCTCACTGGGAGGCAGAAGCAATTTTTAATCAAAGCAAAGCCTGCTGCCACATGTTTTATCTAATTATTAGCATCTTCTTATATATTTAGGCAATATTTCTAGCTCTTCCAGAAGCTTTAAATTTGAAAAATATGTAACCCGAAGATACTTCCATGAGAATGCATTGAGGAGACACTAAAAGTTTTGAGGGCTACAAAAGTGTTACTCTTGCAAAGAAACTAACTATCCTAAAAGCACATACTTCCATATATGATAAGGGCAATTTAGACTCATATTTTCAAGCATATTGTGTCATAAATTATTATTGATTTTATAGAAATTATAAGGAAATGGTACTTAATTATGTTTATTGAAATATTTCAGGTCTTTAAGGACTTACAGTGCAAATACAAGCAATTCAGGAGAGTTTTACGCAATTAATGGAAGTGTGAACAAACTAGGCAGGTCAAGCATTAATCTACAATTTACACCTGCCAAGTGGAGACAAAAGCCGCCGTCCTTGAAGCCAGCCTACAATTTACACCGCTCCTAAGCTGCCAACCTTGAGCCAATTTATGTCCATTTGAAGCCTTCCCTTGTTTTTTCATATAAATACGCATCATGTGGACAATTTTGAGGATCTTTTGGCAATTCTTTAGCTCATTTTATACTCCTAAATAGACCTAGAGAGACTTGAGAGTAAAAAGTAGGGCATAGAACAGTAGCTTTTTTTTTTTTTTGCTTTTCTTAAGGATACCACATCAGGATTAAGTGGAGAATATCATTTGAGCATTGTATCCCCATTCAAGGTGATTTCATTCCTTTTTCTTGAGTTTCATGTTATGGATGTTATCTAAAACTTTCTCTTTATGCTCTTATTAATGGTTTTGAGTTAATGTTCTGGATTATCTAGTTGGTGTTAATTGCTGTTGATTGATTCTGTGTTTGTGTTATTGATGCTAATTCACCGAGCATGTATTTTAAATTGATCTTGGAATGCATATTAGATTAGGATTGTAATTGGGAAATTCCTTTCTAATCAAGTCTCTGATTAGCCAGTTTAGATTAAAAATTACATAAGGATATGGGTTTTAATTCTAATAGGGTATAGTAAATTAGAAAAGATTAGTCAATTAATCAATTTCCTAAGAATAAGGAAAATTAGTTGATTAATTTAGCATAATCACTCTCTTTGGGAAAAGGAGTTTTTACTTGGTGCTCAATCGATTGAAAACACTAAACCCATTATCAATTTGGATTTGTAAGCATATTTTGGTTAATAGCATACATTTAATTAATCTCCAGATATTTTGCCTCTAAACCTAATTCAATTATAGGCGTAGGGAATCCCAAATTTTCTTAGATTAGTTTTATCTAATAGTTCAATCTTTTCGGTTTGCCCAACTACGATTAGGAATAATACACTAGGAGCTAGCCCTCATTCCCTGTGGACACAACTCGGTACTCACAGAAATTTTATTACTGCACACGCACCAGGTACACTAGCCAGTAAATATTTACGCTTTTAAAAAAAAAGAGTTTAAAAAGGAGCTTATAGAACAAGCATGATCAATATAACGTGGCAGTATTTCCAGCTCATCCAGAAGCTTTAAATTTGAAAATATGTAGCTGGAAAATACTCCATTATTGAGAATACATTGACGAGATGCTATAAGTTTTGAGGGAGTTACCCAAGTGTTACTCTTGCAAAGAAACTAAAATTTATAAAAACAGATATTACCAAATAGAATTCAAGCATCTTTGACCAATAGCAATAGCTGCAAACAGAAGTTGCAGAGCAAGAAATAGAAATGTTAATCCACCAAGGCAAACAAATTCATTTCATCAATCCACTAATATATATCAATAAATCTGATCAAAAGCATCTGATCGTAATTCTCAATTTTCTTGCAAAGAGAACTACTATGCCTACTAATTGGATCCTTTAACCTACAAAACAAATTGGATCCTTTTCAGCAGATTCTGTATATGATAAAAAAATCAATGCTGTAACTCTTAGATCCACAATCATCCAACACACATGAATCTAAGCACCATAAGACTTGCACATAATATCTTATAGATTCATTCAGAAAATGATCTATTATTATTATTATTATTATTTTGTTTCTTTAAATCCAAACATGTATGGCCATATGAGGACCAGATAAACTAATTAAGTTCTATCATGATTGCAATTGTTGAGCACAAACCAGGAAATCCGCAAATAATGTCTGTTGCAATCTGCATTCCAGGAACAAGTTCAGTCAGGGTATCTACCACAAGTTTAAACTCATCCACGGTATATTCTCGATTCATTGCCTGGAAAGTAATAACATTTCATATATGATTATTATTTTTTTTAATAAAATAAGAATATCCAGGATCAAGTAAATAGAAATATGATCAATTTGTGAGAACTCACTGTCAAAATAGCATCACTCCCAGATTGAACAGGTACATGCAGAAAAGAGTACACACATGGATGGCACAAGATTTCTGCAATCTCTTTCAAATGCTCAAGAATAAAAGGAGGATTTGTCATCCCAACCCGAAGCATTGTTCTTCCATCAGAGGGGAGTGCAGCAACAATGGCCTTTAACAAAGTGGGGAGACTAACCCCGATGTCCCGACCTGCCAAACCTCAGTGATCAGAATCACTCAATGACATTGCAGATAGCATATCAGCAAAAATTGGTACACAAATGGGGATTGAGCTTAACAAGGGGTCTGCAATTGAAAGATAAAAGAACATAAAAGAATAAAAAAAAGACCATTTAAGATTTCAAAGTTCAAAAACTTATATGCATAGTTTTCACGTCAAGAGTGATATGATGTATACAAGAAAAGAAAAGAAACATTTGGACAGTAAGTTAAATTTCTTTCCCTAGGCTCCAATTAGAGTGCCAAGAAGATTTCTAATATTGCGGCCAAAAGTTCTGTAAGTAGTTTTTTCTTCAAAGCAAGCAACATTGATTGAATCCTGTACAACGATCAGTCTCCCTTTTCAAGGAAATGTGAAGCATTCAAACACTATTTGAACCCTGGACAGCAACAGTAACATTATGCTAACAATTCCAAAAGAAACAATGGATTTCCCATGAGAATTCTAAGACTTGGCACATGAAGGACATGCGTATCATTCTCAAACATGTTAGTAGAAAAGGCATTCAGAAATCACCATATGCTCCAGTGTCTTCACTGCTCAACCATATCTCTTTAACTCCCTCAGCAATCACAGTTTTCACACGTCCTACCTGCAATGTTCAAGCTTTTTAGTACTAAGAAAAGAATATGACGACAAATATCCACCACACTCTTGCTACTTACAAGGCTATCAACAGTATAGCTCCCTAGATGACCACGGGCATGTTTGGTCTTGCAGTAAGTACAAGCACCTAGACAACCAACATTTATTGGAAGTATCTCAATGAACTTGTTTTTCCTCACCTGTTGAGAATAAATTATAAGATGCCATTTACAGGAGCAGAATCACTTATAAACCCACCTGTATTTATGACTTACAAAAAAAAACAAACCGCTCCCCCACCCCCCCCCCCCCCCCCCAAAAACAACAACACACAATCAAAAAAAAAAAAAAAAAAACAAAAAACAAAAGAACAGTGGATTTCACCTTTGGTAGGTCAAGTGCCGGCAACTTTTTGCGAGTTAAAAGCCGAACCTCATGTCCTTTTAGAGTTTCTTCTACAACCTCAACAACCCTGTCAATTTGCTGGACACCAACTATACTAACTCCTTCTAATTCCTTCAAGTCACGACTCCCCTGAGGTACACAACCTGCCACCACAAGTGGCTTTTTCATACTTTTACATTTTGCTATAAGAGTTTCCATTGCAGACTGGCTGGGTGACTTGACTGTGCATCTACGCAAGTAATCTTAAACTAAATCAACAATGTTTTGAGTAGGAGAGCAAGGGCTAAAAACATACAAAAATAAAAAATAATTTAGACATGATATTCATAACAGTTACTTTAAAAAAAATGCCAGAAAGAAATGGACCAATCAACTACAGAGATCCAGGTCATCATTTTGGCCTGAGATCATATGGTCACATAAGCAGGCAATAATGTATGTAACATTGCATCACTTGTCCACCATAGAGGTTTCAAATCTTATATGCCAGCTCACAAAAAAACGAAACATTTTCTGAATAACAATTAAAAAGCACAATGGAAAACAGTGGCATTACTAACTATTATTCATTACATGAAACTAAAATCATCATATGAAAATTTTGTCTAATCTGTTGAGGCAGAAGAAACTGATTATTTATAAACTATGCCATGTACAATTAAGAGTGCGCTGTCCTATTATATTGCATTCCATCTTCTCATGGATCATAAACTCCAGCAACACTTTAGCTTCCATTTGAACTCTAAGGGTGTCAGTTCCCTCACACCATATCAAGCACGACAGTAACATTCCTTATATTGATCAAATTTGAGGACCATAACACTGATGAAGTTAACACTCCTCCACAACGCCTCCATAAGAATCTGTTTACTAGTAAAAAGATCTTTTTTACAACTTATCTTTACTGTTCTTCCTATTCCAAAGCTCATTTTTCCAAGAGAAATGAAAAAAAATATATACATTTATATCTAGCTGATTAGTCCACTACAGGCTTTAAACCCTTTGATAACTAACCCACGGAACTGGTGGAAGCCACCTCTTTAGACTGCAAATCGCCTCCAAGAGTCCTTGCTTAGTATCATCCTAGTTATGCATAATGACAGTGATGAGGTGATGACTATAAATAGGGAAAATCTTAATAAACCCCAATTAAGAAGTGACAGGACAATTAACCATTGGGCACCATTTAATTAGCAGTCTAGAGTGCACATGTGCTCAATGAAGAGCAATCCTAGAATGGGTGATCTCCTAAGATGCAGCAACACTGAAGGTTGAAACCGTGAGATACATTATGCCAAAAGTAGATAATATCTCAATAAAGTCCAAATCTTTACAATATATATTGCTATTTTGGCACCTGAAGAATCATCAAGATCCATGCATTAGTTACATAGATAATGCCATGTAAGCAAACCTAAAAATAGCCTTCATTGAATTTGAATTGAAGACCATAAAACATCATAGGGTTATAAGCTACAAAAAATTGGAAAAATTATTATCTAAAGATTACTCACTTAGAGTGGCATAATAAACAAAGTTGAATTGCATGGCTATATCATAGCTAATAATTATCTAACTCTCTCCTTATGTTTGTCAGTGCAACCACACATAAAAGGAAAGTATACAGGTGATTCTTAGTTTGTTTAATAGTTAAAGAGCTTCCACATTGATACAACTTGCAAAGGCATCTTTTCTTACAACAGTCTTTAAAAGTTTTGATTTGTATTATCCAACTTAAGAGACCCTCAAACCTTGCTTTTAAAAAATAAAAAAGTTTGACTGTTTTCAACCCCATCCATTGAATATGTGTGTGTGAACAAGTTGAAGCCACTAATGCAACACCCATACATATTCTTTAGCTTCGGCAGCATTCCAGAAATGTCATTAAAATAGAACATCAGTGAGTCATACCAGATTCAGCAAAGAAATATCTGAGACTCCGATTCAGCAAATATGCAGATAGAGTTTAGCATTCTCACGTATTTATCAGCCATAAGTGTGCCTCCCCGGGATTGTCAGTTAAAGAATAACCAAATGCTGAAAGCTGGCCAGCCATATATTCGCTGTCACTCTGAATGTAACATAAATAAAGCAAAACCTCAGAAGAAGCTTTCTCCCAAAGGACAATTGAATGTTTAAAGTAGACAGCTATAATTTCAAACAGTAAAGCAGAAAATATGACATGAAAATTCCATCTAAATGTTAGGCATTACTTCGAATTCCATGTGGAAAATGGAAAGTATTTTCTGTACATTGTTCCTAGCTAAATGATTTGAAACTCTAAACTAAAAAGGATAGGAAATCAACTAAAAGACAGGAACTCGACAGTATAGTTCCAGTGATTTATAAATTGCAAAATAAATCAGTTGCTTGCTAAATAGGTGCTTCTTTCAGCAAGTTCTACACATGAAACGTTAACTTAATTTTAATTAGCACAAAAGGAGTCTAAAAATGAAGTTGTGCTCTTCATCCAGCAATTATTCGTACAATTATTGCACATGTAAAATAAAACAGAAACAGAAAATCAACTTGCTGTTCTTTCAACTCATAATTGCAGCAAGGCTGATAAAGAATTGGTAACCTAAACCAAGAGTAAGCATAAAAATAAGCTGAAATTCATTACCACACTGCAAATAATATTTCAACAACTCATAAAAGTAAAATGACTAATGACAATACAAAAGACGGAGGTAGCATCAAGCTGTCAGCAAGGACAGCAGACAATCCGTATTTTCAACATAGTAATTCCTAGGGTCACTTGTCTAAGTATTTGTCTTTCTTTCTTATAAAGTTTCTCTTCTTCTCCTTCACAAATGTAGTAATGGGACTATGTATAACTCTCCCTTAATAATCAATGTCCGTTTGACAAGACAACCTCAAAGGACCGATTTTATTCGAAACTATCAGACAAATTTTATATCTCTTTCAATGCAGAAATTCCCAAACATATGCTGAATTCAAAATCCATGACAACAAGATTATCTGCAACAAATATAAAAACTTGCCTGGTTATGTGAGCATCCGAAAGTCTTGATATAGATTGTCTGCAAACAGACATAGATAGAGCGTGAATTAATAGATGGTAAAAAGAAAGAGAAAGAGAGAAGAGGAAGAATGGGGAGATACCTGAGTACCAGGAATAGTAGAAGAACTAGAAATAGGAGTTGGAGTTTTCTTATTCTTCTTAGATTTAGGGTTAGGGTTTAGTCTAACTGATGTAATTGGAAGCCGAAATCCTGGAGGAGCACCTCCTCCAGTTCCCACCACTAAATCCTCTATATCTTCCATTTCGATTTCACTGATCAAATCTCAACTCACGAATTCATTCGAATTCGAGGCTCTTTATATTTGAGATTCCATATGTTGCGAACATAAAATACAGCCGTCGTTTCAAAATGTCTGGCTTTCGTCGGTGCTGAGTCCAACCTGAAGCAGGCTATCGCTAGGATTTATCAATATATAATGAGAAGAATAAACTGGAAGATAAAAATTTAAACCTTAAATAGCCATGAATTAGTTCATTCAAAAAGTGATGTAACCATATAGTTTTATAATAAAAAGTGCCAAAACACATAATTTTCCAAATACGATGGCTTGAATTAGCTGCAAACTACTTCATAATATTAAGTGAAGCTTAAGTTTTATTATTGTTATTAGACTTTCTAGAGTTTTATAGCATTTCAATCAACTTGAGAAGTTAATTGAAATTGTATCAAGTATAAATATTAGCTAAATTTGAATTAGTCTTTTTCTTCTTTATAAAGAAATTTAAAACTAGTGTAAATATTAATATAATTATAATTAGAAGAATAGATATTTTTTCAATAAATTGCAGTTTTTGTCAACAAAAAAAAAAAAAAGAGAAAGAAGTTTCAAAGTGAATTATGATTCAAACTTATTATGACATCATCTCATATAGCCTTGGTATAATTAGTGACAACCCAAGAATTCAACTTAAGTGAAAAACTTTGATATTGTTAACGATCAAATACGGATCATAAGCTTCTTAAGTCTAATATAATCCATTGCTCATCCAGGTCGGCCCTTTGGGTCTAGGCCTAGTCTACTTTGACTAGCCTAGAAATTCAAAAGAATGTTGATTGCCTCAACTCATAAAACTAATTGTTGAATGTTGCAACCAAATAGACCTTGAACCAAGGTTACGCAGCACACCCTTCTTGATCACTCGAGACTAGTATAGCCAAGTGTGGATTAGTGGGCTCAACTCATATCCTCAATAACTATTGCCATCCACCCATTATCCTAAGATTATCCCACTGTTCGCGCAATTGCCAAACATCAATTCACTATATATATCTCCTCTGGCACCATTTGAGTGATAATGTCATTTGAATGCCGACATATATCTATATTGCTTATCTCATCTTTAACATGCTAATTGATTTAAGTGTTGAAGTGGTCGTGATGGGTCAACCCTCGACACACCATTAATCATATTCTATCTTATAAGCCTATTATACAGTCTCATCCAACGACTACAACCGCCTCTATTAAATCGGAACATAACTAAGGATGCAACCGGGTAGGTTTGGGACGGGTCGTATAAGACCCGAACCCGCCCCGCTTCCTAATATGGTTTCCCAAACCCGCCTAGCGACCCTACAGGGTTTTCTATTCAATACCCAAACCCGCCCTTTTAGGGTTTTGACCCTGACCCGCCCCGTCCCACGACCCGCTTAATTTTTTTTTCTTCTTCTCAACACTTAGTTAAATTACAAAATTTAACGATAATTTTATCCTATAGAAGCATAATAGTTAGTTACAACTATGTTTGAATAAATTTTACAAGATATGCTATAACTTTATTAAGAAATATAAAGGTTTAAAACTATCATAAGAAGGTTTTCAAATGTAGATGAAAAGACATTACTTCACTTACATAAAATACATAATACATATGTAAGAACCGTGCCTTGTGAAGACTCAATAATAGAAAAACATGTTTTCAAAAATGTCGATAGTGAGAGAAAAAGCGAAGAAGCAACAATGTCAGTGTGTAATGTGTTTAGTGTGTTAGCTCAACGAGAAAATTCGTAAGGGCTTTTATATTTTAAATACAATGGAGGTGCAAATCAAGATGTTAAAAGTCAAGAAATAATAAAAATATATTACATAATTGTGATTTTAAAATTTCAGATTTAATTTTTTAAATTATTTATATTATGATGGGTTCGGGTTACCAACCCGAACCCGCCCCGAAACCCTATAGGGTCAACAAGTAATTTTCCAAACCCGTTCCGCGACCCTATAGGGTTTTTAACGGTTCGAACAGACCGAGTATCCTATAATGACCCGCTCCGATTGCATCCCTACTCATGACAAATGTGTTTTGAAATTATGTTTATTCCCATAAGATATTAAAATGAGAAAAGCATATCTATTTCTTGTAAAATTTATACTTAATAAATCCCTGTAAATTTATTTATCAATTGTTATTTAATTCAAAGAAAAAAAGTTTATTTTCATTTATTTTAAATGAATAATACGTATATCTTCAAATAAGATATGGATAAAAGAAAAGTTTAAAAAAAAAAAAGCTCCAATTAGAGTTTAATTAAGGTCACAAGCTACTCGAGTTTATTATTGTATAGTTTAAGTTTGAATCAATAAACTAATTCAACTATTACCAAAAGGAACCAGTGTTACCATAAATATAACCTAAATAGCTTGTGCAAAAGTTTAATTTATCTTTATTTAAATTTGTTATTTAAAATGAAGATAAAATGAGTATAAATATATAGCAAGAAAACAATTGTAAAGTTGAAAAAAGAAAAAATAAGGAATATTTTAGTCAAATCAAATGTCCATATTACCTCTTCTTAGTTTACTTCATTTCCTTTTGATTTTATTTTAATGAATTCCATTAAAAGGCAAAATGTTAGGTTTATTTTAATTTTGCTCTAGTTCTTCTTAACGTGGGAAAACATATAATAAAGTGGATATTCTCAAAAGGTGTTACAAAGTTCTCCCTCATCAACTTAATAATATATGGTAACTAGTATTAGAAAGAAAGATAGATTACTAGAATAAAAAGAAAATTTACAATATAATAGCGAAAAGATCATAAAAAATGCCATGCTTATTGGCACACCAACATATGATATTCACTAATCTCAGTTATTACTATTGTCGTGACTTTATACAAGGCATTAGAATGTAACAAAAGTGAATTGATCAATAGAAACAAAATATAACGTAATACACATATATACACGTTTTAACTCTAAGTCTAACACAATAGCACAGTCCCAATACAATCAAAATAAATATACAACATATGCCTTTATATTTCAATCACATGAGGAGTCGTATGTCCTATAAGACCCAAACAAAATATGCCATAGACATGACTTTTTTGTCAAAATAGATTTTTTAAAAAACTTAATTACTAAAATAGGACACTACTAAAATTAATTACCAAAATAACCACGAAATTCACACTTAGAAGATGTGTATTTGTTTTACATGAGGTGCACATTTCGATGCAAATTACTTAATATGGAGTTACACGTTTCTATGATGTGAATTACTTAATATGCATGAATGACATGGAATCTTGTATTTCTTCAAAAGGACAATTATATTAAAAATGGGACTTTTTTCTTTCTTTGGATCAACTACTTGACTTCTCCATCTCTCTTATCCCTTCAACTCTCCCTCTCGTCTAACTCTCTCTCTTTCTATTGCACTCACACCCTTTCTTGAACTAAAGCCTAGAACGCCCATATAACATAATTATCGACATCGAACTCAACTCAACCTTCACCTCACCCATCGAACAACCACTACTGTGTTGCCTCATCCATGAAATCACATCCACCGCCTTCACAGTCGCTAACCACCACAAAACCCCTCTCGCATTAACAACATAGCCTCCATCAAAGCCACCATCACCAGTTACTCCTCCGACCAAACCCAACCTTTAGAACATGCACGATTTTTTCTTTTTCTTTTTTTTGGTATTGTTGCGTTTGTGGTTTATAATTTGTAAGCATTTTAAAACAGATAAACATGAAAGTCGAAGTTTTCAAAAATTTATAAAAATTAGTAATAGATTATGTTCGACTTCGGTCACACAACTACCATTTAAGCAAGTGCACCTACCAAATTAGCACATAAAGTATTATATCGTATTTCTTAGGGATTGTTAACATCTATTGTACTCACTTTTTCATCTATAATATAGCCAAAGAAAGAGTTCAAAGGACATTATAAACAACAAAAAGCTAAGATAAAGTTAAAACTAATTATATACACATTTTCAAGGCAAATTAAGGATATAAGTTTGTTAATATAGTAGGATAGGACTTAGGATTTGCTTCATCAATTCTTTATTATGTGATTTCTTAACAAACTCAGAGAATTGTTTGCTAGGTATATTTATACTATCAGATTCACTAAGGTAAGCTAAAGCCTCTCTTTTAGGGTCTTAAACTCTACATGACGCAATCTTGAGAGGTTAGTTATTTTTGTTATTTTTTAGGGTTTTCTAGAATATGAAAGAAACAATAAAATCAAAGGGTATGGATAGAATTATCATTCGATAGGTCCCACGAATAATAAAACTAAACTAGTTTTGTAATCAGATTATAAATCGATAGAATCCATGATCTATAAACTAACTACGGTGTTAAAAGAACCACAAGATCCTAATAACAAAGTTTATCACAATTCTATATAACTCAAAAATTGATAAGAACAAGAACTAAAGAGAAATAAAATCTCAATAATCAAAACACCACAAGAGGCTTCCAACACAAAGTGTGTTTTCAACTCTGAAAATATCCAAAAACTCCTTAAAACAAATAACAAAAGGACTATATATATACTAACCCTAGGGAAACCTAAAGGCATGAAATAATATTAAACTAGCATCTAAACATAAGTTGGTGGCCTAAATTCTACGTTAGCAGCCTACCAATAAAAATATGTATGTCAAAACATAGGTTAATATATATATGCATAGGTTAGATCTTTGATGACTTGAATTAATGATATGTGAAGTAAAAACAAGCTTAGAAATGTTGTTTAGACTTGATACAGATTTTTATGTTGTTTATATGATGTTTAGGATGAAGCATGTTGTAGTTTAGGAGTGGATTTTTGAAGAAAAGAACAATGAAAAACGTAAAAATCGAAACCATAGCACTCATCACGGACGTGATGGCCTGCAATGATCTTAGTTCATTGAAAAATTTAACAAACAACTCATCACAAGTGTAATGGGCATGATGGCCTCTAATCATGCATTTTTCCTTAATCACAGGTGTGATCAATTGCATGATGGCCTCTGATCATACATTTTTTCTTCATTACGGGCATGATAAGCCCCTTGGCAACATGGCAATGTTTTTGTAATTTAATCATAACTTTTTTATCCGAACTCGGATTGAGATTATTCCAAATACTAAGGAAAGCTTAAAAAGAGATATACAACTTTAAGTTTTAAGTTTTTGCAAATTCTAAAATTATCAAAGCATAAATTTTATTTTTTTCCAGCTGCTACATATCAAACAAAATTGAAAACTTGTGTTTACTAGTTAAGTGTATGTAGTTAAGTATAAAATGAACTTACTTAATAAACCTAAGTCCAACTTGACTAAATGGACTTGAATAAGTTAAAATGAATTAGATTGATTAAGTTTAATCAATTTGGCTAAGATTAAGATAATAAGGTTTAACTTGAAATTAGCTTAGATTAATGATTAGGATAAATCATCAATTATGTAGGGAATATGTTATTTCAAATGTATACTTTCTTGGAAAATAAATATTTTTAAATATGAATGATTTGATGATGCTTTTATTATAAACAACTATAAACAAAGAGAAAAGGAAAACTTTTACAGACAATAGAGAACTGTCCATATCTTGACGAGGCGATCTTTGCAGTCATGGCGAAGTTCCTACTTAGTATATGATAAAATAGAATTATAAAATGAGTTTAATGTAAATGAACAATTAAATTAAATGCTTATATGAGTTTAATTATTGAACAGATATAGGGATAACTAAATTATTAATTGAGATGGCCTCTAACCTATCCTCATTCTCTATTTGGATTTCAAATATGAAAGGTACGCAGTAACTTGCGTGTTGTATGCTCTCATAGGCATCCTAAATGAATTAAAACTTAAAAGAAGACTTAATAATTAATAAGTGTTGTTTGTACTTGTGTCATTAAATCTGATCCGAGAAGTGACAACCTTATCCTGAGCGGGTACGGTAGTTAGGCGCTTAGGCCACCTCCTTGTCATGATAAATGACATTTACCATAATATAATGGGACGCCATGATGCAATAGCGATTCATAAGTGGCTCAATAGGTAACCGATAGGGCAAACGATATCAGCGTAACATTTACTTAAGCTTGGGTTTAAATAACTTGATTCAATTCACGTTTATAGGATTGGTTGAACTAAATTTTGTTATGGACTAAGTTTAAGTAAAAAGTGAGTAATGATTGTAAACTCTTGATGAGGTTATTTTTTCATTTTCGGTTATATCATATAGGAGATATAGGTATCAGGGCTGCTTATATCAACCTCTTAAGCATCTGCTATTACTGTCATGTCCCGAAAGATGCCCTAAGCATAGCATTCTACCATAGACAATATTAAGACTTAAGAATAACTATCTTATTCATGCGAAAGTTTGATATCATATGTAAGGTTTACAACACGACAATAGAAACACCGATGGAAGTGTAGTTTGAGTAAGTAATATAAAGCAAGCAAAAATCTAGATAAACATTTACCCACAAAATATAAAGGGTATAATTCTTTTACATCATCTTGGGGGCATTCTCTCTCTAAATTCTCCAAGGATTGAAATAAAACTAAGTCTTACATAAAATTAAATACTATCACCAAAAGATTTTAAAGGAAGTTCGATCTAGAGTCCATAATTAGATTTCTCCAAAAGCTCCCTAAAAAAATTTTACTCAGATATATGGTGATTGTGGGTATAGAAGCAAGTGGTCTTGAGACAACAAAAATCTGTAGGGGTGTAACCTTCACTAGCTTAGTGAGAATATTCCCTATTTATCATACTCGAATGAAATATCAAACAAGTTATAATTAGTTAAGCATATGGTATGCATCAAGCACATAAGCAAACAAGACATATAATTTTCCAGGAACTACATGTTGAATGAATTTAGGTCCTTCATTTGGAGTTAGGTATACCGGCCAATTACAGCCAAAACTTTCACAAATAGATTTTATAGTTCTTATTGGCTACCACTCAACATAAAAACATGTAGGTCATACCGGTTACTACTCGCCACTTTATAGATCATACCGGATATTACTCGCCACATGCAAATACTACGTTTATTTCGACCACCACTATTATGCACTTATTCTACCAAATGTATAACATTGAATGCAATGAGACTCATCATGTGAAGTGCATGAATTAATTTCATTAAGCTTTAGTCATATAAAAATGTCTTAATGGTGATCATTCAATTGCAGACACTCCATCATGGTAATAAAGCATCCATTTTATTATAGGCAATTCAAGACTCAATATGCTTAGTATAAATTCACCCACATTATAAATCACATGCACTTCCAATTTTGATCTTTCCCTATTTCTAGTGCAACTAATCTACAAGCACAATCATGAGTATGAACAAAATATTAAGGAAGTAAACTCATTTAGCCATGTCTTGGTAATAGCTCCCCTAATCAAAATAGTCTTCTAGATAGAAAGTATTGCTCTCCTCGTTACCTAAACAAAAGAAATATCCAAAATGAGTATTCCATGGAATTTTTACTTAAATTTGCTAATTCTATTTTTTAATTGCAGTAAAAATCGGATTTGTGAAAATTCCAACTTAAAATGGCCATAACTTACTTATTTTAACTCAAAATTTCGCGTATAAGTAGTCGTTTCCTACCTACTAAAAAAGATCTATCTATTTCTATTGTTATTTTTGACATTTAAAGTCATTTGGGTTTGAAAACAGGTCAGTACAGTTTTGACACAAAAATTCCAGCCTTCAAATTGTAACTTTCTAAATTATATTTCATCTAAGATTTCATAGCAAACACAGATATTTTTATAGTTGAAAAATCCTTTGAATATCTATCAATATATATATGCTCATATTATATGCATGATTCTAGTGGTGTTGTCTCAATAATGATTTTGCACAAAACCATTTATTCTAGAAGTTAGAAAAATGAAGTCTACAAAATTTTTCTCCAAGTTGTTAGAAGGAAACTAATATTTTGAGTTATTTCAAATGAGTGTCTTCTTATCATAACTATATTTTCCTAACTTTATAAAATAAGTTTACAATTTAAAAACTTGATTCCTTAGGTTGTTGGCAAATTTTTATTTTCTAAATGGGTTTTTCAATTAGTGAGTTCATTTTAACTTGACTTGACAAACTTATTTTATTCTTAGTGTCTACCAAGTGTTGATATAACCATCTAAATAAGTTTTAAGAAAATTTGCATAACAAAGAATTATCAACATTAAACTTAACAATAAATTATTTAAATATTTTGAAAAGAGTATAATTAAACCATATCATAAGTCTTAAAGAAAGATTGCATAATGATAAATTATCAAAATTTATAATGAACCTATTTAATTTTTTCAAAAGGATATTGTTGAATCATGATCCTAAGTTTCAATGGAAATTTTCTCCTAAGTATAAGAATTATTTTTATAGAGAGTTTAGTCCTATTTTTATAAAAGAAAAGAATTCCTTTTTATTTTCTTGAAAAATTTATTAAGACAACATCATTGAGATCATACATGAATATGGTATTGTGGCTATGTTAAGAGATAAGAATAACTCATATAAAGAAAGTAAAAGATATAAAGAATCAAATAAGCATATATATGTAAGAGCAAAAATATGGAATCTCAGCTTCCAGACTTAGAATGGATAAATTATAAAGAGAAAGGAAAAGCATAAGAGAGCTTAAGGAAAAAAAAAAAGAAGAAAATTGTGAAAGTCTTAGATCATGTTTCAAGTCTTCCCAAGACTTAGACATGAGTAATTCCCTAAGAAAAAAAAATCATGGGATTCTTAGATTTTGTCAAGGCTTCATGGACTTAGATTATGGAGAAGTCCTTAAAGAAAAGAAAGAAAAAATTTTACTTGATGAGGACAATTCTAAGACTAGAATAACTAGTCTTAATTATTATGAGCAACAGAAGAAAATAGCATAAGAGCATAACAAGATGTAGGTTAGTGAGCTTTAGGCTCTAAAGATATAGATGTAGAAGTTAGATTAGTAGAATGAATAAAATAATAACATAACGAATTATAAGTGAATGTGGTGTCGAACAAGACGTGAACAAATTGTTGTTTTCATGATTTCCTCCCTAGTATAATGCTAATAGGGTTTTTAGAAATCAAAACACACAACAAGTTCGTGTTATGTTAACATGAAGAAAGGAAAGGGTTTATGACTTTTATCTAAGGTTAATGGATGGACGAACAAATGGATAGTGTGTTGGTGAATTTCTTTTCTAAAGAAGAAGAGGAAGTTTTAAGAGAAAATTATTGAGGGAACATTGTAGAGGATTTTGGTAGAGTTTTAATATGTAAATAAGATGTGTGAAAGAAATGGAGGAAGATGTGGTATTTATAGAAAAATGTAGAGGGAAATTAGATGTAATAAAATTAATTGAAAAAAGAAATAAATAGAAGTAGAGAGAGAGTGGCACTAGATTTGAGGAGGAGGAGATTGTAATTGATTAATTTTGTATTTTTATAATAAAAAGTAAATAAAGTGTAAGTGAAGTTATATGTAAAGTTTACAGGAATAGAAAATGTAAGATATATGTATGTAAGATGTAAGAGATAGATTGTAAGAAAAAGTAGAGACAGAAAAATAATAATGAATAATAGGCTAGACAATTTAAAATACTAATAGTAAGAAAATACGTATAAAAGCGCTATATCTGATATTTTTAGAAGCCAAACAATTATAAAACTAATATTTTACGATTCCTCATCTAATTATGATCCTAGATATGTTGTCAAAATTTTCACTATTTTGCATGCTAAGACCTCGTTTTCAAAAACTAATTCCGTTCGGGTCCGAAATGAGCAAGCTTTTTGACGAATTTGATCTTTTTAGGTTATAAGACATTATTTTACTATAATATAAGGTTAACTCATTTTTATTATTTTAGGGTTTCGTGTACAGGATTGCTAGATCTAACACTCTAGTTTTTAGGGTAACTCTAGGTTGACTTTAGGGTTTCCGGTTTGACTTCTAGTTCTAGGGTTTGCTTAGAATTACCAAAAAAATTTAAGAGTTTACAGTTACTCAGGACCCTTAGATTCCCAAAGGTTTGTTCGAAGTGTGAGAACTCCCATGTTACTTGCTTTATTTAAATAAATGATAATAACTTGTTGTTTGTTGTATTACATTTAGCTAAGCTTATGTGTTATTCCATGTGTGTCTGTGTTTCTGTGTACTAAGCTTCGACTTATTATTGTTGTTGTTGCTTTTCTTTTTCTAGGTATTGTTTTGTTGATGATGGCGATTTGTTGATGACAATGAAGTTGATGATGGTAGTGTTGATGATAGTGTTTGTTTGGGAGTTGGGATCGAAAAATGTATTTAATTTGTTATTTTTTTGTTTTAATTTTAAGAATTAGATTTATATTTTTTAAAGATTGTATTATTTTTTTGGCTGCCTGGTGGAGATTAAGCTTTGTAATTCAAGCTCTTAAGTTTTGTTTACCATCATGATGTATTCTTTGATATGGAATCCATGATGGTATGGTCTTGTTTATGAGAAAGATCATCTACTCATGATAATAGATTATGAAATGTTTTATCAAATTTTTTTTTTTTACTTTATGAATCCAATTTTTCAAAATATAATTATATGAATTTGGAGATTAAAATTTGTTAGTATTGTTCAATATAAACATATCATTTAAGGATGCTTGTGCGTGAAATACTTAAGGTATTATATGTGGCTGGGGGATTTAGCATTGCCTGATGTTAGATTCAAGTAAGTTGGGTCCTTACAGCTTATGCTCAAGCAAAGCATCATTTTAGAACATCAATGCAAATTCTTAAATAGGAAAATAAATCATGAATGGAATTTGACCATATCAGTTAAGTTCAATCACCACTAAACTCAGCACTCTATTGCAGAATTTTCATATAATCCTACTATATCATGTGTTAAAGTTACTTTTGTTAAAATTGTTGGATTTATCCAAGTAAATCAACTTGTTTAATTTAGAATGTAAAGCAAAAATTACTCAAAAGGTCAAATTAAGTAAGAGGAACTTAATCAATTTTATCCCCTTATATTTAATAGTATACATTCCTTTAGTTATCTTTCTAAGTATTATACTCAATAATGAAGGCATACACTTCAACTCACTCCCTGAATTATTTTTGTTACTTATGCTTTCATTTTAATTTCATTCATTATTTACATACTTTAAGCTGCAAAAGGGAAGGTTTTTGCCTTCTTCTTTTCTTTTACCTCTAAAAGGGTTTTTGCCCTTATCTTTTATCTTTTTCTCTTTTTTATGGCTTATTTAAAATTAATAGCGGGGTCAAGGATTTCTCTTTCGAGGGACCAATCCTTGCCCATATCTACCCAAAGTGCATGGTAATTTACATTTTAATCTTGATTTCAATATAGCACAAGGAAAATTCATACAGTCAAAAGTATCATTTGAACATTTACTGAAGACTTTAAAGCTCTTGAAATGCCCAAATGGAAAGCATGCACATCATTTAGGCTTCTAATAATTAATTGAGTAGACTTACTGGAGACCTTAAACTAATTCCAACTCTAAATTCTTAAGTTAAATAACAAGTAAAACAACTCCATATAGATATTGTAAAGTAATTTTAACATAGGAAGGTTAACTCAAAAGCAAGATGATATTGTTCAATATCTGTTCAATTAGGTTATTTGGTAATTTTATTTTAAAATTTTGAAAAACTTTGGTTAAATTTTTACCATTTCATTATCTAAATTTTTACTATTTCATTATTTTCCTATAATCGTGGAGAAAAATGATCAATGATATACAATTATTCTATTCTTAACAAATTATTATTATCAGTCTTAACCCTTAATCTTGCTCAATTTCTTCCTTAATCCCTTCCCCCATACTTAAATTAAACCTTGTCCTCAATGTTCAAAATATGATAAATCAGATAGAGGAATATCACAAAGTTAAAGTGCAAAGCGAGGTTTGAAGATAGAAGTCCAAGAAACTTGTCCCTTTGGACACGCAAGTTGACAGCAAATGAGAACTATAGGCTTGCTCATCTTCTCAATTGAAGCTATTTTAAGACTAAGGAAAACATTAGTAGTAATTGTAGGCTTGATCTGAGCTGTGGTTGAAACTAAGATAAATTTTCCTAAGTCATTAATTTATTCGTGGCCTAAAATATATTATAATTTCACTAAGCTTAATAAAAGGGATATTAAGTCATGTTTATTTTGCCATGAGGAATTTTGATTTATTCCAGATAGAATTTAAAGAATAAAGAATTAAAAGAATAATAAATAATGAATTTATTTTTGAATTTAGATAAAGAATCTCAAGAATTTTGAAGAATATAAATAATATAAGGAATACAAAAGTTTAATTAAAGGAGTAAGGAGTTTTTCGTCTTCTTCTTAAGTCAATATTGCCAACTCTTACTCCCTTCTCTCCTTCTCCGTCTGGCTGCTCCATCATCCTTAGGTGCTTTGGCACCTCTAGTTGGACTCTAAACTCTTGGGGTTGTAGTTTCTCTCCTTTCTGTTATGTGTATACTACCGGTTGGTATAGTCCTAGTATTGTTGCCTTTAGCCTTTCTATTTGGGGCTTCCCTTGAAGTATTAGCCCCTTCTTTCTCTTTTCTTTCTCTATCCTACAATTTTCCTCTTATTTATATGCTTCTTCTTCAAGCTGTTGTTATAACTATAAGTCATAAAGATAGTCATTCTTCTCTATATCTGTCATGCCTATAGTGTTTTGCATATAACTTTTTATTCCTGTAACTTGTCTTTCTTTGAAGTCCGCTTCTCTATGTTTCCTTTCCTCCTCTTGTTTCCTCTTTCTTTCTTGCTCTTGTTGCTAAGCAAGTGCTCTTTCTACGAGTCTTCACTTTGTAGCTTCTTTAATAGCTAGAAGCTCTGCTGAAGTCCTACTGACCCAACTTTTGAAGGATTCTTTCTTCTTCTTGAGTTTTTGCTACAGGAGGTTCTTCAATGATTTTTTTAGGGTAGTAGTGCTTCAAGGGAGCCCTTTGTTCCTTTCTTCATTAAGGCTTTAATGGGGAGGTGGTCATCATCATCGTTGTAGGAGAGTTTAAAATCACTTTCACTTCCACTATCTTCATCTTCCTTTGCCCACCCTCCATCTCTTTTTCTTGCTTCTTCCCTTTCCTTTACAGAGGCTAATTTTTAGGCCAACAAATTATCAGCAAGTCTTTGCTTTCTCATCTAAGCCTTTTTCTTATGATGTTCATGCACTGCCTCTATCCTTCTCAAATTGGCTTCTCTTTCGGCTTTTTTATTCTTCATCTCTTGGATATCCTTATTAGCTCTATATTTTTCTTCAACTTTAGCTGTTATTTTAGCTTCAAGTTTATAGAATTCATCATTAGATAGTAGTTGATCATTCTTCTCTATGCACTCTGCATTCAGGTCAATGTTACTAGGAATTGTGGCATTGCCTTCTTCTCTTGTAGGAGTAGTAAGGGTAGACTTTTGGGGTATAAAAGCAATTTCTTCCATTTCTTTTTTCTCCATATTACTGCCACCAAGGATTGTGGCAATGTCATTATTAGCACTTCGAGCATAAAGAACTATAGATTGCCTCTTTTTGTAAATTGGTCTCCTCCTGGCACATCTTTTAATTCTCTTACCTGTCTTTTTATATAGATGTGCACAAGTTAAGTGAGGGAATAGGACTTCCCTTTTCTTCTCATTGTTAGAGGCTTACTACTCCAAAGAACTCTTCATCAGGGGGCTCTCCTTAAGAGACATTATCAACCATTGGTGCTACCCCTTCGACCACCATTTTTGCAACATCTTTATAGATAGTATAAAAAATTTCTTCTCCTACTAGTTCTCTTGGCAGTTTAACATTATTATTAATCTCTTCATCTGCTGCAACATTAAGGTTGATGCCACTAAGGACTGTGGCATCCTCAATCTCATCCTTCTTTTCCATGGCAACAGTGATACTACTAACTCATCCTTAAAATCAGGCTCAACAACTCCAGTAGCTATCTTTGCTTCAAGCTCATAGAATTCTTATCTGTTGGTATGTTGTAAAGCTAGCGGTCTTAAGCTAGTGCACACTGGTAAAAGAAACATGTAAAATCTTCGAACACCAACATCTGGAACTCAACGTCGGTGGCGTTGGATGTTGACGTACACACAAAATATCTCTGAACAAAGTCTTTTTCATCCATAATAGTTTAATAATATATATATATATATATAAGAGAAAAAGAAGAAGAAAAAAAACAGCAAAAAAAAATACAAATATTTCAATAATAGCAGGTTTAACTAATTCTTAAGTGTTGAACTTTAATAATAACTTTTATAAATAGAAAACATTATTATTATTATTATTATTATTGTAATACTAAAGTAAATAAGAATAGAATATGATAATTAGTACTTGTGTATTGGTAGATATATAATAAATAAATTTAGAATAAGCTAAAATATCGAATAATGTGATTTATAAAAAGAACTATATAATAACATAAAGTCTAATCAAGAGAAACATGATCAAACTAAAACAATATAAAATAAATATTAGTTCTCATGATAGGTCAACTAAGAAACAACATAAAAGTAATAATAGCAATAATGATAAAATGTTGATCTACTAAGTACAAACTTTACGACTACACAATAAAAATATAAATATCAAATAAGAACAAAAAAAGCAAAATGAAAATAAAATATTAAATAATAATCGTTACCATAGGACCATTAAAATACCAATATAGTAATAGAATTTAAATCAAATATCAATATAGGACACTTAGACACTCATAGGAGTTTAGTTATATAATTTATGCCTTATTGATGAATATTTTTATTCATCTCTATAGGTGACCTTGATATCCTTGAGAATTTCCCAGTGGACTATTACGATTAATCAATATGAGCAGGTGATAACTCAGATCTATTATATAGTTTGTGCTTGTAATTAGCGACATATATAATGCAAAGATAATAATATAGTTGTTATGTAGAGCATGATAAGAATGATTTATGTCTTGAATTAGTTGTTTGTGATGCCAAGACAAGTTCATGAAAGTGATAAAATAATTGTTTGATGATTTAGAATAGCATATTGATTAATGTGTGTAATGTATGATCACCATATACCCGAGTAAACATTAGTGGCTTATTAAATAACATGGTCATGCATTGCACGTACTACATTATTGCATATTCAAAAAGAGTGGCAACCTACTACGTATTAATATTTTGATTCTCTATTAATGCTTGGTTTTTCTAAAGTGTTAGTTCTTCCAAGGTTTTCTTTGCTCCATCGGTTCTACAGGAACTAAGTGGCAACGAAGAATGCCGCAATAGTATCACTTTGAAATGATTAATACTTAGGGAGTTTCTAAAGATTGTTGTAGGAAATGATCAGTTAAAATACCTTTAAACCAAATTGATAACCCTAAGATGAGAAATTATTGATTTTCTTGTATACTTAGTCTCTCCTGGGGGTCATGAATGTAATTGTTTTTTAACCCAAAAAAGAGGGCGTAAATCTTTTTCCTATTTAGATTTTAGATCATCCAAGCTTATATTTATGCATAAGTTTGATTGTTGCATTACATATGATTTGTTAATAAACTTTCTTGATGTGTAATATGTATGGTTATTCACTGAGCCCATCGTTTTGCTCACACTCCTAAAGACCTTTTAGGATAACTCTTCGACCTTGACTGGTTACTTCCAAGAGTGTGGCTCCAGTAAGAACTTAGAAGCTAGAAGAATATGGAATATTCAGGTTATGTTATCTATTTTTATTTTTAGTCATAAGATAGTTAACATTTGTATTATCAGTTATGCATTTGAAGACTTTTAGAATAGAATTATGGTTTGTAATACTGTTATAATATTCATTACTTGTGATGGAAAATATTTACTAATTTATGGCTTATATGTATTTATCATTTCTTATGGATACAACTAAAATATCCTATTGACTGAAAATATATCATTCTCTACAGGTTAACTAGTAATAATGTACAAGTATGGCTTGTGTACTACTACTAAGGTACCATCGAGGCATGACACCATACCTCACATAACTCTGTTGCAACTCCACACTAGCTCTTAATTGATCATCTGGTTTCGGAATATCCCTTATCAACTACCCACCTATCCTTACACTTACGTTGTGGGGGGGTTAGGTGCCTACAATTACTGCATCATCTTGAAGTTTTCAAGCTCGCAACCTAGTTCGGGGGTGCCACTCCTAAAGTAAGTGGCCAAGCAGCAACCTAAAATCAATTAGGCCAAGTTTAAATTCTAAGTCCGGTTATTAATACTATCTTAGTAAGCAACACGCGATTGCTGCATACCTTTCAATTAGTTTGAGCTTTCAAATTTCTTTCCAAGCTCGATATCCAACAACTGTTCATGATTGAAATTAAAATCAATTCACAATTAGTTATCTTTAATCCTCTCCTATTGTTTGTTATATCTAGGTCACTTTGAGTTAGCCATTTTACTTAAAGATCATGTTTAGAAGGTCATTTAAGTCTAAGGAAGGAAAAAAGTCAAGTGTCATACAATTTAGAGAAGAAAAGTTGAAAAAAAAAGAGAGAGGATGGAAAGAACATGACAAATACACGATAGGTACACGACTCGTGCTTTTTCTTCTAAGGAAACTTGTTTCTTGAGTTTTTGAAGGTCGGAGAGAAGCATGAGTAGGTATATGATAGGTACACAGCTCATGCTTATCTTCTGAGGAAACTTGTTTCTTGAGCTTTTGAAGGTCGGAGAGAAGCACAGGTAGGTACATGATAGGTACAACATGACTCGTGGTTATCTTCTAGGGAAACTTGTTTCTTGAGTTTTACAAGGTTGGAAAGAAACATGGGTAGGTATAATGACGGGGATCAGATGGCTTCATCATGGAAGATTAAAACATTTCAAGTCTCGGAGGATCAAAGCCGCCAACCTAGATTTGTCCATCGCCGGCCTTGAAGCTTAAAGCTTATACATCGGCCATAAAGCTACCGACCTTCAATGTGTACACCGTCGGCCTTAGTTGTTTAAGTCGTTGGCCTTTATAAGCTTGTAGTTATCTTTTCAAATTTCTTTATTTTATTTGTTTAGTTGCTTATTTCTAAGGCTAAAATAGTTTATATAAACCTATTGCATATGTATATCAAAAATATTTTATATTGGTAAGATTTGAGAATTGATTTCTCTTAGGTTCTTGAAGAATTCTCTTTGAACTTATCGGGTTTCCCATGGCATTCATCCAGACCTATCGATTGATTTTTTCATCACCGATTGTGGCATCCTCCTTTATACCAAACTTCTTACTTTTCTAAGGAATAACTTGTTGTTTTTTTATATGGTTCATAATTGATATTAGGTTATTTTTCCATATTATGTGTCAAGTTTCATCACAGGTTGAGGTAGTTCATATCATACACAACTCACGTACACACTGTGCTTTTCTAGCTTCATGCAATATCATGCTCAAACTTGATCTTTTGGTCAAAAACATGTTTTAGAACAAATTTTGGTGATCTTAAAGGTATTAGATGATTGTGTTTACGCCCTAAAGGGTGCCATAAATGTAACAGTCCACCGCCTACTAAATGAGACTTAAGAATCACTACCACAGTCATTCCAAAAGTCTTGTATTAGATGCAAAGCGTTCCTGTAAACCCCCAAATTTTTTTTGGAATCAGTTTAGCATAAAACCCTAAATCGGAAGTCAAACGAAACCCTAGTTTACCATAACCGATTAAGTCTGGCATTGCCGTTTTCTTTGGCCCTGGAAAACGAAGTTGGGATGATTAGCTAGAATAGTTCGTAATAACCATATGTTATATAAAAATATCAGTTTTGCGAATTTCGGGTGTCCTTCGAACCCGATCGGACACAGTTCTCGAAAAACGTGTCCGGGAGCCTGGAATAGTAAAAATATTTCGAATACACCGTTAGACTCGTAAAAATATAAGGTTTTCAAAAATATCAATTTCGAAATTTTTCGGCAACCAAAAATAACAGATATAGCTGTTATACGCGTATTTTCTTACTACCAGTACTTTATTAGTCAAATCTACTTTACTTACACTATTCATTACTATTCTACACTATTCTTTTATCTCTACTTTTTCTTACATCCATTCTTACACACTTCATAGCCTATAATCCTTACTTTTTACCTTTCCTATAACTTTATTTCACATCTACCTTACACATTACATCTTTCATTTAGCAAAAAAAAAAAAAAGAAAAATCTCTCCCCCTCTCTTCTACTATGGCCGACGCCCCCCCTACTCCCTCTCTCATCAATTTGTTTTAATTTTCTTTTATTTTAATTACACAAAAATCACTCCACATTTTCCTATAAATACCCCCCTCCTCTTTCACTTCTTTCACACATTCACTACCCACAAATTTCTTACCAAAACTCTCTCAAATTCTCCTCTCAAAACTCTCTCAAAATACTATCCTAAAACTCTCTCAAAATAATTCCACAACAACCTCTACCAATAACTAAAACCCATAACCACATAACCATACCAAAGTCTTCTTTAGGTAACTACCTTCTTTCATTTTCTTCTTCCTCATGTCATGCAACTTTACATGACCATAGTGTGAGTTTTCAGAGACTACAAGTTATGGAAGCTACATTATGTTAATGTATTGTTCTTGTTCATGAAAAATCTATTTATGTTCATGTTATTATTTTTGTTCATATTATTGCTACTATATCTAAATATTATTATCTATATATATATACATATTCTTTAGAGTATATAAGCTCACTTGTAATTTATTTACTTTTTATGCAATGCAATTTATTTACTTTCCTTTGCAATTTATTTATTAATTCCTTGTAATTTATTTACTTATTCCTTGTTATTTTAAGACTAGTCTCTAGTCTTAAACTTATCCTCATCAAGTCAAAACAAGTTTTTCTTTCTTTCTTTCATTTTATTTTATTTTAGGACTAGTCTATTTCTTAGTCCCGGGAGCCTTGAAAAAGCTAAGACTCTAATACTTGACTTTATCATTTATGTTTTATGTTATTTTTGCTTACTATTATTCTCATAAATCATGTTCATTTAGATTGTTATCCAAAAATTTCAATTTCTAAAAATAATTAAACAAAAGAAGATTTTGTCACTTAGAAATAAGTTTATGTAAAGTATAAAATCTATGAGTTAACAAAACTAAACTCTTGCCCTTTCATATTATAAAAAGAACTTACTATAATTTTAGAAACTACTTTTACTTTGAAAAAGCTACCTAAAACCTTTATTATTCCACTTTGTTTTTCAAAAAGAAAATACTTGTTGATACAATAATGATTTTTATGAAAAAGATAGACAAGATGAAAAGCTAAGGAAATTTCAAATAAAGACCTTTACAAACAAATAAGGCAAAGAAAATTGTATAGGAAAAATAAATAGGAAAAGTGGTACTAATATAGAAAATAGAAAATGGTATTTTCAAAAAGTTACTTGGGAAACATAATAAAACCAACATGAAGTATTTTGGGAAAACAAAAGGAAAACAAGATATTCATTTCAAGAAAATTACAAAATTGATTTTTGTAAACTATACTTTTCTAACAACTTCAAAACCAACATTGTTTTACTGAAGAAATATAATCGAACAACAAGACACTTGAGCATGCTTAAATATGAGTTATATAGTTATAAAAAGAGAATTTTTCAACTATATAGATAACTAAGTATTTATCAAACAAATTTTGATTTCTTGAACCAAAGTTGTTTTGTGTTGGAAAATCCGTGGTGAATTTTGTCGCCACTGTTTTGGAGCCTATATGGCTTTTTTTGATGAAAATAATTTTGGAAATGGATAGATATTTTCGAGTAGGTAGAAATCGATATATTATATGCACGATTCCGAGTTGAAATGACCAAGTTATAGCCATTTTAAGTTGGAACATTCCTTTATACGAACTTTAACGTTCTTTTGTTTTGTCAAATTTCAAGAAAATCATCAATGAATACTCATTGTGGGTATTTTCTTTGGCTAGGTGATCCCGAGGAAGGATTCCTTTACCCCGAGGATTATTACGATTAAGTGGAGTGTGTGAACGACTCATCCGCTTAGAGGAATAGTCGAGATGACATCGTGAGTTTATTTTCATTAAATGCTATACTTGTTGTGCTTATAAATTAGTTGCATTAGAATTAGGAAAAGATAAATCGATATGTATGTAAAATAATTTTTTGAAATAATTTTAAGCATATCGGAGCCGGAATTGTTTTAAATGTTTGTTTTAGTATAACATTTGATTTGTATGAAATTCCTTGATCGCCTTAAATTTAAAAATAATTATGCTATGACTTTATAAATAAATGAATTCATGCATACCATGAAGTGAGTCACATTGCATTTGGGTTATTATCCTTGGGTGAGAAGGATAGTAAGCTCATGTCGAAAGCAACACTTGGCGAGAGATCCGAAAGCGATTGCTTGGCAGCTTAAGGGAAATGCTTGGCGGAAAATCCGAAAGCAAGGTCAAATCAAGTAGATTCTGAATGCTTGGCGATGAGTGCTCACGAGCATAAAACTTTTTAATTAAAATTACTTGTTTTGAGGTTAAGTATCACCAAATCCCGAATGAAGGGCGCAAATCCATTCAACATATAGTTTCCGAAAAACGATATGCTTGTTTGCTCACGTGTATGTTGCATTACATTTGATTGTTTAAATCAACTTGTTTGAAATCTTGTTACAAGAAGTTATTTATGGAAATAGTTCTCACTAAGCCCATTAGCTTATACCTTAATAGATATCTTTTGCAGTTTCCCTACTTATGGTTAAGGCCACGTGGACCCTGCGATCAGGTAATTTCTTTTTGGGTAATAGAAATTTAGATAAAGTGTAGTATTAGTGTTGATGTACAAATACTCATGTAAGAGATTAGTGATCAAAGGGAAATGTCCATAAGTTTGTAAAACCATTGATAGGAATGAATGATTATTATGAATCCTCTTTTCTTAATGTGTTATTTATATCTTCTTAAACTTTATAATTCCATATATGGTCCTCTAAATTATGAAAGCACGCCTTACACTTAATATAAAAGCTTTTGGGAATGGCTAAGGTTATTATACTTAAGCTTTAATATCGAGTGTGGCGGATTGTCGCGTTTAGGGTACCCATTGGGGCGTGACAGTTCCCTTACAATGATAGAATACATATGCAATTGGAAGTAGATAGTTCAACTTGATAGGATAAGCATAAAAACATAAACCATAGATATCTCGGTATCAATTACAAAATACTAAGGGGCATTCCCTTGCTAAACAAAAGTCAAAATATTAGCTTTTAATAATATCCCGAGTGTTTACGGTTTACTATGAAAGACTATACAAAGCTAATCATAAACTTCTATGGAAAAAAACTCTTAACTTCGCATTACCTTATTAGGCCAGGTCCGGGGACGTAACCATATATACGAGAACTGCATCAAAAAGAAGCTATGGGGGTATAAGCTATGCTAGCTTAGTGAGTTTCACTCCCAAATTAAATATTTCAACAAACAATAGGGTAAGCAAGTTATATTAGATAATCATATGAAATGCACAAGCACGTGAGCATACAATACATAAGACTTTCCGGGAGTCCTATGTTGAATAGATTTATGCTCTCCATTCGGGGTTAGGTGTTTCGGGCCCATACGACCATAGATTTCAATTTTTCTCATTTATATAGTAGTTGATTCAAGTGCCCACCCACTCACTAATTTTGTAGTTGATTCAAGTACCTACACCACTTCCATTTTAATTTAGGCTATCCATGCTAACATTTGAGTTTTCAGGCCCCCTCATTACCTAGCTATTATACCTTCTTCCCACAAAGGTATAATAACAAATGTAGTGTGACTCAACATATGTTATGCTTGGTCAATTTAATTATCAGATCATGGTATATTATTTAGCGAATTATAGGCGATCACAGATATTTCAAACACTTCAATACTATACTAATTCATACAAACATTTATAACAACTCTCTTTGATATTCTTATCATCAATTCAATCAAATAGAACTCACATGCATCTTTCAATTTTATCTTATCCTAGTTCTGATGCCACTATTATTACAAGCACAATCAAGAACATGTAATTTAAGGATAGTAAACTCACTCGGCCATGGACACTGGTCTCTAATGGTAGTGATCCAGAAACAAGAATTTCCCCCGGTTGGAAATTATCTAAAGGAAAGAAATACCCAAAATGAGTATTTCATACCATAACTAATTCCAACTTATTAAATAAAACTCCTGAGTTCATAATTTTCATAGTAGATGGAAATTCCAATTTAAAACGGTCATAACTTAGTCATTTTAACTCAGAATTTTGCAAATAAGCTATCGATTTCTATCTACTTTGAAAGATCTATCTATTTATGGTGTTATTATTAAGTTTTGAAAATTTTTAGGTCTCGGAATGCTAGGATCAAATCTGATAAGTAGCCAAAACTTGCATTTCCAAAATTGTTTTTTGAAATTTGAATTATTTTTACTAAGTATACTATATGTGCATGCATTATCTAAAAGTTATTATCATGAATAATATGATATGAGCTATCTGCATGTAAATCCTTAATAATTTTTTTTTAAAAAGAATTTTTAGAATACTTTTACTTTGCAACAATCTCAAGAACACTTGGTTGGGAAAACTAGCTTTATCTCTTTGAAAATCATTCATATTTTTACTAGGATAAAGCCTTGATGACCTATATACCTAATACCTTTATTAACTTAATAAAATTCTTCATTTAAAGGTTGGAAAATAGATGTTTAAATATGGGTTTTGCCTAGTGACGAATTTTACACAATCTTTAGGAAATGAAAATATTGCTTGATCCAAGTTTAGAAACCTTTCTTTTGTTTTGGGTTTATACTTTGATAAACTACATTCACTCTTATCAAAATCAAGTCTTTATTACATCTATTCCCTAAGGCTTTTGTTTTTCTATTAAAATCCTCATTTTGACATTTGGAAATAGGTGTTTAAATATGGGTCATTTTTATATCTGAATTTTGAAACTTGTTTTTGAGATTATTTCTTGTGAAAAACTCATTTAATCTTTCAAAAATTAAGTCCTAATCAAACCTACTCCCTAAGGCTTCTCTTTCTTTAATAAAACTCTTATTTTAGGGTTAGAAATTAGGTGTTTACTTGGCCTTTTACCCTAATTACGAATTTTAAGCTTTTGTTGGGGTTGAAACAAGTCCCAACTTGTCTTTTATAACCTTTTTCTTGTTTTGAAAATTTCTCTTAGTGAAACTAAGATCAACTTATAAAAATCATTTCTTTATGATATCTATTACCTAAGTCCTTCATTTTTCATGTAAGATCTTCATTTTGGAGTTCGAAAATAGGTATTCTATATGGTTATTTCTCAAGATCCGAATTTCAAAAATCACTTTTTGATAGAAACAAAATGGATCTTGAGTTTTGGCAACACCTTCATTAAGACTATCATATTGCAAATTTTTTATGTATTTAAAATAAGTAACTATGGCATTTAAATACTCTAAACAAGTAGATCTACTATACTACTCATGTCATGGATGCAAATGCAACATAAACCATACGTAGATGAATTATAATGAAAGAGTACATGTATAAAATATCTATAAGATCAACATTTAGCAATAATATCAAAAAAAAATAATAGTAGGAAAACCTTAATATCAAGATCCACAACATTGTGATGGCAATGATCTCATGCTTAAGTGTTTCCACATCCCTAGCATAAAACCCATGGGGATTTTAGTGGAACCACATATGTATGATCTTGCTATTACATGTTTTAGTGTGGTGGGGTCAAGATATATTACCTATTTAGATGTATGGAGTAAGAAGACTTAAAGAAAATTTACGTGTGTGTGTGTGTGTGTGAGGGAAAGGAGTCACGACATAAGAGAAGAGGAGGAGAGGGAGAGAAATTTTCTTTCCAAAGTTTATTTAAAAAAAAAAAAAAGAAAGTGAAAGTGAAAAAGTGACAGGTAAAAGTGAGTTTATATAGGAAAAGAAATTAGGGTTTTGTGTGAGTAATTAATTAAAAAAAATGAAACAAGACATGGCATGTACAAGGGGAAGGGGCGCCGGTTTGAGAGAGAGAGAAGAGAGAGGAAGTGTATTGATTTGTTTTGTGTAATAAAATTCAAATTTAATAAGTAATTTAAGTAGTAAAAGTTGTATTGAAAAAGAAAATGTAAGAAAGATAATGTGGGAATAAGGGGGAGGGGCGCCGGTTTGAGAGAGAGAGAAGAGAGAGGGAAGTGTATTGATTTGTTTTGTGTAATAAAATTCAAATTTAATAAGTAATTTGAGTAGTAAAAGTTGTGTTGAAAAAGAAAATGTAAGGAAGATAATGTGGGAATGTAAGAATATGTTGTAAGGATGTAAGAATAGGGTAAGGGTGGTTGTACTTAGTGAATAGTGTGAAAAAAATCAAAAAGTTGATTAGACAACTAAATTACTAGTAGTAATAAAAATACGATAAAAGGCTATAACTGTAATTTTTATAACTCAAAAAATTATTATAATTATATTTTTGAATTCCTCGTTAAATTTCGGTTCTAATGAGTCCTATATATTATTTTTCTATTTCCAAGTCCCGATGACGGGTTTTCGAGAACATATCCCGATTGGGTTCGAAACGAATGAATTGTTTCGAATTCTGACCTTTTATGTTTTGATAAATTATTTAGGGTTATATTTTGGAATTAAGTCGTTTCTATTGTTTTGGGGTTTCGTTCTCGGGATTGCCGGACTTAGGTTTTCCAGGTCCAACTGGTCCAGGGGTATTCTCTTAGGGTTTCGGTTTCTAGTTTCAAATTTTCGAAACCGAATTCAGGTTGCCAAGAAAATGAGGGCTTACAATCTAAGTTGATAACCCAAAATATCTAGGTTTGACAACAATAATCAACTTCATTATGGTCTTTTATGAAATTTTCAAATCTTCAATATTCAAACCTTTCTTCTAATAACTCTAACAATAACAACCTTAAAATGTATGTTGATTCTTCATTCTTAAATAGTCAGATTTATCTTATCTCCTTATTATCTCATCTTTATAACACCAAGAGTTGAGTTTAGGTCTAAATTGGTTGTTACAGCTGTCAAGGGTAATGTGAGACTCAAAATACCTCCAAAATCAATTTCTTTGCTATCTCCATGATATACCGACATACCTAAGTAAGTTGTCATGCTTGCATAGCTGTAAAACACTTAAAAATACCTTGAAATCTCAAGCTCTTACCTTATTACGAATCTATTATACCTTGAGTGGCTTCTCTCACTTTATTTCTTCCATTTTCTAATCCCAAACTACTACCCAAGGATAATATAATCACTAAGGGAGCTTATTAAGTTATAGAAAGAGCTAAAACTCAAGTTTAGTATACTTTTCCTACCTTTAGTTGGGGCATTACGAATTTTGAAACTCTTGAGCTCCTTAGATGCTCATGTTTTCTTCATTGTCTTGAGGAAAAAAAGGAGAAAACTAATCTTAACTTAATCTTACATTATACCAGCTTAAATATGAACTAAAAGTGCTTAAAGAGTGGATTTTGAAGGCATTCTACCTTATATGGATCTTAGGGAGGATTTAGTGAAGAAGAAATGAATAAAATGAGGAGATAAGAGGGAGAAAAAGGCAGGAGGGGGCAGCTATTGCCACATGGCACCATTTATACTATTCATTTTTACATGTGCTAGAATTTGATAATTTAGTTAATTTATGACTTGTTATACATCTTTGGTGTAGATTTTGATTTACTTTCTCAAATAAATTTATTTTATCTATTTTAATTAAATCTCAAGTTCTAATCCACCCTAGAACTCGGTTAAGGACAAAATTGCAATTTTTTAAAAAAGAAAGGCTTTAATTGTATTATTTTGATTTTTCTTGTAAATTTTTCATTTAAAGAACTATTATTAGATTATAATTTAATTTACTTCGACATTCAAATTGTTTTTGAATTACCAAACTTTAGATTTTCAATTTAGGGCTAGTTTGGGAATTTTAAAAAATTTTGCAGTTTAGATTCGTATGTGAACCTAATTGGATTTTATTGACTTTACTTGATCTTGATTTTTTAGGATTAGTATTTGGATAATTTCATAAATAGTAGAAATAATAGTGTATAATTTTTATAAAATTGTTCACATTGATAATTTTTATCTATAGTTATATCCTATTAATTAATCCTGTGATGTTTTCTTTTAAACTGCGTGGCATGTATACAAACCACTTATAGTCACATTCTATAAAGTAAAGCATATCACTATTTTCACTCTTTCCTAGAACAGTAACTTGATCAAACTAATTTCATTTGTTTGGATTATCTCATTTTGATATGTATATTATCTATATATGTTCTTTTTAATCTATTTATTTTTAAAAATGTTGGTTTTTTATTTGTATTTGTTTCCTGACAAACATCTGTTCAAAAACAATAAAAATGATAGACTAAAACAACTAGAAACAAATAATTAACCAGATAATTAAACACAGTTTCACTTTTTCCCATATTTTTTTTAATTACTATGTAATGGTATAGTTTTAATACATTATTTTAAGAGTAAGTTGTCCATTAATTTTTCAAGAAATATTGTAATATTATATTAGTTTTATTTTTTCCAGAAAGAAATATTGTAATATTATATTAGTTTTATTTTTTCCAGAAAGAGCATATAGTATACTTATTATTAGGTGTTACTCCTTGGAGTGATGCTTGAGTAATATGTCTTAAAAAGAGAGAAAAAAGATAGAGGAACTTATGAAGTAATGAGAATAGGATTGTTCGTAATAAAACCAAAACCATCCTTATGAGTATTATGAATTTATTTATGTCATATATAGGAAAAAGTAATCAATGAAGAATAAACATATATTATTAAATGTTGCATCTGTAATGCATATACCAATAATATAATTAGAAAAAGGAAAAGGATATAATAAATTTATTAACCTACCTTAATCTTTTCAACGTGTAATTATGTTTTAACCGATGGGAAGTGGCATAGCATGTGTTAACTATACTGACCATAATAGAGCCTGGTTGAAAGATTATTTTCCTTTCCCTAGAATTGACCATGGTTGATTTAAAATCTTCATGCTTTCTTAAGCCAAATGGATTTTTTCCATAATTGACCCTTATGTGTTTAGTCAGCTCCTTCAGCATGTCTATTATTTCCTTCTAGACTTTTACATTAGTCTTTGTTGAAGGGGTAGATGGATCTCTAAGGATGTCATCATATTCAATGGCTATTGATATATTATAGCTTTTCTTAGCCAGCTGTATCTATTAGTGTTTGGTCCACGTTTTCTATTAGGATTGGTTGTAATATGTGTTTTTGTTAGTTTTTGTACAGCTTATATGAATAACAAGTTATTATACAGAGAAAGTGAAGCTTCTCTAATAAAATCATTCTTTACTCAAGTTCTCTTTCTTGTTCGATACTGTTGAAGATGCAAGTTTACTTGGGTCATTAATGTTCTTGATCTTCTATATGGTATCATAGCTTGGTAAGATATGTTTTTTGGTCACATTATTTCTTGCAAACTACTTATTATTTTGTTTCTTGCAAATATAGAGCGACATACGGAAAATGCTAGTAAAACTACGTTTAATGATCCTATGTTTCTTCAGGATCTAATAATTCGAATGTGGCAATTAGAAATATCATATTTGATGGCTTGAATTACTTACCTTGGGCAAGATTGATTAAAATAGGATTGGGAACCAAGATGAAATTAGGGTTTGTCGATGGTATTTTAACCTAATTTAAATTCTCTTGATTTAATATGATGGGAAAGAGCGGATTATATGGTTTAGATGTAGATTCTTAACTTAATGATGAAAGATATTGCAAAGAATTATGTTTTCACTTTGTTTACTTATGATTTGTGGAATGAAATCGAGCAGATAGCAATATAGACATAGTAATGGACCTTTAATTTTTCAAATATAGTATGAAATAAGTAATTTAAAACAATTAAATCAGTTGGTTGCAACATACTATAACAAGATGAAAAAGTATTAGGATGAGCTATAAGTTTTACATGCATATCCTTCATGTACAAGTGGTCATGTTGATGTCTATAATTGTCAACTCAAAGAAATGATTCAAGAGTTTGAATATGAAACAAGATTAATACAATTCCTTATGGGCTTAAATGAGAATTTCGAGATGGTAAGGAATCAAATTCTTTCCATGGATCCCTTACCAATAGTAAATAAAGCCTATTATCTAGTTCAACAAATAGAGCGACAAAGGTTTATTATCTATGGTATGTCTTCTGATGTAGAGGCTCTCGCATATTAGCTAAATAGGTCTTTTGGAACATCTGGTTTGTCTAGATTGATAAGTTTAAAACACTTTGAAAGGAAGAAAGGAAAACGTTTGTTTTGTAGGCATTGTCAAACAGAAGGTTATAGTATTGATATTTGTTTCAAACTAGTGGGATACTTTCATTCTTGTAAAGGGAGAAGAACTAGGAATGTTACTCAAAAAGTTAGAAAATCAATTGTGAATCTTACTGATACCAAATATGATGGTTCTAATTTTTTGAATTGTTTGTCAACTCCTTTAGACACATGCTTTGTGGAAAGATCTTCTTATTTTGCGAGAAAATCTCATTCTAGTGGGACTTCCAATTTAGATCCTCAACTGGTTAACAATCTATGTCATGAAGATTTGAGGTTATGCATGAAAAGCAAACAAATGATGTTGCTACTATGAGCTTGATTAGTTTTACAGGTAATATCTTATCATCTTCGGGAAAAGGAGTTCTATAATCCTTGTCACCTGGATAAAAGAAATATCAAGAATGAGTATTTCATAGAGGTTCTACTTAAATTTCTAACTGTATTATCTCTATTCGCATCATTTTTCAAGGTTATACAAGTTTCAACTTAAAAGGGTCATAACTTACTCATTTTAACTAAAATTTCACATATGACTAATCGTTTTCCACTTACTTTGAATGCTCTATCCATTTCTAAGTTTATTTGCAACATTAAGAGTCATTTGGGTTTTGGAATGGTACGGTACATATTGTCTTTAGACCATTCCAGACTTTGATCCTTTGTAATTTTCACAAGTTTTGCTTCATTTGGGCCTTCTAAGCCAAGTATAAAATATTCTCATCTTTAGAAATCACATAATAATGACAATAACTAATACTACATGCATGATCCTAGTGATGTTGCCAAAAATATAATTCTATATTAAAAAAACTTCTATGGAAGGTAGAAAAAGTCAAGTTCATGAAAAATAGCTTTTGGATTTTCATAAAAATCTAAATTCCTAGATTTTTGTAAATATGTAATTTAAGTAAAATCATGGTCTTCTTTTTAGTTCGCATCCTTAAAATATTTTTAACGCATGGTAAAACTTCATTTAACTAGTTATTTTCTAAAATATGAATCTTTATGTAAACTACTTGTAACAAAATCTTCTTTTTGAAAATTTTGTAAACATGAAGCTTAAAGAAAATTATGGTTTAATTATTTGATTCAAACCTTTGAATGTCTCATACTTACTTCCAAAATTTCATTTAACAATTCTTACTAAACATAGATTTTGATGGGAATCAGACTACCTCAGCTCTAGGACCTATCTCCCAAGCACGAGCCAGAGGATTGTAGAACTTAGTAGTTTGGATTTTATAAAAAAACATGGAACCGAGTGAAGCACAAATGGTAGGTTCTTATGACATGCATGGAAGAGACCTTCAGTTCGACACTATGCAACTATCAGTGCAGCAAGGAAGCTTAACAAAGGAAGCAATTGGAGAAGACAAAATGAATTGCATGAAAGCCACCCCTAAGCTGGCGGCCTAGAATTCCAACGCTAGCAGCCCTAAGAGTCACACTGGTGGCTTACATCCGGCGTACAACATTGGATAAACGAAGGCTGGTAGCTTTTTCATAGTAAGCCGACGGCCTATCTTCCCAACTAGGATTTTTAGATATTTTCATTTAATATTTTCCTTATTTTATTTGTTAGGGTTTTTAGGGACTAATATAAATACTCCTCTTGTGTTGAGACTCAGTAGTTTTTGGATACTTAACAAACTTGATTTGAGAGTTTTCTCAATTCTTCTCTTATCAATCAATTGTTTGATTGTAGCGAGATCCTATTCTTATTAATCCATGTGATCATAGTGAACGACTCATTCTAATCAATCTATTTACATATTGTGGTGAACAAACTGCTTCGTCTTGTTTATGAGTAATATCAAATGAGATTGAACGTATTTCGAGTTGATTCGGTGCATCATATTCGATATCAACGTCGATCCTATCGTTTATTTTCATTGTATCCAATATTAAAAACCTAAATTCAAATCACTGTGTCTAAGGTTTTAAGCACTTCATAATTTGGTATTAGAGCATCGGTTGTGACAATGGGACAAATTGGTAAGCGTAAAGTTGTGATATTTTCATTAATATTGAGTTATTTTGATGCGCTAAGATTGTTGGTGATGTTGTTGTTGGGTACTATTAAGAATTAAATTAGGGTTTTTATTATGATTGTGTTTTATCAAATTTGAGTTTTGAATTGGAGCCATGGATTATAGACACCATTATGAGATTTACCTTAGCCCTGAGATATTGAACGTGATAAAAACATATTTACCTAAATTTGATGGTTATGGCACCCCTATAGAGCATTTGGATTAGGAGTTTTAGGTGACGTAGGTTAATGAAGAAATTTTGCACCCTAATTATCATTTTAGGTATGCAATTGCTAGGAAATTTACAGGGCTTGTGAGGGAATGGTGGCAAGTTAATGTATTACAGAGAAGTATGAATGGATATTATGAAGATATGACTAGAGTATGTATGAGAAGATTGATAAGGAGAAGATTTGTTCCATCATCTTATTATGATGGACAATATCGAGAGTTGTTGGGCCTGAAGCAAAGTGGTATGTGTGTTGAGGAATATGCTCGTAAATATGAGGTTTTGTTAAGGGAAAGTGACATATATGAACCTATTGCACACACTATCAATAGATTTGTGTATAGCCTGCATGATGAAATTGCTAAAGCTATTGATATCCATCGTTTCCAGACATTACAGGAAGGGCAACCTCAATGAAAGAAATCTCGATCTTGACTTTTGAAATAGCAAAGCAGATGGAACTACTACAGGCCTTGATAATAATTGATTCACAAAAAACCATTCCGGGCAAGATTGTTTGATTGAGGTGGATAACAGTGATGTTATTGAATGTAGTTCAGAAGATGATCATGAGATGCAAGTGGAAGTAATTCATAGTATGGATTATGATGTTGACCCAAAATCATCTCTTGATATATGCGTACCTGATTTAGAACCACTCACATCAGTAATTATTTAGCGTTACAGTTATTTCCATGTTCATTCTCTTATAGGTCATCTACTATATTATGATACGTTGACAGGGTTGCCAAGGAGAGTGAATTATTGTGATTTCGTTATTCCTATAAGATCTTATGAGATATTTGTTAACATTCACTAGAGTTTATCTAATGGTTATATCTATTGGAGTAGTATTAGATTTTGGTGTGGTAGCCTAGTAGTGCATCAAAATCCATATGCGCAGCCTATTTGCGAATTACCTAATGGAGAAAAAGATGTTAATGCTTTACAGGATAGTTATGCTCCATCTTGTTTTCCTGATTCCAAACCGATGTTGTGGGTTTCTCTTACTGATGAATCATATGATGGTAAGTGTCTAAAACAACCAATGTTGAGGCCACTTGAGATGTGTTTGTTGAATGCTTGTTATAGTGTTCATGATTTTTGGATTGATTGAGTACATGATGAGTGGCATGAGTCATTGTGGAAGTCTTTGATCATGGACATAGAGATTGATTGTGAATGGTTAAGGGCACCTTGTGAAGATGAGTAGATGATTTGGGAGATGTTGATTCAGAGAGGATTTGTGGAACCATTCATGAACCAAGTGAGGTTGGGAAATTTTATTTAACCACTTTTGAGTTTTGCAGGTTTATCTTTGATCTCAGTGGACATATTTACCATCAAGATTTGAGGGTAAATCTTCAACAAGTCCGTGAGAATGATGTGCATCATCTTTCTATGTTGATCAAAGAAGTAGTTAGAACTTTGGTTGGTTTTGCAAGTGAAGACAACATTGCCTCAAAGCTGGTAGCCTAGAAGGCCAACGTCGGTGGCTTAGCTGATACACACTGGCAACTTAGAAGATTGCAAGGCTGGCGACAACTCAAGGCTGACTATACATTGATGGTGTAAATTTTCAAGGCTGACAGCCTTTTTGCTTAAAGTTGGCAGCTTACAGCCAGCTTTCTTTTAATTCGTATTTTCTTTAATGTCATTAGATTCCTTTTATATTAAGATAATTAGATATAGAAAGTCTTTTTGTCGTATCCATAGTTGTCAAAATTAGCTCGGATTAGCCGGTTCAATCGAAACCGGTACTATTACCGAGATGGGCCTCACCTAAGACTCGTTTTTGTAACCAATTGGTGAGACCCGGATTGATCAGGTCGAACCGGTCGACCCGGACCAGTTGACCCGGATTGAAAAAATAAAAATAAAAAACTAGAAATTTAAATATTTATTCCTATTTTATTATAAATTATTTTATTTAATAATTAATTGATGAATTTGATCCAAATATAGATTTAATTGAGTGATGACACATATATTGGTCTTTTATAATTAAATTATCCCTTATATTTTTACTTTTTCGTGACCCTGTTTCGATCCCCGGTTGAACCTGGTCCAACCTCTCGACTCTTGACCCCTTAGCCTGTCCGGGTCAAACTTCGGTCCGATTCTGACAATATTGGTCGTATCTATTAGTCTTATTATCATATTTAGTAATTAGTCCTTTTGTCATTAATTAGGTCTTTTGGGGAACTATTATAAATACCCCCTTTTGTATTGAGACTGATTAGCTTTTGAGATATTAAAAACCTATTGGAAAGTTCTTTCTCTGTTTTTACTCTTATCAATCTTTTTGTGTGATTGTGGCGAGTGTTCTCGTTCTTATGAATCTTTAGATTGTGGCGAACAAACCATCTGAGTTAGTTTGTGCATGATATCAAATTAACTAGGTTGTGGTTTGGGTTATTATTGGTGCGACATATCGAGTAATAGCGCCATCCATATCCTTTGTTTCTAGAAATTGGTTTGCAATTATCTATGTTTGTATTTAGATCAATTGTCTAAAAGATTCCGCCTTTTTAGGCATATCAGATTTTCTCTTGTTTATGGTGAAAATGATTCTAGTTATATTTCTTAAAAATTTTACTAAGCTTGGAATTTTGAAAATTTAGATGGATTTTTTATTCTAAATCTTTGTTCTTGATGAAGACATTCCTCATGTATCGTCAATAAGAATTTTACGAAAATTTTGCATAACAAAGAATTGTCAACATTTATGTTTCTGGATTGAGTGTCTCTTTCTAATTCTTTATTCCTAATGAAAGTATTTCTTAAAAATTAGAGATAAGACTTCTAGAAAACATTTTTCATAATAAAGAACTATCAATATTCACGTTTTTAGGAAAATCGATCTTAGCATAATAAAAACATCATCTATGGCTATGTATGTGCATGAGCTTAAAATAACAATCATAAAAATAAAATTAATGGCATGGACTTATACCAAGAACATAGAAAATAGAAATAGATAAACAAAAATATAAAGATATTAAAACAAAACCATGCGAGTCTTAGCTTGTTATTAAGACTCTTTAGGACTTGAAATATTTCGGTCATCATATGAAATAAAATAAGCATAAAGAAATAAAATATAGAAGTCTTAGATTTTTATCAAGGCTTCCCAAGACTTGAAGTATTTCCAGTCTTATAAATAAAAATCAAGATAGATGATAGAGAAAGCATATGAGTCTTAGATTATTGTCAAGGCTCCCCAAGAATTAAATTATTTCAGTCTTTTTTGGACTTGAATATGGACAAGTACAAGACTAGAAATTAATTATTTTATCATGAAATAAATAAATTGCTTGAAATAATTAGTGCATGAAATAAAAACATGAAATAAAAAGAGTCAAATTAGTAAGTATTTAGGCTCTAAGATATACACACTTATATACTTACATAAACATATAGAAAATTAGATTAGTTATCAACATCTGGACAATAAGAATTTAATATGTACATAACCATAAACATGGTATTGTGTAACATGATTTAAATATGTTGTCATTTGTATTTCCATTCCTAGCATGAAGCATCATAGGAATATTTTTGGACAATAATCAAAGACGTACACATACATGCTAGGAAAAATTAGTAGAGGTTTGTTAGAGTTTTGTTATGATGAAAGAAAAGTGTGTTAAAAGTGCAAAAGGGAAGGGGTATTTATAGAGAGAAAATGGAGAAAATAAAATATGAGAGAAAGAGAGGGGGAGAGAGAGAGAAAAAAAAATTTTAAGTAGAAAAATGTAATAAAGTATTAGAGAAATTAAGTAAAAGGGTAGTAAAATTTTTATGAAAAAAAATGTAAGAGATAGGTATGTAAGAATATAAGAGTAGCTGTATAGTAGAGTGAATAGTAGATAAGACAAATAAATTATCGATAGAGATAAAAATATACGTATAAAAGCTATAACTGACATTTTTATTTACCGATAAAATCGTATTTGATATTTCATAGATATCTTAATGTATTTCTAGTATAAATTATTTGTTGGAAACTGATCTCATACGGGTTTAAAGCGATTGAAATTTTGCCAAATCTGATCATTTTAGGACTTATACTATATATCTGGTTCATAATTTAATTTTACTTTATTTTTCTAATTTATTTAATATTTGAGGGTTCTCAAGAATGTCTAATCGAGTCTAGGGCTTTTAGGGTTAAATGTTGACTTGGGTTAATTTTAGGGCTTTAGTTCCATTTTCGACTCTAAGATTCCATTTACAAGTTAACTGTAATATCTAGGGGTTCACAATTTATTATTAATTATTATCTAGTGATGTTGTCTTGGTCTATGTGTTAGCAACTGAGTATAGATTTGGTTTGATTTAACTGATAAAATTTTGACTTGATAAATTAATATTATATTACTGGAAATTATTTCTTATTATTGCATTATTAATTATTACTTGGATATATTACCTCGATTTGCATGTTAGAGACCAGATAGACGAATTGTTTAGCATAGGGTTTTCGAGTCGAATGATTATCGGATTTTTGTTTTTGAAGGTACAGGTTTTCTTAGGGTCCAGTATCTAGAAATTTCTTATTCCCATACTATTCATCAAACTTTTAGGGTTATCTGACTTATCTAACATTATGTATGGTCTTCCAGACTCGTGATAAGTTGAGGTCGATTTTAGGGGTTTCTAAGTTTTAGAGTTGAACTAGATAAACTAGATTTTATTTAAAATCCTTTTAACGATGATATGTTCTTTATAAACTACCTATCTTGAGGGTTTTAAGTTTCACCTAACCCATTTGATACCCTAAGGTTATTAAAATTTTATTTGATTCTATTTAGGGTTTTCTAGAGTTCGATTTTAACTTACCTTGATTTTTTGGGGTTCTAGTTTTGATATTAGCTCTATGGTTCTCATCTAAGAGTATAAAAAAAAAAAAAATCTAGGGGTTTACAAACACCTTCAAACCGAGCTCCATATATTTGGTATATACACATATTGTCTTCCATAAATAAAAAGGTTCCAATCTCCATTACTAATTTGACTAATCAATCAACTGGAGGTATATTTAGGAAGAATTGATTGATGATTGACTTCAATTTACCTTGATTAACATGGTTCACCTAATCCATTGGTGCTAGTCCCCTAGTTTCTCATAATACCAACTAGTAGAGATTTATCGCTTCCTTAGTAGTCTCCCCATCATCCTCATACACATCATAAGGAATGGATTCAACTATAGAGTAAACATTCACTTCCTCATTGATTGAGTGAAATAAAGTTTTGTTAATTGCTTCTGATTCCACTACCATTTTCGTTGTCGTCTCTTCTATCTTGGCCTTCGAAATTGGCACTAATTTTGTTAGGGAGACAACTTTGTGCCTTATCACATACTTGTTTAATTGAATCGCAAAAGAATTATTGCTCTCTCCTACCATAATTTTAGCTTCGAGTTCTCAATGAGTATGAAGTTGATGTGATAAGGATATTCTAAAAAATGATAAAATAGTATGCATAAGATGAGCATTATAAGAAATAAGATTGAGTTTACGAAGGTATGTGGAATGATTTGACAATTTTAGAGAATCGAGATCGACACATTTTCCCAAGCTATTAGATCTTCTTGAAAGAAATCCAATGGTCATGGACCTATGCCATGCTACAAGATATGACACCTAATAGATGTGGTATGGATATGACGATCACATATCAAGCTTTCATCATTTAACACATGTCATTACACATTTTTATGCGTTGACATTCAAATCAATAAACTTCTCTTATATACCAATTACTTCTAATGAGTTGCAGTCCAATCAAATCATTTAATACAATAGATAATTTTCTAAAAGGCTAGAATGACTTGACTTAAATGATTCGGTTACCTTCTCCAGTGGTCTTTCCATTACATTATAGAAAAATGCAAAACCACACCTAGCTTCGATTATACTTGCCTTGGTGATCTTTTAACTTATGTTCTCAATGGCCATCAAGAAACTCACCTCAAGGAGACAAAACTTCAACAAACTAGGATAAAAGCTAACCCTACTTCAGAAGTCAGGTTGACCATCCATTATCCACTGGGCTCTAGTTATCAGCATCAAAATGGGAACTTATACTAGATCCTATTAGCCATCCCAAGGATTCAGCGCTAGATAGATGGAATCAAGATCACTCACCTCAAATAGCTCAACAAATGGCATGGAAGGCTCATACTAGAAGACTATTTTCCTTGTTAACCTTTCACTGAAGAGAGTAGGGAAAAGACAAGTGTTGATGGGTAAATTTGACCATAGACGTCCTAAGTCCAGTTCGACTTGTTAAAGACATGGGTTGACCTTCCTAGACCTTGGATTAAGCCACAAGATCAACATTCTTATGTCCTCATGTTGGATTGGACCTCCTTCGTCTACCTATAATCTCATTCACTTAGCTCAGTTGCCTACTAAGCCCTCGTCAATTCCATTACCAATATTTGATCATCTCTAGTAGCTGAACTTTGATGACAATAGACAGTGATGGTGATGGATTTAAAAGATATTATATGTATATAGATATACATAGAAGTAGTCATTTTTAAAATAAACGATGAATTATGTAATTGACATTCGTAACCTTAGTAAGATAATATAAAAATTATGTTTTAATAAAAATAGGTATTTGGTATAAAATATTAATATTATAAACGAACATTTTTGGAAAATGGAGAAAAGAACTTCAACCTCATTGTCTACTCTTAATATTATAGATATGTAATGATACCTACCATAAACACTTTTGATTTAAATTTAATTCATTATCTTCCATATATATATTATCATTTATGGGACATTACAAGTTATAGAAATATAAGGATCATTGAATCTAAAAATGATATTTTACTTTTTAATAACTAAAATTTTATAATCATAAGATTAAAGGATTTTGAAATAGTCATTATTTACAGGGTAAATATCATGAATGGTACCTGAACTTTTGACAAAATATACAATTAGGTACCTGAACTTTGAAGTTGATTAATTTAGCGCCTAAAAGAACTTTTCATGCATGCCAACAGTACCTCCATCAAGTTCTTTTAGGTACTTGATTGATCAATTTGATAGTTTTTGGAGTGTCAAATTGATCAATTTCAAAGTTTAGGTCATAAATTGATCATTTCATAGTTGAGGTATCTAATTGCATATTTTGTCAAAGTTTAGGTACCATTCTTGATATTATCCCTTATTTATAACAATCCCTAGAATTTTAGTATAACATTTATTACATGTTTAATTAAGGCAAATGATTATTCCATTCTCTCTCATTCCGTGCAAAATTTATATCATAGTATTTAGTTAAACTTTAAACACTAAAAAACAATTACATATCAATTTCTATTAATGGTTTATTTCCTCATTTCGTTTTTCATATATAACCTACCTTGAAAATTGTATACCATTATACTCATGTCAATCCATCATAAATGAAATAAATATTTTGCTTTTATGACACGACATAGTGGATGTTTTACAGTTATTTTGACATAAGGTGATGAAAATCATTAAGAATTAATCCATCCTCACATAATGGGTTATTATTACTGTTAATTTTAAGTTGGTTGAAGTCTCATTCCCTTGATGACTTAGGTTTGGTACGTGGGAATGATTCATAATGGAATGGATTGGAATCAAAGAAATATAATGTAATGTAATGAATAAAGGAATGAGAAATCTATTCCTTTGTTCGGATGAAAACATAGAATGAAATGGAAATGAATTAATATATAATAGGACTTTTCAAAATATCCTTAAAAACAAATGAAATAATAACTGTCTATTAGATAAAAAGGTAATTAAATCAAAGATCATTAATCTAAGACAGAAAGGAATAGCAATTTTTCTTTAGAATTCTCCTTGAAGTAGGAATCGTTGATTCGTTGGAATTGACAATTCAAACTTCTAATAAAGCTTTCACATATGGGGAAAGGGGATGGAATCCGAAATCATGAATCCATTTCGATCCATTATTGCATACCAAACATCACTTTGATGTTTAAATAATTAACTTTCTCCCAAATGGTTTAGCCAATAGATCATTCATATTTAATTCTAACTTAACATGATCAATTGATATAACTCCATCTTTAGAAGCTTCTTATATAATATATTGATATATATATAATATATTATATATCATGTCTCAACAAATGTGTCTATTTTTGCCGTTGAAAATCTTATTCGTTGTAATGGCTATTGGTGCTTGGAAATTGCAATGTGTAGACACAGAAAGTGTTTGTTTATATCAGATAAAATATTTGTTAAGAAATTTTCAATCACTAAGCTTCATTACCAACCAATTCTAGAGCTATAAACTTTGACTCCATAGCAGACTTTGCAATAATTGCTTTTTTTAGCTCATTTCCAAATGATTGCACCTAAGGATGTAACTCGGGTGGGCATAATACGGTACCAAACCTATCTGAATTGCTAAAGATTTTATAAGGCTTAGGAATGAGTTTTGAAACTTCTTTGTAACTTATAGATTTTGAGTTGGTTGTAAGTTTTTGATATAATCAATATGAGAACCTAACTTGACAAATAATGCAATTATAAAAAAAATAAAAACAATCCTATTTTCCTATGCTATATCACTACCAAGTATTATGTTCATTTATCTTCATTCTTTTATGCAAATAACTATCATTAGTTCTAAGGTTTATGTTATTTTATTCATAATATGGATAATGGGATTTGTAGGGAAAATTACAAATACCCCCCTAAACTTTTACCTAAATGTGAATTCACCTAATGAACTTTCAAAACAAGCCTCTTCACCACTTAGACTTCCAAAATTTGGCATAGTTAAGGTCAATTAACATTTTCCGTTAAAACAAAACAATGGAGTTGCAAAATATCCCCTTGAACTCCCATCTATGTGTTGATTTACCCCTTGAACTTTTATCTATGTATGGAATTACCCTCCTAAATTTATTAAGAATTGTTAACTATCCTTAACCATGCCAATTTTTTAAAGTTTAAGGGCATAAAGCTCGCTTTAAAAGTTGAGAGAGTGAATTTGCACCTTAATAACAGTCTAAAGGGTAATTTGCAAGTTTCCCATATCTTTATATACACACACATATACACACGTGTCTCCTACTACAGACAGTCATAAATTCATAAACTGGGAAATGAATGCATACTTACTAACATAGTTGCAAATAACATAATGCATAGGGCAATATGTTTTATTTTTTTTAAGGAAAAAATTGCAAAATTAGTTAGGTCATGGGTTTGCAAAATTCCTAAAGGGATGAGTCACGAGTACAAACAACAAAAAACCTATAGGGTTTTTACTAAGCTTTGGAATACCATATAGTGTGGTGGAATGAGTTTAGATTTTGTATGACACATTCTAAACCTATATTGCTGCATCCCTAATTGCACCACCACTAAGAGTGAATAAACAACCATCGGTGCATTTTGTTAATATTATTGTATCCTTTTAAAAGGTAGAAAACCCACAATATAGGATTCCATGATTCAACCATCGGTGCATTTTGTTAATATTATGTATCCTTTTAAAAGGTAGAAAACCCACTATATAGGATTCCATGATTCATGATTCTTCTCAAACATTTCATTAGTCTCACTATGACACCCCAATAATCACAATTGGGATTATGTATACATGTACTTGTTCTACACACAACATAAGCTATGTTACATCTACTCAATCTATAGATAGCATAAGTTGTGTTAGGTTAGATAGAAATTCATTAAACCTATCATATTCCTAATAATATAAGAATGGTTAGATTGTTCAATATGATACTTACATATTTCCTTAATCAATCATTAATGTCATAGGGGATATTCATTGGTATGACATTAAAAATATCCAAACTTTTTAAACATGACGCTCTTGTAATAGCATTATACTATCACATTTCCCTATAAATTTAGCACACAATATGACACTAGTTTCACCCACATGTCTTCCAAAGAAAATTTAGAAATAAGAGAAGATTTTATTTTATACATTATATCAAGACTAGTGGAAAAAATAATTATTTTATCCACATACAACTAAATAATTACACATTCACCATTAATAATTGTAGTATAAACACATTTATCAGCTTTAATAGATGAAAAACCATCAAGTATCAAAACTTGATCAAATTCTGCATGTCATTGTTTGAGAATTTGTTTCAAATCATGGATAGATTTAAAGTTTACAAGTTTTATTGCCTTGCCTAGAAACAATGCAACCTTCACGTTACACCATATAAATCTCCTTTTTCAAATTACTATTTTAAAAAGTAGGTTTGACATCTATTTGGCAACTAAAATGCTTACAAATAGAGGCCAACACAATCAAAATCATAACAAAAGAAAATTCTAGTAATAAGGTAAAAGTATCAAATAATCAAAATTTTGTTTTTTGTTAGAAACTTGGGAAATTCTATGGTCCCGTCATTAATTTTGACAAAACCTATCCTATTGACTATTCAACGGCCCATACCTAATTGTGATCGAACTACTAAAATAGTTAATATTTTAATTATCATATTTTTTTTAATGATTAGATGGTTGACCGGACGGTCTTGTCAATAGGACGTAGAATCTCCCTAAAACCTTTGACAGTTAGATTACCTTTATGTTTCCAATTGATCTTTCAAGTTTGTATTTCCTTTTAAAAATCTATTTTTAATTAATAGGTTTAGCTATAGGAGGTAAATAAATCAAAATCCATATTTTATTTTGTCTAATAAGATTTTTATATTCAAATGCTTTTTTATGAGATAAGGAATCTGAAGAAGAATGAAACTTAAAAATTCATCAATTTTGATTAAAATAAATATGAGCTATTTAGTAATTATTCAAAACTGGTCCCCTTAAAAAAAGTATGGAATCGTTGAATTTTCCTAGAACAAAAAAAGAGCATATGAATAAGTTAATGATTATGATTAAAATAAATACGAGCTATTAACTAATTATTCAAAAATAGTCCCCTTTAAAAAAGGGTATGGAATTGTAGAATTTTCCTGGAACAAAAAATAGCATACGGATAAGTTAATGGATCATTATTCATAAGGTAGGTATAGAAACTAGTTTTAAATGAATTTCCTTTTCTGGTCTTTTACTCCTCCTTTCTTTAGAAGAATTTTCCAAAATTATTTTGGTGCACAAGAAATGATATTAAAAAATTAAATTTTTAGGAAAGAATTTAGCATTTTGGTCTCAATAATTATATTGCAATCAAGCACATACATTTTTGAAACAAGAAATATATATGACGAGTATGCTTTGCAATTAACATGTGCAATTACCATGTGCAATTACCATGCATTCAATAGTTTCACGATCTAATTTTCTTTTATTTTTTTCCTTTATTTTTTAGAGTCAAGCAACATAACTTTAGCAAGACAACCCCATACCATGAAATAGTTCAAGTTAAAGTTATATCGCTTCCACAATCCATAAGTGTCTCAGTAGTTTTTTTCGATAAAATACAAAAATATGACCTATGTTTTAGTAAATTTATAAATAAGTGACTTGCATTTTGATTTTTAACAAATACATGATTTGTGTTTTGATACTTTTATAAACAAGTTACCTGAGTTTTATTTTTAACAAATACATTATCTTTATTTTGGTAATTTTGTAAATAAGTGATGTGGGTTTTAATTTTTGAGATATATATTACTTGTATTATTTTTTACTTTATGTTAATAATAGATTAGGGACATGGGTCATGTATTTGTCGAAAATCAAAACTCAAATCACTTGTTTGCAAAGTACCAAAACATATGTTATGTATTTGTTAAAAATAAAACTCAGGTAACTTGTTTGTAAAAGTACCAAAATATAGATCATATATTTGTTAAAAATCAAAACCCAAATCACTTATTTGTAAAAGTACCAAAACACAAGTTATATTTTTATAATTTACCCTTTTATTGCATTTTATTTTGCAAGTGACATATAGACAAAATGATTTCAACCTAATGATTAACTTGAAGCCAAATCACTAAAAAGTAAGGAATTCATCATTTCTTATAAGGTTTTGATTTCTTTTTCTCATACACTATTTGATTCAAGTGACTCTGGAGAAGTAATTTCATAAATTATTTTTTCTTTTTTCACAAAGAAAAACATTAAAAAGTGTATACTTGCTACCTTAATATGACCTAATATTTTAATCCTTTTAAATTGATTTAGACTTCAACTTTATATAAAAGAAACATATCAAAAGTTTCATATTCCTAAGTAAATAGACTTTACAATATCTAGAGAAATCATGATTTAAATTCATACAATATTTCTTTCGATGCCTTTAGTCATAATTTTTTTTTTCAAATCATCAAAATCGATATGAATTAATTTTAATAACTTGGTTTCCCTTGAATAGGATGAAAAAAATATCTTAGTTAATTTTGTTTCAATACATATTTAGCATTTGTTGACACATGCTTTTACCAAGAATGAGATTGAGTGATTGCATTTTACTTATATATAACCTGCACTTATATGTCCTATGTAGCATGCCATAAACTAATACAATCAACCAAGTCATAAGACAAAGATGCATGATCATTAATGACATTAGAAACATTTAGTACATAAATGTTGATTACAGTAACCTCTTGCAAACAAATTATTTTTTGTCATTACACTCTTATTATGGACACTTTAACTTCAATTTTTCCGAAGATTTGCTCTAATATTTAGCACATCACTAAGAGCTAAGGTCTCGTTAGATATGAGTTTAAGTCTTTGAGAAGATCTTCCTTTTTACCATGATCATATGCAATTCAAAAATCACCAAGATAAAAATGTTCTTCCCCATCACCTACTAATATGTAAGAGGTGAAAGAATTTTGTGCAGCAATAGAGCATATGACCCATTTTTTACATTGACCATCTTATCAACTTGAGAATTAATAGAAACAACAATATCATTTTTCGTGTTTTAAGAGGATTGTTATATCTCATTCTTTTCCTACATTGACATACGTATTGACCTAGCTTTCCAGAAACAAAACAATTTCATTTTTTTCTTGAGGCATTAGAATTAATAATCTTGAATTTATAACTAAGATTATGAGATTGAGTTCTAGTAATAGGTAAACTAATGGAACCATTAGCACCACTAGAAGAAGAAGATTGATGTCAGTAAAACTAATATTAAGAATACTATTAGTCATAACACTATTGGAAAAACTATTTGGATCCATAAATCTCTAAGATTGTAAGAAAAAAGAAAAAGAGATTATTAGGAAATGTAAAAGAGATTGTTGTAACAAAAAAAAGAGCCATTCTTATAAGCACCACTCTTGAGGACTTATTTGTGTCTTCCTTTATGATAGCCTGTAAATAAGTCATGCTAGTTGCAAGCTACTTGAAGTCGGCTCTCTTTAAGTACGGTTTGTTTAAGTTAGATTGGTAAGCAAGTCGAGCTATTTTCAAAACAAAGCTATTTAATTGAATGAATCAAGCTCAAACTCAAATTTAGGTTCGTAAACCAACTTGCGACTAAGCATATTTAGGCTCAAGAACAAACTTGCAAGTAGGCTCACAAATAGGCTTGTTAGAAGGCTCATGAATAAGCTCATTAATAAGTTCATTAATAAGCTTGCAAGCAAGCTTGTGAGTTATATATAATATTATATATACATATATAATTAAAATTAAAAATTGATTTATATTTAACATATATGTGTGTATATATTCTATAGTTCTTATCTATTATTTTTTTTATTTGGAAAAAAATTAACATAGGGAAAACTAGTCAAACTTAAGCTCGAAATAAATCTCATTTAGGCTTGATAAAAAAACCAGCTTGATGTGAGCTTGATTTATAAAAGAGTCAAGCTTGAGATCAATATAGAGCATATTTCTTTGAACAAGATGAACTCGAGGCTTAAATAAAAAGCTTAGCTCAAGCCTAAATTTAATAAATTTTAAACAAGTTAAGTCGAGCTTTAAAAGCTAGGCTCAACTTGGCTCATTTGTAGGTGGGCATAGTGATCGTGTCGTGCCGTCTATGTAACATAATTTTGCATGCTTTGCATTTCACATGCTCTTGCATGTCCAACCCATTTGTGTTCATGTGCATCACATGCTTTTCTTTTCATGTGTCGATTCATGCTTAGCCCATTCACTTGTGTATCATACTGTGTCGCATGCCTTTGATTGGATCTAGTTTCACATAGAATATACGTTTTTTTTACCTTCTCATGTATTTTTTTTAGTGGTTATCATATTATATAATATAGAAATTAAATGAAAAATTTACAATAAAATTTTACATTTAATATTAATGATAACTAAATGAAGAAAGAAAATGTGACTTTTTTATTTCATGGATCACTTGACAATACGCAAATACATTACATTAGAATTAATTTGAAAAAAAAAAAAAAGAAAACATACCTTTTATGCTGGGAAAAAAAAGGTAAATGTGATGATTGATTGTCGTGACTACCGGTGTTGTTAAGGGATGATGTAGTGGTGGTGGATGTCCCAATTAGTAGTCTATCCAACAAAAGTACTCCTATTGATTTCTAGAAATTTTCTCCACATGAGAATAAAGGGACTCTTGGTCATAATGGATAGTTTTGAGCATTTCCCTTTGTTTTGTTGCAAGGTGTTGATTTGCTTTAAGGACTACAATATCTGTTGAATATCAAAGGTATTAGGTGGTCTCGATTCATGTTATTGTTGTAGATGTGGTTGGTCTTGTCCTTTTTCTTCCATTGGTTGCCATAGTAAACCACAAATCTTTGATGTTCATTTCTTGCTCATCCTTGCCCATCCTCTCCCATTTGTTGTTTCAAATGTCTTTGATTATGAACATGTCTATAAGGTTGATTATTTTTTGGATCAAACTTGAATACCAACTTATTCTCAATGTTTGCATGCATGAATGTCCCTTTTGCTTTCATTCCTACATTGTTGGACAAGCCAAAATCCCACAATGCAAGAATATTTGTGATGAACCTTCCATAGGCAAAATGGACATCGTTTCTTCTAAGCGAGCATCAAAAGCATTGCTTAACCACATAACCAATATCTATAGGTGTATGCTACGACAATGCATCTATAAGGAAGATGCCTTTACTAGAAACGTGATCCATGTTTCTCCTCAGACAAATATTTTATGTGATCATATAGTGAAACTTCCATTTACCATGGTAAGGTCAACTTTATTTTATATGCTTTAAGTGTCAATTGACTTTAACCTGAACATACTAGTTGGCTACAGACTGAGTAGAAAGCATCTTTTAAATCACAGTTTCTTTGCATCCTTGCATCGCCTTCTAATCCCAATAGTTTGTTAATGTAATCTGTTGCAATGTAGTTACAATACCAAACATATATGTTCTAAAGATTTTGATTTCCGCCCAGTATCCCATCATAGAAGTACAACATATCTGCATCTACAGTCTCATTTGTTGTCGTATTAGAATAAAATATTTAAATGAGATCGACATATGTCTTAACAAGAGTAAACTGATGCTAGAAAAAATATCAATAAAATCACAAATGACATCTAACAATTCAAAATTGTAGTCCTTTCCTAAAATGATAGAATGAGTACAATATTTAGATTCATACCATTCTTTCATGAAGTCAAAAGGAAAGTGTATGGTATGATGTCGATGTAGAGGACTAAGCATTGGTGGTGTTAGAGAATGGTGACATTTTGGAGTTTATAATGTTTTTACGATGATGGGAACTTCCTTCAAGTTCCATTGATTTATATAGTGTAGACATATTTATGGAGGAGTTTAGAGGAGATTAAGGTGAGTAAACTTGCTTGAAGGAGTAGGATGAACACACAAGCATAGTAGAAACTTATTCCTGTTGGTTGCCTAATAAAATAGACGTGGATACTTTTGGTCATTGGTATTAATGTGCTCACATTAGTGCTAACGCTAAGAAAAATTTGATCATGTGGAGATGTGACCACGTTAGTGGCCAATGGTAAAAAAATTTGAATGTAAGGCCAAGCTAACATGGCCACTTCTATTTTCAAAGTGGCCATATCAAATGCGATGTGGCCACATTGTCTCCAATGTATCATGTAAGCTTAATTATTTTCCTACCCATTGTATTAAATTATGGGTGGGAAATGACATGACCATGTTAGGTAATAATTTATCCCCCTTTCCCTTCTTGTTTGTGTTGTAATAATGCTTGATCCACGGTTTAAGTTTTGTCCCTCTAAAATACTCCTCCATGAATTCTACAACAACATTAGGGTGGATAATGCCAAAATAACTACTAAAAGACTCAACAAGAGAGCAATGAATTTGTTTAAAGACTTGTATCAGTGTCACAATCAAGCAACTCTGCAACTATTCCAAGTATCGTGCACTAACACTAGTAGCCACTTATACTAGGGGTCTTTCGAGAGAAGCATTTAAATCACCCAAGAAGTTGTGAGGCTTCCCAAGATATATATAGTGACATACTAGTGTAGTAGATGCAGCAACAAAAGGTACATAGAGAAGAGGGAGGATAACTTTGATGTCCTTGATTAGCGGAAGGAAAGAACATACATAAAAACAATATTTCCCCAATGGTACTGGATGTTCTAATATCTCCGGTTTCAACAATTTTCTAAATCAACTTTTAATTTGGACAAGCAGGATATTGATCCCCACCGTTATAAGCTAAAATTGAAAACTTCGAAAGCATGTGTATGCTTTAAGAATAAGACAGATGCCAAGGATAAATGTTTGGGAACCCACATTTTTATATTTAAAATTCTCTCCTTATCTTTAAATTACTTGATGATACACTTGAGAATTGCGGGCAGTCTTGCAAAATTTGACCTTCGGCCTTTCTCATTCTAGTCAATAAGTGTTTAAGCACATGGCAAGAAGGTTCAATTTCTCTCTGTGCAGAGAGTCTCCAAATGTGTTGGTGTAGAGAAGATTTTGCATGTGACAAGTGAAATTCCTAAAAAAAATCATTAAAATGAAAATCCCTCTAGGCTAACGTTAAACATATGTAAATTCGGATAAAGACGTTAAACATGCTGTCCAGGTCTTTCTTGTCAAATTCCAGCAACTGTACCAACTGTCTGGCGTGCTACGGTACAAAAGCCCCCAACTCATTCATCCCATCCACAGACATTCTCAAAGAAAAAGGTTACCGAGGAGCCCTAATGCTGGCTGACACAAATTATTATCAATGTACAAGCAGCCTGGAATTATTAATGCCAGAATATAGAACTCACATTATTTATAACCTTCACTTTTGCCATCTCGAAATGTCTCTAATCATTGCTGTCCAGCGGTCCAGGACTGCGTATATTTGGGCGGTTACTTTATTAGATATCTTTGCTCATCCAGCCTATATAACAAGGTGTCCATATTACAACAGCGAAAGCATTGGCCTCTCTCTCTTCTCTTGCGGATCTGTTCTTCTATGAGCACTCTTTATAATATTAAATAAAAAAATCTTTTAATATTGTAAATAATTATTTTTAATATATGTAATTAACATTAAAGTAAAATTTTAAGATATAGTTATAAATAATGTCACATTTAATATGTGAGAATTGTTTAAAATGAAATAAATTGAAAAGGAATAGATTTCAAAATGATAAATCAAATTTTTGTGTTTAGAAGTGTATGGGAAATATAATGGAATGACTACAAATTATATTTGTAAAAATTGTTTCTACTAATAAATGTAAATTATAAATATATGATAACATAAAGGATAAACATCCGATTAATGAATCTAATATAGTAATATAAAATCGTGATTTGGTTTTAAAATGTATCCAAATATCAAACATGAAAAATAGAATATGATTTAGAACTGCAAATTTAGTCCAACGAACTCTGGCATATCAAATATAACATTAGAGTTTTAAAACATCCGTTAACAACATTGATTAGCTGCTCAATTTTCTTTATAGTTAGTGCAATTTGGTATAAAAATTTTCAACCTTAGTCTTTATATTTGAAATTAGTTAAAGCCAGCACACAAAGTGGGATTGCTTGATGGGGGAAGAAATACGTGGGTCCACATACCAACCTGCCAGAGGGAATAAACCACGATTATTTGAATTTTGTGTTAATTGGCATTGCCGGCTGTACATTCATTCATTGGAGGAACGATATTGTCAAAGTAGGAATTGAAAAATGGAAAATCACATAAATAAATATATTAATTATTTTATAATCCGAGATATGGGTTATAGAATTAATAGGTTGACAGGCTGTTCCAGAAAACGTGTCCGAATGATAGGGGTTATGCGAGAGGCGGTTGGTCATGACTTCTACCTATCGGTGATTTTACGCTTTCCTGACAGCTATGTTTTGATGCTGTTGCTTTTAGGAGGTACCTATCTATTATATGGATATTAAAGCATACCAGAATAACAAGAAGGTACAAGGAAAGGGAATAAGACGAGGAACTTGTACTTAGTTGAATTTATTGGATCGTATTGCTGCTTTTCGGATGTACCTATGAAAATTTTACCGTCCACTGATAGATTTATGATATCGGGTTCTGTAGTACGAATAAACGATCTAGATAGTTTTTGATCGTGATTTAATCTCTTAAATTTTTTTTTATAATTATTTTAATTTTATAATACAATGATAGAAACTAAAATGAATACTACAAAGATTTTGCATTTATTTAATGGTAGTTAAGTCGAATAAAAATTGATATTCTAATGTTATGTTCGGTGCATGAATGATTTATAATATAATAAATTGGATTGAAATGAGTTTAAGAATGACAAATTCATTTTTATGTTCGAAAGATTACATGTAACAGAATGACTAAAAAGTGTAATTAGCAGAATATCTTTAGTAATAAATGAAAAATATGAATATATGATAGGATAAAAAGTAATTACACTATATATAATTAATAAGGGTTGAATGGAATCGTGATTTGCTTTTTCAAAGGTTGAATTGAATTTCCTTTCAAAACCAGAATTATTGATTCCAAGAAATCACGACTCTAGCTTCTAAAAATGGAAAGGGAATAGAAGTCGAAATCGTGATTCAATTCCAGTCTATTCTTGTGTAGTAAATGCGCCATAATAAGAATAATTTTTTTCCTCAATAATTATAATATATATACTAATTAAATAAAAAAGATTTGATTTAGTTGTTAATTATAATTATGAATGAGTGTTAGTTCGATGGGTTATTATGTGGGATATGAGTAAATGATTTAAATTTGAGGTTAAGCATGTGATTCTTTATAAATTCATTTGTTGGAAGTTGGAACGGTTGAAATTTCTTAGAAATTCTATAGTTCTTTCACTATCCAACGACTCATATCATATCCAACCGTGATTGAATTACTAATACAATTAATATTTTAATCACTATATGGTTAGATAATGGAGTAGACGGTCCCATCAACGAGACGGTAGAAGCTCTCAAATTCCTCGCGAAGAATAGGTTTGGAGGGTTTGGATCTTTATTTATTTTTAATTTATAAATTAATAATTGAGATCATTTAAATTTTTAAAATACCTTAAATATTATTATGGTGTTGTATGTATTTTCATAATATTAACCATTAATTATATATAATAGTATTTCAAATAGAGAAATTTAAAAAATCCATGAAAAAAAAAGTAGATCAAGATAGATTTGTTTCTTTTTGGATAAGGATGATACCATGTTAAAAATTATTAATAAACAGTGATGTAGGATTTTGGAGTAAACGGCTTTCTTAATTGGCCATAGTCTATAGAGATTGTAACGTCAATCATAATGTTATTTTGTTTTTTACCATTCCATTTTATGATAAGAATGAATGCGACGTGAATAATTAAAAGGTTGAACTTTTTATAATTTGCTTATTTTGTTGCGTGCCCTCGCAAGGAGCAAAAAAAGGAAAAATAAAAAGATCCGATGTCATGAGATTGATTATTTTAATATAGTCTTCCCCTTTCTTATTAAATAATAGACATGAAGACATAAATGAGGTCATATATTGGTAAAACCAGGTTTAGCCAATCGAAAGGGCACATAGAATGGTTCAAGTTCTAGATTGTATGCTTTGGTACAAAGGAGTATTTCCACATGTAAAAGTCCATAAAGAAATTATTAGGAAAAATCATACCTAGAGTTCTAGACGTCGTAGAGAACCGTTTTATATAGTAGACTACCAGAAAAAACATGGATTTAGGATTAGAAGAGACAAGTGTGAGCATGACATGTGCAGGGAAAACAAACGTGAATTATCCAACTGCTGTAGATAATGCTGATGCGAAGGTAAATGGAAGGTTTAAAAATTGGGATGAATAGCTAATGGTATGAAATCTAGTAGCATTTTCTCTTAATCTTTATGGTCACGCCATTATAATTGTCATAAAAAAAAAAAATAAATGGCTAATTTGTGTTGTGGCATGTGTTTAGGTTTTTTTTTTTTTTTTTTTTTAAACATTAAATATTTAGGCTTTTGACTTTGTTAAAAACATGCTTTTAACATGTTTTTTTACTACTTTGCTTTTAAATGGAATAATTACATACTACCAAAATAAATGTATATATATTTTTAAAAAATTTTGAAAGGCAATGATCACCAAAGAAACTAAAAAACATTTTTCTTTTTGGGGTTATATGTGAAAAATTTTAAAAAATTGTTATATATGAAATTGGACTAAAAAATAATTCATGGATGTTTCGAATATTTATTAAGATATAAACAAATATCCATTCATATTTTTTACTATTCATTATTGATTTTGTATTTTATAATAGGTTGTAACACATGTCTATCAATGTTATAAAAAAATTTATCAAGATATAAATTATAAAAAAATTAATTATCACATTATCAATAAAAGTCATAAGTAATAAATGTAATTTTTAAAAAGTACAACATGTGATTACCAAAATTGAAAAACATAGAAATTGCTATATAATAAATACGATTTCCAGACTTTCAAAAATATATATCATTCCTAAATTTGTATTTTAAATATACAATCTTTCTATAGTATTTATATAATTACATATACGTATGGTATTTTGCATATAAAAATCGATAGAAAATGGATAAATAGAGAAAGGTTGAATAGTACGAATGGATATTATCCAATCAAATATTTTAATTTGTGCTTTTATTTATTTGTAGTTTGAGCAATCCAAGTCGTATTTTCTCCCGGTTCTCCCTAATCCTTAATGAGAAATTGAGCGGAGACCAAGAATAAGAAAACTATGTAATAATGGAAAATGAATTAAATAAAACACGATCTTATCTGGCATGTTGCAATTGGCAAATGACAGACTGTTTTTCCTCGCATATAAACCTTCCTCCCCCCCTCCCCCTCAACCTTAAAGAAATACTTCCTCCCCCGTTCTTCCATTATTCTCAAGACAACACAACAACAACAACAACAACATCATCATCATCATCATCACTACTTTGCTCTGTTCACCACCCCCTCCTCCTCTCTCTATCCTTGTTTTACTGTCCATCACAATCGAACCAAATCTATCTCTTTCTATCTGTCAGAACTCAAAACCATGGGTGAAGAGACTTCTAAACCAGCTGCTCCAGAAAGTGTGATTGCTGAGGAAGTTGTGGTGGAAGCAGATGTCCCACCACAACAACCCCAACCTGAGTGTGAGAAGAAACCCGAACCCGATCCCGATGCTGCCACTGAAAAATCTAAAGAAGAATTAAAGGAAGGAGAAAAGGAAGAAGGAAAGAAAGATAAAGCAGCAGCGGAGGAGGAAGTGAAAGAGAAGATCACCGAATCGGCTTCCTTTAAGGAAGAAACCAACGTTGTTGGTGATTTACCCGACTCAGAAAAGAAGGCTCTTGATGAACTCAAGACGCTTATTCAAGAAGCTCTCAACAAGCGCGAGTTTTACTCTCCTCCTCCACCACCACCCATTAAAGAAGAAGAGAAGAAAGAGGAGAAGAAGATCGAGGAAGACGAGAAGAAAGAAGAGAAGAAGATCGAGAAAGAGGAGAAGAAAGAAGAAGAAGTGAAAGTTGAGGTGGTGGAGGAAGAGAAGAAAGAAGAAGCTAAACCCGAACCCGAAGAAACCAGTAAGCGAGCAGAACAAACTGAACCATGTAAGGAAGAGGCTGCTGATAAGCCCAGACCTGAGACAGCTGTTGAGAGGACTACACCATCACCTCCTCCTGCTGCTGCTGCTGAATCCGAAGCAGCTGTCGTGGAGGTTGAAAAGGTTGTCGAGAAAGCAGCTGGTGTCGATGACGATGGAGCTGTTACAGTCGAAGCAATAAAGGAGACCATAGTTGAGGTCTCAACGAAAACAGAGGAGTCTCCTGCTGCCCCCGAAGTCGAAGCCAAGCCGAAAAAGACCGAAGGAGAGGAGGCTGCTAAGGAAGAAGTGAAACAAGAAGAAGAGGTAGTTCCTGAGGAAGTGTTTATATACGGAATTCCTCTCCTCGGAGATGAAAAAAGCGATGTGATCTTGTTGAAATTCCTTCGCGCTAGAGAATTCAAGGTGAAGGAAGCTTTCAACATGATCAAGAACACGGTGAGATGGCGCAAGGAGTTCGATATCGATGCTGTGCTTGAAGAAGAGCTCGGGAATCATCTGGAAAAGGCGGTGTTCATGCATGGATTAGATAAGGAAGGACACCCGGTTTGCTATAATGCGTATGGTGAGTTCCAGAACAAGGAGCTTTATCAGGCTTGTTTTACTGATGATGAGAAGAGGAAGAAGTTCCTGAAATGGAGGATTCAGTTCTTGGAGAAGAGTGTCAGGAAGCTTGATTACAGTCCTACTGGTATCTGCACCATTGTTCA